>JBBBDQ010028785.1:312500-447500 GCA_037127315.1 Ascarosepion bandense
TTTGAGTTTTGCAAGAATTTTCAAATTAATGTGTTTTTCACAGGAAAAAAACTGAGTTACATAATACATTTTCAATTGTAAACTCTTGTAACAATTTGGTTACTTGGTAATGTAAATCAAAACAAGATTTTTTACCAAGGTTTTGAATGTGTTAGCATTAAAAAAATTTAAAAAGTAAATGTAAAATACTTTCATCTTTCCTCTCTGTAACATAAACATTTTGATAAAAAACTATTTTTATTAAGTTTGGAGCTTTTTCCTTCACACTATGCTGTTTTTTCAGTGATTTAGTGGAGGTGCCTAAAGTCATCCCAGACAGTTCTGTTTCACTGTATTCCAGGCTTGAAACCTGACTGAATTGACATCAGTCAGCAATTTTACATCTAAGCTATGGGCACTTGGTGGAGGAAGGCAGATTTTAGTGTTATATACACAATGTTAATACACGCCAGTAGCCGTATTCATATATACGAGAGCAAGCGAATTTTGCAATATGATGAACAACCAACAGGTTGCAAGATAAAATCTCACACCACCATATAGGTTATTGTAAATACTTTTAATAAAAAGATATAAGGTGATATTCATATGGTATATTTATGAGTATATCCTGGTAATTTTGTCAATATTAGTTGGACTATACCAATTTTATATGAAAATATGGACTTGTATAACAATTTTTGTATGTATGTATTGGTTCATTCTCTTGTGTAGTTGTTTGCTGATACAACTCCCAAACACTTGAAGATTAAACTGTTATTGAGTCCTCCGTGAATTTGGTCTTGTGCTACATTTGGCTTTCATCAATAGATGTTTCTTAAGTTTGTTTCTGTTGTAATGCATTCGTCAAAGAAATGACTTTTGATTGCCAGCTGATCAGTGGCACGAATCTGGAACAAGAGTACAACAGAGGAATACTCGTGTATTTACAATTAATGGTGATACACAATGAGCTTGTTAACCATCACTCTGAACTAGTGGGTTTTGAATATATTGGCAGGTTTGATATTAAAACAGTGTTAAGCAACATGATATTTGGTCATTATTGAATTGGTTAAGTGTAAAGAATACATAGTGATGAAAATAAAAACTAACCTCACCAAGAGGAGACTAGAGGCAACAGGTTTTCTACATGCTGAGAATACTATGAATGGGGCATGTGAGAAATTAGAAAGTTTTAAGCAAAATATAAATTTTTTTTTTTTTTTAATCGTATTACCTCGAGCAAGGCGGTAACGCCACTGATGTGCAGGGGGCTACGTAATAGTGAAAAGATTGGAAAGGAGAAAGCCGGAAACCACATCCTAAACAGGGAACAAGGGATGAGCCTCTTAACCTGTTCAATAGACGTGGGTGAATAAATTAGAAAGAGATAACGGTGTATCAAGGTGAGGGGGGGAAAAGTAGAGGAAGTCACCCCTGGGTGCAGCTGAGAAGAGGTGAAATTTTTTTATCTGGTGAGAACAGTTAATGAATGTATCTTAATATATTCATGAATGCTAGTTTTGTTATTTAACATTGTTTAAATGTAAACATTAATAAATCTACAAGATGCATATTTTTTTTTATTTCATAGATCATTGACACTATCACAAATGAATGGCTTTCCAATTGAATTCCACAATTCTTAAACATGAGATATAGCATTAACTTGGGTTTTTACATTGAAAAATAGCATATCTGGATTATATAAATTTCAAAACAACTTGGAAATTGTTTAAGTCTACTTAGAATATAGCTTTAATCAATTTAGTTCCTGTTTTACAATTATGATATTGGAATTGTATTTTTGGCATGGGTAACGTGGTAATTTTTAATATCACCTGAAGAAAGCCAGAGCCGAAACATCATTAATATAGCAACAAAGTTGAGAACAACAGTCTGAACAGTGTCAGTGTACCATACATGATACATGCTTGGGCGATCGTCTCAAAAGAGACATGACTAGGTAGATTTTCCCACAGTAGGTTGCTATTACTTTCTGCTGGAGACTGGTTGCCAACCAAGGCTCTAGAACGCAATCTGTCCTGTTATTTGAGCCATAGCTGGAGGGAAGAGATGGATTAATATCTTTCCCAAGGGTGTTAACATGTAAGTGAATGCAACAAATTAAACTGGAATTCGAACTCGGCTCGCCAATTTCTTGTTCCTAGCTGATGGCAGAACAATGTAGTGTAAATAATTATAATACCTAATCTCAGAAATATAGACAGTTCACGATTCTTTATTATTCTCATTCAGTGAGCAATAATTCACAAAACATAGTAAAATATTTCGGCAGCAACATTGGTAGGAATGCCAAAATTGTATTTACACTGAGTGGTGATAACCCTTGCTATACCACTGAGTTTGTAACCTGATATTGTTATTAGTTGAATTTTGATCTGAAACTTTTGCTGTATAATATTTGATCTGTGTGATTAATGGAGAAAGCATCTGTCTATATTTTTGAGCAACTATTTACACTATTTACATTTTTCTAAATGTTGTCCTCATCTTTATTGTCATATTCATGTCATTTTGGTCCTTGGGGATACATGGCCCAGTAAATAAACATGTTGACTGAAATAGATCAGCATGTCCATACAAAGGCATACCAAGGTGTTTGCTGTTAAAAACAAAACAAAACAAAAAGGTTCCCCAAGCTTAGTGTAACCATGAATACCAGTCTTGTAGAATTATAATTATTTTATTGTAAATCTACAAAATCCAGAAGGTAATAAGTCACAAAACATTTCAGGGTAACCCAGCTGGACAAGAAAATTATATTCAATACCAGGCACTGATAACCATTACAATACCACTGGAAAGAAGTAGTGGACATTTCTGGAACATATAATAAAGACAGAGAGCTTTTTTTTTTTTTCTTCATTTTTTTAATTATGTCACCCCCACCCAAGATGTATACCACTGTACAGAGGGTTACAATGAGAGAAAAGACTGGGTACAGGAGTATTGAAGAAAGGATAAAAGATGAACGGGATTAAAGAAGATAGAAGATGGTAATTGACATTGCATTTAAATTTTTGGTAGTTATTGTTATCAGGGAAGCAAGTCAACAGAAGGGAGATCCACATGCGGGAAGTGCCAGAAAAAAAAAAGAAACTGTTGGAGTAGAAGTGGCAGTTACATTATACTATTTCAATTGTAAAAGGGTGGGACCTAGATGCCAATCTAGTAGCATGCTTAAATTCACGTAGATGGGGCACTAGAGAAAAAAAGTTTGTCAGAGCAGTTGCTATGAAAATATTTGTAGAAAAGACAGAGGGAAGTCACATCACATCGGTGAAAAGGGACTTAAGTCAAGATCAATTACATTACAGATCCTTCTTTGGATTTTGTCAAGAACCTCAAAATGAATATCAGGAGTATTAGACCAGTTATAGCAACAGTATTAAATATAAACAAATAGTAGATTTACAAAATTTGATATTCATAAGACACTGAAAGCAAGAGGGGCAGAGAGTACCCTTGAGTAAAAAGCATAGATAAATGGATGGTAGAACAGGGATAGTAAGAGAACAAGACTTGCTTAGAGATACAAAGGATAGAAAATTGTAGAGAGCCATGACCACCCACATCCTGAAGGGATACAATACATAAAAGTTTGATTTACTTGTGTTTATCTTTTATTTTAGCTTGTAGAAATTCTGTTATTTTCATCTTTGTAATGGAGAGCAAAGTTCTGTCTATGGCTCTTGATGGCTTCTTGTTAATACAATGTAAAGCTGAATGACAAAACACAGCAAAGAAATTAACAGAATAGAAAGAAAAATATTGGAATTTCAAAACTAGAAAGACATTGTAAGGATAGCATATTTGAACTGAGCTGTCAACTTTCTTAAGTGCTTTTTCTTTTTAAATTTTTGTTTTTTAAAACATCATTCCGGTGGTCAGTTTTCAGTGGCACCAAGTTGGTTTGGGTGGTTTTACTAGTTTCATGTAGACAGCAGGCATTCATTGATGTCCAGTTTATGTATATTATGCAGTATTCTCAAGCCACACCTATATTAACCGCCCTCACCATCTTTGTAAGTCATTCTGCATTTTTTCCTTTTTCTACCTTTTTTCTTTCTTTTGTGTGTGTGTGTGTGTGATGTCAGCCTCCCCCTCCTCCTTCACTTGAACATTCTTGACATGCCGACTGACTCAAGTAAAGGTTGTTTTCCTGCCTGGGACTTTCTTCATTCATTTGTTTGTTCATTCATTCATTTTCTTCACTGGCTGCTGCTGCTTATTTCAGTCTGCAGATCTGACTGCATCAAGTTTTGACATTTGGGTCTTTCTAAAACTGTTATTCAACTTTGTCAGGATTTGCAGAACTGTTCCCAGGTTGGAAGCAGCCACTGCTATTCATGTTCTTAACTGATACACATTGAGCTTATTTTCCTTCTTGTCATTCAATCTCAGGAAGATCCCATCATTATCATTCTGCATACAGGTCGCTTGGCACTGCTTTGTTATAAACGAGAAGAATTGTTAAAATTTAGAATTAATTTTAACTGTCTTTCAAAGAAATATTTAAATGAACCAAGAAAAACATTTTATATTTTTTTCTTAAAAAAAAAATTTAACATATCTGCTTTTAATGTACTTATAAATCTTTATGAAGCTCACATTTCCTGCTGTTGATATATTTATGTTATATAATATGCTATATAATGCTTTTAAGATGCCATGAAACAGCAGTCTCTCAAGTTTGTGTACTATTCCTGAACAAGTGTAGATATATATTAGTGTACAATACAACTGTTTGAGTCACATATTTTTTTTTATATTGTTATTGTGTGTGGAGAGGGGTTCATTTAGTTTAGTCTGTACTGCAGAGTATCTGATTAAAACCAAGATGGTGGCACCCATGAGAAACCATCATCAAGCATCTTTAGTTTATTTTCAGTAATGTGACAATTTCCTATTTTTCTCAAAACAGACCAGCACAGCCAGGCAATAATGTGGTAATGATGCTGTAGTGAAAGGGTTTATTTTGGTTTTAACATTTTAAATTTATATATTTTTTTTTTACATCTTTTGATTTTATTTTAGTAATGTTAAAAGTTCATTTGGTTTATTAAATGAAGTTATTTATTTTAAAGATTTTGACTTTATTTTCTTAAACTTAATTTAGTTAACGCATTCATTATTTTGTTTCATTCTCTTCTGCTGTTTCACAGACAACTTCATACTTCTATTTTCTTGTGACTTTTTTTCCTACGCAAAGAACTGCTCTTGGTAGCTTTTGCAATCTTCCAAATGGTTTCCATTTTTTATTAAGAGACTTAGCATTTTTTCTAGTCTTTGTGTCTTACAAAAATGTACTGTGTAATGAATAATACGTACAAACTTCCCAACTAAGTTGTAACAATTTCTGTCTAGGCAGCAAATAAATTTGTGGTTTGTTGTTAATCAGATGAAATGTTATGCACTTCCTGTTACTAGTTTTGGTTACTTTTTGTTGATTGTTAGCTTCAAATGGTCTAATTGGGAATAATAGTTGTTTGAATCAGTCATTTGGTTTTATCAGAGCTCATTCCAATCTCACCATAAACACATCATCACATTTTTGGATAAAGACAATATTTTTGCCCCAGTATATTTCCCCATTCATTCTGTTTGTCTTTTGTGTTCCATGTTGCAAAATATCATTTTTTTTCATTGCTTCATTTTAAAAAAGATTTGGAAGCTACACTTCAAAGCGCTTATTATAATAAGCTGGTGCAAATGAGTTCTAACACTGAATTAGAATATATTTCAGAAAGTTAACAATTATTGCTCATCCCATAATAGTATCAATTATTCTCAAGTTCTTGATTTGATTGCTATCAACCTGAACTGGTTTACTTAGCTGTGGAGCAACATTCAACAAGAAATTTCCAAAAACAAACTTCACCAACCACTTTTGACATATTCAGTTATTCATAGGACTTTCTTCAAAATTTATTTTCTTTTAAGCAAAATGCCAGCTTATGTTCTACCATTTTAGAATCAATATATCAAGTTTAACAAGATAAAAAAATGCCTTCTCATCTCATATGTGTCAATACTGATTGTTTAATCTTGAGTTAATCAGAAATGTGTACATTTTTAGAATAGTGCTTCTCTTCAAAAGAAACAGTTACTATTATAAAATATTTGTAAAATTGACTTTTTTTAAATTTTAAATTTATCCCTTTGGTGCAGTTCATACCTGCTTTGCAATTTTAATATTTTAAGTCTCTTAACTATAATAGATTGTTTCAGGCACATTTTGTGGGCAAATGTTTTTTGTTTTGTATTATTTTTTTATTTTTATTTTTTTAATCATTTCACCCCAAGCAAGGCATTCCACTGCCACTATTGCGCATGGGGCCACATAGGGGAAGGTAAAGAGAAGGAGTGGTTAGACATAGGGAATGTCACGAGGAAGGTGACAGATGAGTAAGGATACTGAGGATGAGGGTTGGGCAGATGGGAAGAGTGTTTGATAGAATGGGAGCAGGTTAGTGTGTTAGGAGGTGTCTATTGACCTTACATTTAAACTCATGAAGATTGTAGCCGTCGGGGAAGCAATTGTGTGGAAGGGAATTCCACAGTCGGGAAGTGCAAGGAAAGAAACTGTTGGAGTAGAAGTTGCGGTTGCATTTTATCGGTTTCACTGTAAAAGGGTGGGATCTAGTTGCTAATCTAGTATCTCATGCAAATTCGTATCTAGGGGGCACCAGTGATCTATGTTCATTGGAGCAGAAGCTGTGAAAATATTTCTAGAAGAGACACAGGGAAGCCACGTTGCGCCTGTGGGAGAGAGACTGCAGGCGGTCTGCCAAGTCGGTATCTATCACATTACAGACCCTCCTCTGAACCTTATCGAGAAGCCCGAGGAGAATAGCAGGGGCACCCGACCAGATATGGCAGCAATATTCAATGCACGGGCGGATGGTAAATTTATATATGTGCAGGATAGATTTAGATGGAAAAAACTTCCGGGCCCTATACAGAGAACCGACTTCATAGCAGCAGATTTAGCAATGGATTCGATATAGTCATTCCATTTGAGGTCCGCTGAAAGTGTGAGACCAAGGAGGCATAGTGTTTTACTCTCTGGGAGGCAAGCCTAGTCCATGCTAATGGGAGGTAGGTGAGATTGTCGATGATGGTTAATTGAGAGTAGCTTTGTTTTAGAAGCATCAAAATTTACTAGCCATTTCTTACCCCAGTCCACTATGGATTGGAGGTCTTTTTCAGTCTCGGCTGCGAGGTTAGCTTTGACGCCTACACCAGATTTTTGGTCGAGGCGAGAGTAAACTGTGGTGTCATCGGCGTACAAACCTACTTGGGCTCTTATGGAATCAGGGAGATCATTAATGTATATCAGGAAGAGTGTAGGACCTAAGATGGAGCCTTGGGGGACACCTGCGTTTGTATGGTAGTTCTGGGAGGCATGTCCGTTTAATACCACCTTCATTGTGCGGTTAGAGAGGAATGACTGGATTAGTTCAAACAAATGTCCAGTTATACCATAAGATGGAGCCTTGGGGAACACCTGTGTTTGTATGGTAGTTCTGAGAGGCATGTCCGTTTAATACCACCTTCATTGTGCGGTTAGAGAGGAATGACTGGATTAGTTCAAACAAATGTCCAGTTATACCATAGCTTCGCAGTTTACATAGAAGGCCAGCATGCCAAACTCTGTCGAACGCCTTAGATATATCCAATGCAACAGTTCGGGCTTTGCCGTTCCTGTCGAGTGCCTGGTATATGTACTCGGTGATGGTCGTTAGCATATCAGCAGTAGACCTGGTGAAGCGGAAACCATATTGCTTGTCCGAGAGGAGCCTGTGTGCTGTGAGATGCTGAACCACCTCGGCGTTGATAATGGCTTCAAACACTTTGCCAAAGATCGGAAGAAGGCTGATAGGGCGGTAATTTGCAGGGTCCGAAGGTTCTCCAGTGTTTTTAAATATAGGAACTACAGAGGAAGATTTCCAACAGGCAGGAAAGCAGGACGCAGATAGGCAGAGGTTGTAGAGCTTAGAAAGGACAGAGGAGAGTTCAGGGGCACATTTCTTTAAGACTATGGTTGGGATTCCGTCACCACCGCTCGCTTTGTGAGGGTCAAGTTTTAAGATTATCTTAGAGACAAGCAAAGGTGTAATGTGGACATCATTCAGTTGTGCCTCGGTTCTAGGTGAGAAGTCGGGTGTAAAAACTCCAGATGAGTCCAGACTCGAATTGTTCGAGAATTTGCGGGCAAAGCATTCAGCCTTATCTGCTGGGGAGGTGAGGACCTCAAATTTGTTGATTAGCAGGGGTATTGTGAACTTGCTCTTGTTAAGTACTCTTTTACAGAGTCGCCAGTAGTCTTTGGCGCCGAATTTAGAGCATGCTATGCATTGCTTCATTCTGGCAGCAAACAACATCTTAGCTTCGTTAAGTATCTTTTTACACTTATTACGAGCTGAAGTGAAAAGGCACCTGTTTTGGTCCAACGCGTAGTTACGATAGTCGGAAGAAATGATTCCAGTGGGCAATGGCAGCCTAGCAAGCGGGTGAGAACCATGGAGACGAATGAGATTTAAGCTGGAATTTCCTAGCAGGGATGAAGGCATCGATGCCAGCCTTAATCCAGGAGGAGACCTCGGATGCACATTCTTCGATGGGAAGACTAAAAACGTTGTTCCAAGGGATGTCACAGAGGTAGTCTCAGAACAAATCCCAGTCTGCTCTTTGATAGCAGTAGGATATTCTACTTGTCTGGGTTTCATGGGTTGGGCGGGAGTGGAGTGAAATATTGACGGACACTACAGTGTGGTCAGAGTTTCCGAGTGGGCAGAGTTGTCTGGTAGTGCAAGAGTCTGGGATGGAAGTGAAGCAGAGATCTAGAAGTGAGTCCCTTCCGTTAGGGTTGTCGGAGAAACGCATGGGGAAGTCCACTACTTGCGTAAGGGATTGGGTGATTGAAAAGTTCATGGTGTTGACACCAGCAGGGTCGGTGACAGCGTTCTCCAGCCACTTGGTGTGGTGGGCGTTAAAGTCACCAAACACGAATACATGGGCAGAGGGATGGGAAGAAATGGCTTTGTCGATATTATCAGAAATGATGTCAAGTAACGAACAGTCAGGGGAGGAAGGAGAGTGGTAGAGAAAGAAGAGATAGCTAATCGAGCTGAGAAGTGAGAGGTGGAAGCACATGAAAGAATGATCTGGGGATTCAAAAGATGACACCCTAGCTAAGGGAAGGTGTTCGCTGACATAGACACCAAGCCCATGCATATGAACATTGGAGTCCTTCCTGAAGAGGGGTAGCCAGAAACGTAGAACTCAGATGAGGAGAAAGAAGGGTTAAGATTAGTTTCACATAGGGCTAATATAACAGGTGAGTTATTATGGAGGAATGAATCTACGTTGAGGAAGTTGGTGCGGATGCCGCGTATGTTAGTGAAAGAGATGCAGACAGGTTTGGGCGTTTTCAAATGAGCTGGTTTAGTTTTGCTATTATGTTTGCTTTTTTCCATAGTGATTCAGTTAAGGAGAGGTCTTAGAATAGAATCAGTCGGTCAATCGTTTGCAACTTGTGAAGGATGGAGACTTGCGCGGCCTACAACATAATGTGACCTCGGGGTTGCCCACCAAACGTTCATGCAGGGATGCCCGTCCATGTGCGATATGGCACTACAAGAACCCCGGTATTATTCAACTGTTGATCAGAGCAGCCTCTCAAGACGCTACACAAGAGTTTGGGCTCCTAATTACCAGTTGGAAGCAGCAACCAGCAAACTGCCAACCCGGTACCCTCAGAATGTAAAGACATTGCCACTATACTCCGTAACTGCAAAGAGCTTCCAGCTGAACTAACACTAAGACCGGAGAAGGGGGTGAATCGGGAACCCCTTCCTAAACAAGAAACAAGGTGATCACCTCTACACTTATTCAAAAGAAGGGGGTGGAGTGTGAAACCGGGTGATAATTGGAACTATCTACTCCAATTAAATTAAGTACTTTTTTATATAATATTACAGGCAAGATTTTATAAATTAAAACTTTTCTTTGTAAAAAGATTGATGGTGCTGGTGGCAGATAGGGAAACATCAAACAACAATCGTCACAACTGTATTTTAGCATTTACTGAACTTTAACAAGGTTTTTGTTTATTATTGCATTCCACTGTTTTTACTATTACACTCTTATTTAACTCTTATAATTTTCTTTACTAATAAAGTAAAAATTTAACACTTTTGACTGTAGGGGAAAAATTGATGCAAAAACACTGAATTTTGCCTCTTTCTGACCTAAAATTTAAGAATGACTCAGCATTTCATCTGAAAAAGTCATTGAAAAATCATAGAAAAAAGTGACTGATATATATATATATATATATATATATATATATGTATATATATATATATATTTATTACACATGGATTTGTAGAATATCCAAATATTTTTTCTAGATTATATTACTCTGTTAAATTTAAGAAAAATTTAACATTGTGTTCGTCTCTATTGGAATTTACCTGACAAAAATAGCAAATATTCTATGTTTTTATATATATATATATATATATAGAGAGAGAGAGAGAGAGAGAGAATGAAAATAAAATCTTCAACATTCTTCCAAGCACTGATAACTGGCCAGATTTCCATCTTCCAGCATAATAAGGTATCTTTCGACATTCATGATATTGTGAAGAATGAATGCACTCACAATCCTGTCCGAAATCATTTCACACCACACTGTTAATTTGGGCTAATTCTGCTTTTTTTCCAGAAATAACAAAAAGGTCTTTGCCAGCCCAATTGTCGCAGGTGTAACAGTTCATAAACCCACCTGTGTGAAATACTGCTTCCTTACTTCAAAAGATATTTTTAAAGATCACTGACAGATCTTTATACCGAGCCAGCATATTCTTCCCAATCATCATGCAAGTGTCACAGTTCTCAGCAGATAGTGTTTGGCAGTAGTGCAGCTTCCAAGAATGCCATTTAAGCTCCTTCTTGAGTACAGGGACGTGCGTTGTGGTGCAGTGGATATCGACTCGGAACAACAAATTGGAGCTGAGTTTGAATTCCAGTTGAATTCCTTGCATTCACTTATGTACAAATACCCTTGGAAAAAGTATTAATCCCTCTCTTCCCTCCAGTTAGGTGTTAAATAATAGGACAGATTGAGTTCTATAGCCTTGGCTGGCAATCAGTCTACTGCAGAAAGCAATGGCAACTTACCGCGGGATAATCTTCTGCCCACTCAAGACATCCTTCAAGACATGATTGCTCAAAGCGTGTATCATGCATGGCACTTAACTGACTGACTTGAGTACAGTTCATATTATTGTGTGAAAGGAAAGCCCACTTTGCCTTGCTGCTTGTTGAATTGACTTCATTGGGCTGCATGTAAACCTTTTTTGAACTGCTTGCAATGTCTCCTGGTCACTTGACCTGAAAAGCTGTCCGCTTCTTAGAGTATTAGCTACAGACCCTGTAGCCACGAGTTTTGAATGACGATTCTTGATTGTCTTTGTGTCAACTTGAAAATGTACTTCTTTAATGAGTCCTGGGTATGACAGTAAAGTGCATCCAGCAGCAGGGCCTCTGATTGGGAGGTTGTGAGGAGCATGGAACCACCTCTTAATTGCTGTTGTTCTCAAGTTCACCCTGACCTGGAGTGGTAGCACCTGTTAGGGTCCCAGCTATGGGTAAATAGTTAACTCCCAAACTGGGGTCAAAATACTATGAAATTATAAAAATACACTTTTATAGAAATATATATATATATATATAGTAACAAAGTTGTAGAACTCGTAGGTTTTTTTAACCTGTTGTTCATGCATTTACTTTTATAAGGAGTGCTCGATACAAACGTAGAGCATTATATTGTAACAATATATGTGCCGATGGCTTAGGGAGTAGAGACTCCAACTGACACCAAATCGGTCGAGTTTCGATCCCGGCCAGAAGCAAGTGGATATGTCTAGCCACACTGATGAGCTGTGATACAGCGAAACGGGCTTGTATGTGGATGACTATATATATATATATAAAAATAGACTTTTATAGAAAAATATACATTTTTAAAATGAAAAATATTACCAACAATACATTTTTTGAAAAAAATTATTGCCATTACACATTTTTGAAGAAAAAAATTATTGCCATTACACATTTTTGAAGAAAAAAAATTATTGCCATTACACATTTTTGAAGAAAAAAAATTATTGCCATTACACATTTTTGAAGAAAAAAAATTATTGCCATTACACATTTTTGAAGAAAAAAAATTATTGCCATTACACATTTTTGAAGAAAAAAAATTATTGCCATTACACATTTTTGAAGAAAAAAAATTATTGCCATTACACATTTTTGAAGGAAAAAAAAATTGCCATCAAACATTTTTGAAGGAAAAAAATTATTACCAGCAATACATTTTTGAATACAAAACTAGAAAACATCTTCAATTTTTTAAAATAAAAATAAAAAAATTTTTCATCAAAATCTGACGAAATCAACCTTCTTACTATAATCGAACATTAAAAAAAATATCTTTAAACTCTACCTTTTTGGCATTAAATAACCCAGAGGTTGATATGCCGTTAAACAAAACTCAAACTAAAACTTCTTTAATGGCTCTATCATTTTTGCACTTGAACAATTGATTTTTTTTCATTTTTTTTTTTTATAATCATCTCACCTCAAGCAAGGCAGAACTCCCACTTGTGTGCAAGGGGTTACATAATAGAAGAGAGAGAAGAAAGCATATCATAGTAGGTGTCGGAGAATGGGTAAGAGAAGGACGGGTACATTGGTGTAAAGAGAGCAGCGTGAGAGCAAAGTGTAAAGTGAGAAGAAGGATGGGAATCAAGGAGATAAGAGACGACAGTTGACGTTGCATTTAAACTCTTGGAGATTGTAGCTATTAGGGAAACAAGAATACAGAAGGGAGTTCCACAAGCAGGAAGTGTGAGAAAAGAAGCTGATAGAGTAGAAGTTCTGGTTACACTTGATTGTTTTCGCAGTATAAGGGTGGGACCTTGTTGCCAGTCTAGTAGCTCGATTAAATTCGCTTAGGTCGGGGCACTAAGGAGAAAGTATTTGTAAAAGAGACAGAGGGAAGCCAAATCTCATTGGTGAGAGAGAGACTGGAGTCGGGCCACCAGGTCAGGATTGACTACATTGTACATTCTTTTTTGGATCTTGTCGAGAACCCCAAGGTGAACAGCAGGGTCACCCGACCAGATATGATAGCAGTGTTCAATGCACGAATGGATGGTAGATGATAGATTTGTGAATGTGCATGATGGATTCAGAAGAGAACTTCCTGGCCCGAAACAGGGACCTGACCTTCTTAGCAGTCAGTCAGTTAAGTGCCATACGTGAAACACACTTGGGCGATCATGTCTCGAAAGAGACATGACTGACTGGGCAGAAGATTATCCCACAGTAGGTTGCTATTGCTTTCTGCGATAGATTGGTTGCCAGCCAAGGCTATAGAACCCAATCTGTCCTGTTATTTAACTCATAACTGGAAGGAAGAGAGGGATTAATACCTTTCCCAAGGGTATTTGCGCATAAGTGAATGCAATGAATTCAACTGGAATTCGAACTCGGCTCCCTGATTTCTTGTTCCGAGCTGATATCCACTGCACCACAACGCACATCCTTTCTTAGCAGTAAATTTAGCTATTAATTCAATGTTGTCATTTCACTTAAGGTCAGCTGAGAGAGCGAGACTAAGGAAGTGCAGTGTATTGCTCTCAGGGATTCTAGTGTGATCCATGCTGATGGCAAGTAGGCGAGATTGTCTATGGTGGTCAAGGAATAGCAGCTTTATTTTGGAAGCATTAAAGTTTACAAGCCATTTCTTACCCCAGTCTACCACTGACTGGAGGTTCTTTTTGAGAGCAGCAGCAAGGTCTGTTTTGTCTGCATCTGCAGATTTCTTAGCAAGGTGGAAGTAAATGGTGGTGTCATCAGGAGAATCTGGGCAAAGCATTCAGCCTTGTATGCTGTAGTTGTGAGGACCTCATATTTATTTATTAAAGGATGAATGGTTTGCTGCTATTAACACACTTTTGAAGATCTGCCAATAGTCTTTGGAGCCAGACTTGTACACTACTATATACTGCTTCATTCTGTTGGCAAACAACAGCTTAGCGTCATTGAAGATCCTCTTACACTCATTGTGGGCAGAGACAAATAGGCATCTATTATAGTCAGACACATGGCTCTGATAAAGCTGGAAGTAGTGATTTCTGTGAGCTGTGATGACCAAACAGGCAGAGAACCAGGGGTTGAATGGGGTTTAAGGTGGAACTTCCTGGCTGGGATGAAAGCACTGATGCCAGCTTTCACCCAGGAGGAGACCTCAGAAGCACAAATCTTCAATGGGGGAGACTAAACACTTGATTTCCAAACTTCATAATATGCCATGGCTGAAAATGCTCTTGTTGGTTGTTATGTGTTAAGTGTAACAAAAGAAAAAAAAAAAATGATTGACCAAAACCCAGGGTTAAAAATCACACAAATATTTTATTTACAAAAACATTAAATAAAAATAGTTACAAATATGCAGTTTGTTTTCAAATGCAAAAATGCTGTATATTTGTAAATATTTTATTTAATGTTTTTGTAAATTAAATTTCATCTATATTATATGAGTCTAAGGAAATTCTGTTTATTAGTTCTTTTTCTACGATACTTTTAATTTGTCTTTTTCATCGACAAGTTTGTATTTAATTTGAAATAGTCCACAATTTGTAATAAGTCGATTTTTGTAAAACTTCAAATGATTCGCTAACATCGGCTAAACTTAAAAAATTTTCCATGGTAAAAGGCATGTTATTTTTTTTATATATATTTTATGAAATATAGTTACTTTTGTTTTGTGATTGTGTATATTGAGTTTATTTTGTTTGTTTTTACGATATTATCGTCGAGTTAGACGAGCCCTTAATTTTTGTTATTTATTTATTTATTTAGTTTATTTTATTGAGTTGGAGGAGCTCCTAAATTTTGTTATTTATTTTTTTTATATTATCAAGATGTACGAGCTCCTAATTTTTGTTATTTATTTTTTTATATTATCGAAATGTATAAGCTCCTAATTTTTTGTTACGAGTTGGACGAGCCCCCAATTTTGTTAAGTGTAACAAAAGAAAAAAAAAATGATTGACCAAAACTCAGTTAAATCACACGCAAATATTTAATTACAAAAACATTAAATAAAAATATTTATAAATATACAGTTTTTTACATTCGAAAAGAAAAACAGTTTACTACTGGCAGGCGAAGTGTTATACAGGGGGAAGGAAGGTGTCAGATATCTTTACCCAGTTAAGATAGCAAAGAAGTTTAAGTGCTATACTCTTTGGAAATCCTCAAATGTATATATAAAGAATAATTATTAGTTTGGTCAATGAAAGAGTCCATATAGTTCCATGAGGTTCTCTTTCAGGTGTTAGTTGGTCAGTAACTTTTCTTAGAGATTCTTTCAGCTGGATGCACAGATTCACGAATCAGGCTGGAGTTGATAATATCAGCAAATCCTGTTAACAACTGACTGCTCTCTTCCCAAAACCTATTTTTATAGGGGCTAACACCTAATTTGCATATTCTAGAATCCTTTAGAATTTTCTCGGAGATTCTAGCATCTTCCACACGTCCTACTTCTAATTTCCTTATTTTTGTGACTACTTCATGAATCAAAACGTTTTTGTAATAACAAGCAGGACTCAATAGAATCCCTTTACTACACTTTTTAGACATTATTAATATAATTTTTATATATAAATGCATCCTCGTAACACTGGGTAAGATGTCCAGCAAGTTTGTAGGGCTTCCAAATTTTAAACAAATTTTATCCGTCTTTTCAGATTGATTATTTAATCAATCTGAAAAGACAGATACAAACAGATTAAATTAAATCATGCATTAAAGATCACACACACAAAAAAAAATTGAAATAAAAATTACAATAAATAATTTATAATTATTTGAAAATGAGTTACTTTTCAGTGATCTTCTATATACAGGGTAGGATGGGTAATTTGTCAGCATTTTATATTTTTAATTTTGCGCATATGCATTATTTGTTTTAATTTTATCAACTGCACAGTATAGTGGGGTCAGTTGGGTACCATCTCTGAGAAAAAGAGCACCATGACACAATTCACTCTGCCAGAAATTTGGAAACGGCTTGCTGTACCACTTGACATTCACACCAGAAACTCCAATACGAACTTTCAGTGTTTGGGTGTCAATCTGAGGACAGTGCAGAGAATTTTGAAAGAGTTGTACAAGTCTAATGGTGATTATGAAGGTATACAGCAGTTTGGAAGACTCGCTCTAATCATTCTGATAAGAGAACTCCCAAATTTGTTGGTGAGGGCTTTAGACTCAACAGAGAGGTAGTGTTGCCTTGGGTCAAGACGGTGGCTGTTGGAAGACTGTCTGGCAACAGGACTCTGAACATTTTTTACAAACTCTTTTATTGTGTTGTCATTATCTCCCATCAGCAGTTTTGTTGTTGTTTAATGCTTGTTATACATGAAAGTGCTGAAAACTTCTCGGCTTGATATAATTCCCTCTAGTCTGGCCAAACATCAGATGTAGTTAGTTTTTATCTATTTATTTAAAAATCGTTTTTTGGTTGGGCTGACAAATTTTTTTGGTTGGGCTTTCAAAATTCCTTTTAAATCCTCCTGATGACCGTTTCAGTTAATGTTTTTTTTTAATTTTTTTTATTCGAAGTTGGAAAAATAGATTTTGTATTTTTATTTCTGTCTCTTACTTTCTATCGTTTTTTATGTTTGTTAGTTTGTAGTTTTTGTTGCCGGCAACAACTTGCTACCTGCTCTAGTCACTGAATATTTTTAATCACTCTTTTCTTTAAAAAATGCCCCCTATCTGTCCTTCTCGCTTTCAGACCAATAGTAGTTTTTTTTCTCCCCCCCCCCCCCCTACTTAAACTATCATTTTCGGGTTTTGCTTCCTTCTCATCACGTCTCGCTTGATTCAAACTGGTACCTGGTCACATATGTTTCTTTACTTCTGTCTTCGTTTATATATATATTTTTTCTTCCTTCTTCCCGACCCTGTTGTACTTTTCGAGAGACCAAAAGAGAAAAAAAAATCTTTTCCTCTATTTTCTTCTGTAGGGCACGTCGACGTGATAATGGTTGTTAACATTCAAGCTTGTCTCGCTAGAGAATCATTACAATTATTCTAATCTCTAAACTGTGCTTAGAAAATCACCTCTTTTCTTCTACTCGACTTTTATTTTTTCAACTGTGTTGAAAATGCTTCGATTCGACCCACTTCCCCACAAAAATCTGACAAAACTTTAAAAAAAAAAAAAGAAAGAAATCTATTGTATTTCTTATTCTATTTAAGAGGCCTCTTAGTCGAGCCGAGAACTTTTCAGCACTCCCTAGTACCAAAAAACCAAACCAAACCAAAATTATTTAATGCACGCATATGGCTAAAAAACGTTAGAGCCTGTCAGTGTGTTGTCATCAAGGGTGACTTGAGCTGTGAAGTCATGTAAGTCAGAGAGATCAATTTAATTTTCTGTCTGACACACTCACTTTTTTATTTTCATTTTTTTTTTTGACCCTCAAGTACCCTGGAAAATATTTGCAAAGTGAGTCTAAAATTTCAAAATGCGCGAATTTAAAAAAATTATTTATTGAATGTAGTTGAGTAGTAAATTATTTATTGAGCAGTTGAGTAGTAAATTTGCTTTACAAGGCTTAAATTATTGTTTCGGGTTTAAAGTTCTGAAATATGAATAAAAATAATTCTCGGAATAAATAACGGTCGGGTAGACATAATGTAAACCACCCAAAAATCCTCGTGGTGGTGGCTTGATTCACTTCTACGAAAATTTCTCTGCTACCATAAAAAACAGTGTTTGCAATGTCAGTTTGTAAAAAAAAAAAATGTAAATGAATTTGGTTAAATTTATTTTTTATACAAACAAAAATAAAATGTTTTTCTTTCTTGTTTCGAATTATCCACAGGAATGTTGAATTTTTTTTTCTCTCTCTAACTTTTAATGAACTGTCCGGAGTAAAAGCAAATCATGTAATCAGAACTCACGTGACTGTTTATCAGAATTGAAAAATGAGAAATTGTGGGAATACGAGTTTTCTTCATTGATTGGATGTAAATAAACGCAGAGAACCTAAGAAGAATTTTTGCATATGGTGAAGAAAGATAGATCTTCACAAATAGTGGCACCATTGATTGATCATGAGCGTGATGTTTCTTTGCCCTTGGTCAGAAAACTGCTACGAGGACTGAAAAAAAAAAAATGACGGAAATTGAACAAGTTTAGAGCCAACACAACCACAATGTCACGTTTTCTGACACCAATCCAGATGGTGAATTTAACCTTCATCTGCGTATTATTATTCAACTTCACATTTTTTCCACATGAGCCACATTCAGGGTTGGTAGGGGATAATGTGTTTTTTCTCTAAGTATTTAAATGAATGGCTCTTAAAATTCTTCGCTCCTGCCCCAAGGAATTTTAGTTGTAGTTAGCATTTGACCACATGATCTAACTAAATAAAATTTGTATGGATTACAAAAGAAATGCTTTTAAAATATTTTATTACGGTTGTTTGCTTAATTTTCAAGTTTTTTTTATGCTTTTTAAAATTTCTAAGGCAAGCCATTTTCTTGATTATTATTTTTATTTTTTTAACTATATAACATGTTCATATTTTCCAACGTTTCATTTATTTTTTTTTCTTTAGATTCTAAAATACAAGTCGCTGTTATACAGCAAAAGAAAGAAAAGAAACAAATGACTACCCCTACCACATCCACAAATTATTTTTCTGTACTTTTCCAGAAGCGACTGAGTTCATTTAGGTTAAAAGTTAAAACGTATGATTGAAAAAAGACTTATATTTGCTAAAAAATAATTAAAAAAATATTAATTAAAAATAATGTGACTTGTATTTAATTGTCAGACGTTAGAAGCCGATTAAAAAACGGGATTGAAATAATTTTGGGTGCACAGATTTTATAGCCCCACCCTTTTCTATGCGTTTTGCTTGTAAACAAGTTTATTAACCAAATACCCTTACCCTGCACTGCACCCAGGCAGACAGTGGAGAAGTAAAATCTAAATTATCTCTCTTTGATTTTTTTCAGTTGCCCACTCTCTCTTCAGTAACAAACTTTTTTTATTTAGAAAAAAATCCTATTTATTTATATATTTATATAATGACCTTGACCTTCTGTTTATTTTCTATTCTCTCTCTCTTTCTCCGACCCTCATTGTTTACGAGTGAGTGAGTCACCCCCATTCCTCTTCACCTGCACCTGTTTTTGGTCTCTTCTGCCTTTCAATGCTGTTGAGACTGTCGTCGGGGGTTGTACGTTGTATTAATTCGTGCAACAAGCCATCCCAGACCATTTCATTCGTTCATTCTTTTTTTTTTTTTTTTTCTCCCTCCTGACTCGTCGTTGGCAAGCAGGCATCTCTTACTTCTTTTTCTGACCTTGAAGTATCGATCTCCCCCCCCCCTTCTCTCTCTCATATTCTAACACTACTTTTCTCTCTTTCTGCTACCACAAGAACAGAAATTAATGCCATCATCATCATGATCCTAATAACAGCAATTACCACGGCTACTATGATGATGATGCGGCCACAACCTTCTTCACTATTACGCGCGCTTGCACAAAGCATGCACGATTTTTTATTTCTTTAATAACAATAAAAACGCATATTGTCGCGTATTTGTCCGTGTTTTCTGTTTTACGTTTTTCATTTTCTTCTCTTACTCTTAGTTTGTTTTTTTTTGTTTTTTTGTCGTAAAACATTTACTTTGTAGTTTGTAGGTTCATAAGAGAAGCGATGAAAATATATTTTTTCACCTGCAAAAAAATGTATCGGTCGTGTGCAAACAACTTTAGTGGAACTGACTTGAATAACATTTTAGCTTTAGTATAACAAACACCGTCTTAAAAGTGTTTCTGAACTTTTTTAATGGTTTTTCTTTTTATCCCTTTCATTACCCCTTTCCAATCAAAATTGTAAATGTAGTTTGTAGAAAGATCAGTTAAAGCAGTTCGAATCTGCCAATTTGTGGTCGCATTTCCCTCCCTTAAACTCTAAAATTTCCCCAAGAAAAGAATTATTCTTGGTTAAGAATCGCTCGTCTATATATACCAGATAGGAAAGGAAAAGAAAAAAAATCCGTAATTTTCCATTCACTTCACCCACGACTCTATTTTTCTTTTCTGAATCGATTTATTAATATTTTTTTATGTAGAAAAGAAGAAATGTAGGCAGTTTAATGATGCAATCGTTGTTTTGGATCTGTCGTTACTAGTTTGATTATTCAGTGTTGTGGTCATGAGTTTTCTTGTGAAGCAATCGTTCTCGACATGAATTGGGAATCAAAGAGGACATTTTTAGCTGGACTCCGGTCACGGGCTCTTCACTTTTAAATGCTATACAACGGAATTACTAATTAGGAATGGCGATCTTTTCCCATACCATACGCAGAAAAAAAAATGAACAGGCATTGATAAATAACTCGTGTTAATGTTAAAGACATCTACCATAATAATTCTTAGACTGAAATTTGATATAAATGTTATTTAAAAAACAAATTAACTTAAACTTCCTGGTTCGTTTTTTTTTAATGATTGTTGACTGTTTGAGACTCAGAGTAGACAAGTCCAAAATACGACAGAAAAAAAAGACTATTAAAAATAGGTTTTCTCATTTAATAAATTTTTTCTTTTAAATTCTGCCATTTAAAGTATGTGATGGTTTTTTTTTTATTTCATTCTTAGAAAGAAAAGCCAAATTCTGAAAATCCCTGTAAAAGTTTTTTTTTTTTATTTGTCAGTATCTGCTTTTGGGCAGTTGTGGTCGGCGGAGTATGTTCGTGGGAAAGAGAGGAGGTTGGATGTTCTGACTTGTCTGTCTCTTAGGCTTTGTGTGCTAGTGAATGAGAGAAAGAAAGAGACTGAGAAAAACAGAAAGCAAAAGATGGTTCTTCTATTAGTTGGGTGGTTAGGGAAGATGTTCGTCCATTGTGGGTGCGTACGTACTGAAAGAGCGAAATGAACAAGCAAGCACTTGTAGCCAGTCATTCAGCTACACAACCACGCTCACTCACACGTCGCCTTCTCTTTCCACACTCACTTCTCTTACTCACTTCTCCTTCTCTTTCCACTTCTACACTCTTTTCCGCTTCTTTTCTACCCTCTGTAGTCGTGTATGCTTTCTACACTCTCTTCCTCTCTTGATTGTTTTCTACTCTTTTTAGTTCCCCTCTCATACTTTCTCATTATCTCTCAGACTAGTACCCTTTTTCTCTCTCTCTTTCTCTCTGTCTGGACAACGGTTTTAAAAAAATTGTCAAACTCAAATTTAATGCAACTTTAGCTAATTGTGATTTATTATTTTAAATTTTTTGTGGTGAGGTTATTTATAGTACTCCCTTTTGTACGGGAGTATTATTGTTACTTCCTTTTGTGGGTGGGGGTATTATATTGTTACTATTCGATGCAGAAAGTAGGATTGATTCAAATTCTAACCGACGCTATTGCATTCACAATTGCACAAATGCCCTTGAAAAAAACTATGAATCCATTTTTTCATTTTCGGCTGTGTTATTTAGCCTTGGTTGGCAACCAGCCCAGGAGAAGAATAACACTGAATTTAAACACCTGTTGTGTATAGTTAGCATAAAAAAAAAAAACTATTTTCTGTGGAAACCACAACAGCAACACCTGGCATGGTGAAGCTGTGACCATATACTCTATTGAGGGGGTGTCTACTGAACCTCCTACTACTATTAAACTAATACTATGAATTTCTATTAAATGATTAACAATAATTTTGATTAGTGATCCTTTCTTCTTCATTAATTACCCTCAACTACTGATGGGTGTAGGTGGGGAGGAAGGACATTACATTTCTTATACATTGTTTAAACAAGTTACATAATCTTGTAGTTTTTATACAAGTAACATAAAAGTGCCTACATTCGGTTTTCATAGTGTTGTTTATTTAATGTAAAATCCAGTCATTCACTTATAAAGCCGGTGTTAGCTTACTGATCTCATTAGCTATTTTTCTAACAAGTTCAGTCACCCCCTATAAGGTTTGAAAATCATATCAGCCTTGAAAGAGGCCAGTCTGATCAATAGATATTTACTAAGCTAAGCTTAGTTTTGTTCAGAGCTACTTTGGTGGGTATGCGTACACACACACACACACACACACACACAAGCTGTTTCTGGAAATACATATTAGTTAAGCCCAAAATTATTCATACCCTTGCAAAATATGTCATTCTTAAAATCATTAAACTTGCGATTTGTTTACAAAATGTTAAAATTATCCATTTTTTTAATCATATTACCCCGGGCAAGGTGGTAACGCCACAGATGTGCAGGGGGCTACGTAAGAGTGAAAGATTAGAAAAGAGAAAGCCGGAAACCACATCCTAAACAGGGAACAAGGGATGAGCCTACACCTGTTCAATAGATGTGGGTGGAGTGTGAACTGGGCGATAGTTCTCTCAATCAATTGTAAATCCTTTAGAAACTTGTCACATTTAAAACTGGTTCTCATACTTGGGAGATTTTCTTGCTATTATTCATGTCTTCATCTCTCTTCATAAGTTCTTGATAATCTGTAATCTGGCTTAGCCATGCTAAAAAATTGACATTATTGTCCATGAACTATTTCTTGGCCAACTTTGGGATGTGTTTAAGCTTCTTTTCATGCTGGGAAGGTCCACTGATGATCCAATCTAAAAACAGGCGGACTCTTTCATGTTTTGGTTCTATCAGTTTCAACCAAAATTTTGTTCTATATGCCATGTCCCTTCCAGACATTTACGACCATGATTCTGTACAACTTTTTTTTTTTTTTTTTATAGTGATTGTATTGAAATCACAATCTCATTTGGTTTGCAATAAATAGTAAAATTTTATTGACAAGATATTCTTGTTTATTTGGGGATGTGCATTGTGGTGCAGTGGTTATTGGCCCGGAACAAAAAATCAGGGAGCCGAGTTTGAATTCCAGTTGAATGCCTTGCATTCACTTACGCACAAATACTTTTGAGAAAGGTATTAATCCCTCTCTTCTAGTTATGGGGTAAATAACAGAACAGATTGGGTTCTATAGCCTTGGTTTGCAACCAATCTACCGCAGAAAATAATGGCAAGCTGCTGCAGGATAACCTTCTGCCCAGTCAGTCATGTCTTTTTTGAGACATGATTGCCCAAGCATGTATCACGTATGGCACTTAACTGACTGATCCTAGTTTATTTAAATAATTTTCAATGAGATTACCTCAATCTATGTAAATGTCACTAAAATATATCACGCTTGAAAAAAAAAATCAAAACTGGTTTGGGCTAGTTAATGGCACCGTCTGAGTGGGGCCCTATAATTTCATTAGCCTTTGAGTCTCAAAAGATCATAATCCTGTCTTGCAAGTTGGCCAGTTTTTTGTAAAGTTCGTCAGGGGGTCCATCAAGATATTTAAATGCTAGCATCATTCAAACCATCCATTCCAAATTATTGTTAGTGGTGATCCTCAGATTGTTCTTGACATCCCCGAGGACTATTCTTACTGCACGAAACCATGAGCTTGTACTTTGATTTGGACATTATTAGATTCCTTTGAACTGGCAGTTAAAAGTATTGCTTTTCTTTCCCTTCTTCTCTGTGGGCAAATGCAATCTTTTACTTGAGGTCACTAAGTTCTTTAATCTCTAACCACGGCGTTTGATTTTCTTCTGACGGAAAGCGACAAAGATTGAAAATACTGCTACCCTCGGTTTAACTACAGTCTTGAAGCTCAGAATAACATACTATCATTCTTACTTTGCTTACATTTGTTTTACTTTTAAAAGAATTTAGAAACTTTCTGACATACAAAAAGACATAACAGACATAAATCTCTTCCAATAACGTTCATTTTTGTTCTGTAAGATGTGGGCAGGAATAAATTTGTAAAAGATTGCCATACTAAATAAAATGCAGTTTTACTTCATATTCCTTACTTTTTTATATATCAGTCTGACTTAGAAAATAGGTAGAGAGGTAACAACTACATTAGCATAAATGATTTCGAGTTTATCTTTGTATGCAAAAGTTCTCAGCCCAATTTCAAGAGTTCCTTTCTACCCTGCATAATTTTTGTACTTATCTATCTTTGTGTGTGTCTGAGAAGATTGCAAAGATTAACAAAATACAACACCTTCCTTGATAAATTTCAACTTGACATCAAGAAGCTAATTAGAGAAAAGATTAGACATAATATGAAGTATTCAATGAAACAGGCTTGAATGAATCTATGCTACCTAAATATATAATGTGTATGTGTGTTAGTAGGATGCATAGTATCCAAAACAAAAATATAAGACAAATTTGAAAGTTTTTTTTAACACATTTCACTGATGATGTATGTTGAGTTTGGCGAACTCAGACTGGAATTGTAAGTATAAGGAAATTGTCAGGATTTTTGAGGATAAGAGGGATAATAAATTACCTTATCAGATTTACAGACCAGAAGGTTTTAGTCACGTGTTGTTTTGTTTGTATTAAACTTCTCCTCCCACTATATCCCGACAAATGGAAACGGAAATACTTATTATAGTGGGCTATCCTATGTTGCCTCCCCCTCCGCCTGGCCTTGACTGAACTTTCATTCCGTAGTAATACGACATGAAACAAGTCGAATAGGGCCTTCCGTCTGATGAAGTCGGTGATTGTTGGCAACAACAATTATTGACTGAAATAAATTTATTACGGAAATATGACCGGTGTTTAAAGTTTTTCTTAAAAGAAAACAGTATATATATTCATATAGATAGGCGTGAGTTTGTAACCCTGGGTTTCACGCTTTTGCGCAAGGACACACACACGTACGTGCGTTCGGTCACTGAGGCTTGCATGAACATACACTTGCACGCATTGATGGGTGTACAAATGTATATATATGTATGTCTGTGTCTGTCGTGACGACAGATTTTTCCCCCAAATTCCACAAAAATACACGAATATAACCAATTTTTAAAAAAAAATTAATCAGTTTGTCTGACGATTGCAAAAGTGTGAAACCCAGGGTTACAAACTCACAACTATCTATATGAATATGTCTGCTCTATCACTGATATTGAGCACTTTTAAATAAGTACCACACATATATAATATGTAAACAATATAATATATATAACAAATTGCATATTTATATATATATATATATATATATATACACTTTTCACACACACACACATATATATATATATATATATATATATATATATAGTGAGCATAAACATTTTTAAAAAAGTTAAACAAATACACAAATTGTATTGATATTGGTGATTGTTGTGTCACCTGTACAGAAAATAATTCTATTATTTGGTTGATGTAATGGTGATTTTCTAAGTGCAGCTTAGATGTGTTACAAGGCCGAAAGTATGGGACCTCCAGTGAGGATCGAACTCACTACTCAATTGTAATGATTCTAACAAGACAAGCTTGTTAACCATTACACCACCTCGAGGTTGATGTTATGCTAGAACATTCACATTTTTTTTCTAGAATAATTTTGAAGATATGTATCACTTATGATCTATTAGTAACTCTCGGTAGTAGAATTCAATGAGTAATATAATTATTTATGTTTGATGTGGGGCTAAAATGGGATTTAGGAAGATTACATTAAATGTGCATTGTGGTGCAGTGATATAGCATCAGAATGACAAATCAGGGAGCCGAGTTTGAATTCCTTGCATTCACTTATGCACAAATACCCCTGGGAAAGGTATTAATCCATCTTTTCTCTCCAGTTATGGGTTAAATAACAGGACAGATTGGGTTCTCTAGCCTTGGATGGCAACCAGTCTACCGCAGAAAGCAATGACAACCTACTGCGGGATAATCTTCTGCCCAGTCAGTCATGTCTCAAAAGAGACATGATCACCTAAGCGTGTATCATGTATGGCACTTAACTAACTGACTGACATTGAAATAATCTTTCAAATAGAAGGGTAGTGGGAAAAATGTCTACCTTTAAAATTGGGATTTGAAGACTTAACTTTTTATACGACTTCAGCAATAAGTAGTGCTGACAAAATTTGGAGGAAAGAGAGGGTGGTATTAAAAAGCTCTCGGTACAACCAAGGAGAGCACCGAGAACTTTTCAGCACCCATCTCGGATATATATTTAATTACATCTTATTTTACAAGTTTATCTCCAAATCCAATTGTAATTTCAGGGTTCTTTTTACACAATATTTCTAATATAAAACATCTGGTGGTTTTACTGTATCATCAGAAAATTACACTTACATAATTTGGACATCACATTCATGAACTCTTTTAGTAACACAAGTCCTTGGTATTTTTACGCAATACTGAGAGAAAGAAATGAAGGAGATAGAAAGATAGAGAAAGAGATAAAGAGAAAGTTATTCACCACAAGGTGGCTTGACATGACCTGATCCTTGTTACTCATAAGCCTCAAGTCATCACAAGTAGTGGGAACTTGGTGTATATCATTGTGGATAACTCTATAGGGTCTGCGCATAGCCACCTGTCATTTTGCCTGTTCAGCTAAACAGTTTCTTGAAAGTAGTCATCTCCAAGTTGCTGTGATTAGCGACCAGTGCCACGAGTACAGCGCACCTTTTCACTTCCTGTGTTAATTTGGAAGGTGACATATTAATGCTTCCGTCTGAAAAAGAAATTAATGTTAAAGTTTGTGCATTCAAAAAAATGTGTCTTCAACCGCCTTGCACAGTCTTACAGCACACACACACACACACACTAAGAAATGCGTCTATATTTCTGACTAGCAGTATAGCCCGGCGTTGCTCGGGTGTAATGAAAGCTTTAAAACTAATCCATGGTCCTGCAGCTCAGACTCAGCCTAAAGAATATTTGTGTGAAGTTTGGTGAGAATCAGATAAAAATTGTGGATTTGTATAAAGGACATACAGACAGATAAACAGACACACACACAAACATCTTGCCTTATATATATATATATATATATTATCGATTTTCTGCACTACTGTAAGAACTGCAACCTTGAAACTTCTGAATATCGTTTCCTATGTCTTTGTCTATGAGTGTATCAAATTTGATTAAAATCAGACCACTCTGGCTATAACCTGATTTTTTTCGATATTTATTGGGGGTGCCTCAACACAAAACCTAGCTAAGAACACTCGCAGACGCTTATAGTACAACTGTGTAAATTTTCAAGAAAATCGGTTCAGCCGTTTCGGAGTCTATAGGTAACGGACACACACACACACACACACACACACAAAGTTCAATTTATAAATAATTTTAGATATGAGGTATTTAGATTATTTACATGGTTAATGTTAATGCTTCCAATATGCCTGCAAAAGAAATTAATGTTAAAGTTGGTGCATTGGAAAGATGTGTCCTCAACTGCCTTACACAATCTTACAGCACGCATGCACACACACACGCGCACGCGCGCGCACACACACACACACACAAATGTGATTATGTTTCTGAGATGAGGTATTTATATTATTTACATGGTTCGGACTGTTGTCTTTATTGTCATCACAATGGCTGTTGTATGCTTCGAGTTTCTTCAGGTGACTAGAATTTTGAACTAAACTCTTTATTTTGATTGCAGGGATTGACTGTTCTCATTCCATGTGTCAAGCCACTTTCGGATGTGCGTTGTGGTGCAGTGGATATTGGCTCGGAGCGAGAAATCGGGGAGCCGAGTTCAAATTCCAGTTGAATTCATTGCATTCACTTACGTGCAAATACCCTTGGGAAAGGTATTAATCTGTCTCTTCCTTTCAGTTATGGGTTAAATAACAGGACAGATTGGGTTCTATAGCCTTGGCTGGCAACCAATCTACTGCAGAAAGCAATGGCAACTTACTGCAGGATAATCTTCTGCCCAGTCAGTCATGTCTCTTTCGAGACATAATCGCCTAAGTGTGTTTCATGTATGGCACTTAACTGACTGAACTCAATGTAAGTTTTTGTTCGCCATTATTGTCGACAGGTATTGAACTCACAGCTCTTTGGGTGAAATCACTGGATCTAGCCAACATTTTCATCCACTGGACCGTAAAGATTAAGACAAAAACGTAAATAATACCGTGATATATATATATATATATATATATATATATATATGTGTGTGTGTAAATATCGAAAATATTTTCCATTAAAATTTAATTAATCAAAAAGTGTCAATTATAACTTGTGTCCTAATATAAAAAAAAAAACAACTTACAAGTTAAAATTATTTAGCTATTTGAAATATTATGTGGCCCCACTAAATACCTTACTCAGATAAAATAATCCTCTCCAAAAGTTAATTAATATCCATGTCTCATCCACAAAATAAAAAAAACGAATATTATATTTATAAGATAAAATAAACCCGTACAATACTAAAAAGTCACTTTATTCATCCACTCATAGATAGTAGTCAAATAAAAATTGTCTACCCATTTAAAAAAAAAATCTAAGGTCCCACTATGCGATTTACCCAGACAAAACTAAAAAGTGACCTGTCCAGAACTAAGCCACCTCGCCCCCACTTTCCTAACCCAAATCTATATCTCTATGGTTACAAACTGCTGACCACCAGCTTAGACATACTAAATTCCCATCACCCACATCACCTGCATATCACATTCCTAAAAATAAATCATTTCCACCATTTATTTTCAGTTCCATATATCACCGAAGAGGAGCAGGTTATGTTCCAAAACATGAAAATTTTTGTGTAGTGATACTATGCTTTTATAAACCATTGTAACAACTATTACAATATAAAGCTCTACTCTGTATCGAGCACTCTTTATAAAAGTAAATGCTTGAACAGTGGTTTTAAAATTTTCGTGTTCTGTCACTTTCTTACTATATATATAATGCTTGTAAGTGAACGTAACGTATGCAACTCAGCTCTCCAATTTCCAATTCCAAGCCGATATCCATTATAATATTTGCTTATTCAAATTTTGTTGGGAAATGTATAAATTCTTCTGTTTGTTTCTCCCTAACTATAGGCTAAACAGTAGGGAAAACTGGGCTCTTGATTAGCAACCGATCTAGAAAACTAGCCAGTTAAGTGCCATACATTATACATGCTTTGGGTGATCATGTCTTGAAAGAAACATGACTGACTAGGCAGAAGATTATCCCGCAGTAGGTTGCCATTGCTTTCTGCGGTAGACTGGTTGCCGACCAAGACTATTGAACCCAATCTGTCCTATTATTTAACCCATAACTGGAGAGAAGAGATGAATTACTACCTTTTCCAAGGGTATTTGTGTGTAAGTGAATGCAAGGAATTCGACTGGAATTCGAACTCGGCTCCTCGATTTGTCTTTCTGAGTCAATATCTACTCCACCACAATGCACATCTACAGCATCTAGAAAGACAATCATTAATTCAAAACTTAAGGTGGGGGGTCATTTGGAAACCTTGGAGCACACCATGTATACCGGTTGTCTGTATTCTTGGTTCTGCCTTCAACACAATCAAATCATATGTCCGGGTAGTCTGGTTCTAAGAGCTGCCAGAACTGATAGTGTTTGTTTGTGTGATTTTGATTTTTATTTATTTTGTTGAGTAATGTCTAGTAAACAATTATTACTGTGTATTGATTTTGATCAACACTGGAGATTCCATGCTTGTAAATCAGACAAATGTGGTCTACCTAGGAACTCTGCAATTTGCATAATTCCAGTTGTTTCAAATTTTAAGTTCGCTTTACTTGTACTAATATTCATCCCAAACTCAGTAGGAGTTTTAGTACGAAATGGTTTTAATGTGGGTGCTTACAATTTAGAAAACTACATTTGATTGCTTAGAAATGTTTAAAGAGAAAAAGAAATGAAAACAATATTTACATTTTCCTTTTTCTCTTTAACCGTAAACATTTTTACGCTATCATGTAGCAGTTAAATTCTTTCCAAATTTCAATAATTTGTTGCGGTCATAGAGAAATCAACTAATTACCACGGTGTGAACGCTGAATCATTTTTTTTTTTTAGTTTCAAACTTGATTGGAAATTGATTTCTTCAAGTTAAGACAAAATTCTACCAAATTCTATTTTACGATGTGACGTTTTTGCTGTACAGAGTACAGTGTACTCTGATAATAATGGTGACAATTAGTCTGTCAATCGCTGAAATATGAAAACGAAAATCACATATTTATTTTACATCTGCGTTTGAGACAATGTGAATTTGAAAACGGTCTTATTTTTAATTTCTGTTAGCCAGGTTGACTTTCGTATCTACTTTTTTTTAAATATTTATTTTTTCTTTAAGAATCTCTGATTAAAACTTGACCTTGTGTACACAATGCAAGTTATGTATATGACGATTTTTGAAGCTAACAAACAAGTTGACAATCAGCAGCCGCTGTATATCCGAAGAAAGTGAATTCTCTCATCCATTTTATTATGAAAGATTAAAGTTTTAAAATAAACTTTTGATATAACTTGGCCGATTTTGACTGGTGTCTTTATTTATTTATTTATTTTTTTAGCCTTTATTAAATACAGATGATAAACGATGATAGAAGTCTGTATAAAGCTGTCACATGATGAGCATTCTTTTGGAAAGAGGGTTGCAGTTGAGATAAATTTTGCTTTATCTGTCGGTGTACTGTCAATAATAAAAACTAACATGGAACAAATTCTTAAAACATTAGCTAGCATGACTGGCAACCGTTTTTCGTGTTTCCATGTGAATCACACTTGCATATATTAATCGGTGCTAATCACACAGATTGTTTAGAATACCCGTGACTTCTTCTTAGGTAGAAAACATGAAGGAAGGAGCTTCTGGAAGACATAACTATTGGAATTCAGGTCCTACCACCGTGGTCCTTTCCCAGGGCTTGCCGACTATCTCTCTCTCTTTCATTATCGATACACGTTCGTATGGGAATTGAATTGAATTTCAGTTTGTGAGTGCAGAAGTAAACATGTTTAGTCTTGAATGTTTACCAAGTTATATGACGTGATGATTCTTCTGTCCCTTCCCATCTCCCTCGCCCAAAGTTCAGCCTTGGCTGTCTTGTTTTGCAAAAACCAATTCTCTACTTACCCACTTCTCAGCATCTATCCACGTTGCTCTCTCTCTCTCTCTCTCTCTCTCTCTCTCTCAATACACTTGTTTATTTTCTCTCTCATAACTCCCTGGATACTCTCTCTCTAGTTTCTCTTTAACCATCTCTCACACTTTTTGTACTATCTTACTTGTTGCCTCCTTCCCTTAAAGTACTGTTCCGATCTCTTTAACCCCCACTTCTTTCCTTGGGTACTCTCTCTCTCTCTCTCTGACCCTTCTACTTCCTCTTTTGGGTTCTCTCTCTTTCTCTTTCATGTTTGCACTCTCTGGTTTCTTTTTCTGGCTCTCTGCTCACCTTCCATATGTTCTTATTAACTACATGTGTCCTTCCTCTCTCTCCCCTATCCCCACTTACCTGTTACAAATAAGCCATAACCACCTCTACCACCTGATGATGAAGTGTTGATGATGAACTTTAGTCTGTCGTAAACAACCCGCGTAAAAACAGTGACGCCATCCACTGCTTATCTCAAAGTGATTAAAAAACAACGATGAATTATGGACCATTGCATTTTTTTATCACTCGCTTCCATCCACAAACAGATTATCAAACATCTGAACCTTGACAAGCAAACGAACTTGTATAAATCATAATAACTAGAATAAAATTTACAAATTTATTCGCTTGTCTGTGTTTTATGCCCGTAAGTGTGTGCGTGCAAGTGTGTGATAGAGATATCGACGAAATATAGGGACGAACTTGTATATTATTTACCCAAAGAGGAGTAGTTATATAATCAATAAAAAAAAATGTATTTGTCCTTGAACCAAAACAACAACAAACTGCATTTTTGAGAGATTTGAAAATAATTTCTTTTTATATTCTAATTATGTTTGACATAAAAAAAAATTAAAAAAAACTCGTTCTGAGTAGGGAAGGGCCTTTAAGTCAGGGTGGGGTTATAAAAATTTGAAGTTCAATTTTTGAACAGTAAAAATAAAATTATTTCACATCATTTTTGACAGGGGGAAGAGTTTTTTAAAAAATGTCTTTTTAAGCCCCCCCCTCACCCCCCGCGGAGACAAACCCTGTTTTTAATTCTCTCGACAGCTGTTTTAAAAATCATGTCTTCTGTTTGCTATCATACTTTAAAATAAATACAAACAAATCATACAATTTAACTTAAGCATACATCACGGAACAGGAAGGCACTTGGGAAGATTAGCTCTATCTCCAATAATCTTTTTTTTTAATCTTTGTTAATTTGCCTATTGGAATTGGTGTATAAATTTTAATCACTTCAGTGAATGATTCAATGTTTATTTTCCATAAAATAAAAAACAACTTGGGCGAAACTTATTTATCGTTTGTTTTTTGTTTTTTTTTTTCCTAATTATTCCAAATATTTTTCAGAAGTTATTTTTATTGCTATGCCCCGCAGTCAATAAATAAAACACAAAAAAAAGAAGGGGAAAATAACAGTAACTGTTTAACAATATTTTCATGAAAATCGCCCCTCTCCTCCATCGTTTCTGTTGTCATGTGATGTAAATTCTGCTACTGTATATGGCTTCGAACATTGTTGCTTTTTCAGTGACAAGAATACAAAAAGAAAAAAAAATACCTGTTTGTGGCACATGCTAAAATGTTTTTTAAAAAGCATTTTTCTCCCCTCCCCCAACCATCTGTTTTTTTTTTTGTTTTTTTTGTTACAAAATTTTATCGTTTTTCAATACTTCCTTCTGGTTGATCGTATTTTTTTTGTTTTTTGCTCAACTCAATCAAGTAACTCAAGTTAGTTTTTATTTTTATAAAAAAATGAGAATTTTCTTTCACGTTTTTAAATCTTTTCAGTAATTATTTTTATTTAATTTTCTAAAAATCGATGTCTTATAAAAATTCGCAAGTGGCCGTGTGCTTGACTCCACTAAAAATAAATTCGTACAATAACAGTGAACACACACACACACCTCGACCTGGTGTAACGGTGAGTAAGCTTGTCTCGCTAGAGAACCTATTAAAAGTTAAAACTGAGTAGTAAGTTCGAACCTCATTGGGTACCCCAAACCTTCGGTCTTGTGCCACATCTAATGGGCGCTTAGAAAATCAACAGATTCTTATACACTTTTTTTTTTTTTTTTTAAGGAATGTCTGTGTTAGAGAATGTAGTGTGTGTGAAGATATCTGCCAATTTATGCATGAATGAATTTGCGAATGCCTTCATTAGGTTTATTTCGTAAAATTTAAAAAAATTAAACTAAAGTAGTAACTAATTATTTACATATGAATTGAAATTGATCATTGATGCTTGAAAAACTTGTCTGAAGGTCGTAATTAGAATTTGATTTTTTTAAATTTTAATTTGATGACAACTTTAAATTTGAGTTGCTTACATTGTTGACCATAAAACGAATAATAGTCATGGTGATACTGTGGCTGTTGATATTATTAATTTTAATTGAAAGAAACTATTTCGAATTCAATTTGTAATGGATCTTCAAGTCTTACAACAACAAATTCTTCTGTGAAAATGAATAAAATTTTTGTCATTATGGACATTTAAATCGATAAACAATCCTTTCCAGAAAGTTCTTTTGATTTTTGTAAAAAATGTTTTTGTCTTATTTTTTTTCTTAAAAATGTTTTTAGAATTTTTTATATATTGAAAAATGTAAATTCTGCAAACGCCTGTGGCGTAGTTGTAGAGCTAAACTTGCAGCGAACTGCTTCTATTGTTACGAAAAAAAATAAATAAATAAATAAATCACACTTTCTCAAAAAAGAAAATTGCTTTTGAAACCAGGGTAGGGCGGGGATACTCTGAGTTCTCAGTGACCCACAGACAATCCCACTAATTAAGTAATTCATAAGTTTTGCAATGGTCTTATGACTAGTGATGCTTAAAATCAAATATACCACAGAGAAGGCATAAAAGTGCTTCAAGGAAAAAGGCGAAAGTTTTCAAAATAAATAAGTAATCATTTGCTATGATCAACATTCAACAATCTTTGTATCACAAAAAAAAATGGTTTATTAATCTGTAAATTAAACTTATTGGTATGTGTATGTATGTGTGTGTGTGTGTGTGTGTATATATATATATATATATATATATATATATATATATATATATATGGAAAAACGAATATGTAGGGTTCAATAGTCTTCCTACAGCCACCCTCTTGACCCAGGACAGCACTACCTCTTCAAGGCACTTGATGTAGGCCTCAGTGTTCAGTACGAGGCCCTCACTAACAAATTCGGGAGTTCTTTTTTCTTTTTTCTTTTTTTAATCAGAGTGAGTTTACAGAGCTGCTATACCTTCGTAATCATCGTTAAAGTCATCCATTTTCTTTCTGAATCCTTTGCACTGCCTTTGGTGCATAAACACTGAAATGTTCATATCGGAGCTTCCAGGGTGAAAATCAAGCAGTACAGCATACTGTTTCCAAATTTCTCGGGGGATGAATTGCTTCAATTCATGGTGCTCTTTTTCTGGCATGCAGAACTGATTTCAACTTGGAAGAGTTGAAATTAATTCCGTAATCCCTTTTCCTCACAGTTGGTGCCCAACTGACCCTACTATACAGTGCAATCAACAAAATAAAAAAAAACACTGCGCATGTGCAAAATTAAAAATATAAAATGGAGACATCTTATCCATCACACCCTGCACATCCTACAGATAAGAGACGATGACTACAACTTACAGTGGAGTATAATATTTTTTTTATGTAGTTGAAATAACTTTTTTTAAAAATTAAAAACTAAATTAAAAATGTAGTTGATAATTTTGAGTAACTTTCTACCCAAACTGTGTGTGTGATAATTAATTTCTCTTTGTTAGTATTTCTAAATGAAAGGAAAAGAGTCCTATATCTGAGGTGTATGGACATCAAAAAGAGCTGTGACTGTCACTTTTTCATGCCCTAAGTGATTTTAGACCACATGTTCTGAAAATCTTTTAGTGTGAAACTGACATTCTGAAATCACACACACACACACACTAGCAAGAGATAGGCATTCAACATTGCATGGTGACTGTCAGTTTCACTTGATAACACTAACGTTATCTAAAACACTTCATCTTCGATATTGGGCATAATCTGCTATAAATATAGAAAATTTTAAATTCACACAGACAATTTTTCGAGGAGAAATTTTACAGTTTCAACAAGGTATGTCAGCTTTTGTGGCCCTTTTTTTAAATTACAACTTTTGTTGTTACTGACTGGTCTTGTTGTAGAGACCATTTAAAATGGTATCTGCGTTTATTGAGTTAGACATTTTGATAAATTACCTTTTCTGTCCGGAGAAGTGGAAGGGACACAGTTCTTCAATTTCTTCTTATTGCTATCTTATTTTATATCACACAGAGCCCCCTCCCCGACAAAAAAAAAAAAAAATTTTTTTTTTTTTTTTTTTTGTTCTCTCATTCTGTCTTTCTTAAATTCCTTTACCACTGTGTTGGTTGGTGTCATTGTCCCCTTTTCTAAACTGGGTCACTTGACGTTTCAGCCAACTCGTCTCCCTAGTTCTACTTTCCATCATCCATATGAGAATGTCGGTGAATGAATAAAATTTTTTTTCAACTTATAAATATTTCCTCTTTTTTTTAATGTGCTGGACGTGTTCTCTCGGGACGTAGACAATAATGGCTCTCCACAATTTCTTGTCCTTTGTAGCTCTTGATAAATTTTGTCTTGTTATTTCTCCTAAACCCAGTTCTGCCTTCCATTTAAACAAGACAAGTATCTTATGCACTGTTTTTCTTTGTCCCTCTTGCCTTCAATTTAACCTGTGAGTATCAGATTTTTCAAGCCCTCCTTGTGACCCAGAAATTTCAACTGTCTTTTCCTGATGTCAAGTATAAGTTTTCTTTTAGTTTCCATTTTCTCTGAAAACCTCGTCATTCTGTCTATGGTATCCTCAGTATCCTTCTGTAGAATTACATTTCTGTTAACTGAATTCATTTCCTCATCTTTCAGAAGATTCTTCTTCATGTGCCATGTCCCTTTAGGACATAGGTTAGGATTTCCATTTGCCCCTGTCCCTTGTCACTTTTAATATCTTTCCTCTTAATATCTCTCCCAAACCCACAACACCATCCATTTGCTCAAGCTCATCAAATTTGTCTCATGCTGCTTTCCTCTTTGTCTCTCTCTCTTTTATCTGTCATATGAGTATCGGTTTCTCCAATCTCTCCTTCCTCATTACGTGTCCCAGGAACCTCATCTGTCTCTTCCTGATGTTAATTATAAGTTTTCTTTTGGTTTGCATTCTCTTTAACACTTTGTTGTTCCTCACATGTTGGGTCCATGGTATCCTTAGCATCCTCCTGTAGAACCACATTTCTCCTGCCTCAAGCCTCATTCTTCATCCTTGAAGAGATCGTTCAGCATTTGCTGCTATACAGAAAGACAGATATTACATAGCAGTCCAGCAACCTTTTCTTTGTTTCATGTCTCTCAGTACTCTTGTTAGCTTTTGAAAGGCATCCTTGATCTTGACAGTGCATCTTTAGATCTCTGTCACACTTTCCATCCTCTGTCAGAATGCTACCCAAGAATTTAAATTTCTTTACTTGTTTTATTTTAGTTTCACAACCTGTAGTTGGCATTTTGGGGTCGTCTTTTTGCTGATGACCATATATTCAATTTTCTTGAAGTTTATCCTCTGTCCTTTCTTCTTGCTTTCTCTTGATACTTTCTGTAGGAGGTCCTGCATTTTCCTTTCCATGTCTTCTATCAGCATTGTCATCTGTGTTTCTCTTATTGTTAAGATTGTGCTTGCCAATGATAAATCATGGCAAGTACTCTATCTCTCTCAAAATTGTTTTGCTGTATAGGTTAACGAGATCCGATGAGATTGTTTTGCTAATGTCACTAGAGCTTCTCTTAGTGTGTCCCATTTTGAGTTTCTGCTTCCAATTTGTCCTTTGTATTTCTTTTTCATGTTGTGTATTTTTCCTGCATGTTCGAGTCACTTATTAGTTGTATTGCAATCTGGGGGCTTTGTTAGGCTATTTTAATCTCTGTAGTTTTGTTCTTAGTTTGTATATAACTGGCTGGTGGTCACTTCCGCAGTCAGCACTTGGATAGGTTTTTGATAGTTATATAATCAATTTGGTTCTTGTTTCTCCTCCTGGGCTTCTCCATGTCCATAAATGTCTTGGGTTCTCTTGGAACCAGGTGTTGGTTATTATTTGGTCATTTGCTGTGCACCATTGAACCCATTTCTTTTTGCAGTCATTGGTGTTTCCTTGTCCAAAATTGCTAACTCTTTCCCTCTCTTGGCCAACTTTGGCATTCAGATCTCTCATGATAATTCTGATTTCTTGTGATTTGCACTGAACCTTGGTGCTGTCTAGCACGGAGTGAAAGGATTAATTTCTTCTTCTTTACTTTAGGTTGTCAGTGTATATACCACTATAACTGATATATTGAGGGATCTCCCTTTCAGTTTAACCACCAGAATTCTTTAAGATATCTGGCAGCTACCCATAAGGCATTTCTTGATCCAGTCTCACACTGAGTCCTTTTTCATCATTTTCACCCCCTTCATATATAATTCTGTGGTCGTCCATGATAAAGTCTTTGTTGTTTGACCATCTCCTCAGTCAGTTATGTGGCATACGTGATACACGCTCAGGCGATCATATCTTGAAAGAGACATGACTGACTGGGCAGAAGATTATCCTGCAGTAGGTTGCCATTGCTTTTTGTGGTAGACTGGTTGCCAACCAATGCTATAGAACCCAATCTGTCCTGTTATTTAACCCATAACAGGAAGGAAGTAACGGATTAATACCTTTCCCAAGGGTATTTGCACGGAAGTGAATACAAAGAATTCAACTGGAATTCGAACTCAGCTCGCTGATTTGTCGTTCCAAGTCGATATCCACTGTACCACAATGCACATCCGGTCATCTCATACTTCCTCTAAAATATAGTTGTTTGGATTTCTTTGATTCATTACATTCACTTACTATTTCCAAGGCTATTAGTCTGAATTCATTTTATCTCCTCCACCCCCAGCTATGGGTGAATAGCTGGACAGACAATTTGTAAGAATTTTCTGGAGATGCTGATACAAGTTCTATTAATTAACCCATGGCTGGGGAAGAAGATGTGGATTTATACCTTTCTTAAGGATATTTGTGTTTAAGTGAATATCAGTCAATCAGGTGTCTTACTTGATACATGTTTGAGCAATCATGTTTCTTTCAAGACAAAACTGACTAGGCAGATTTTCTCACAGTAGGTTGTGGATATAACAAATCCAAATGGAATTGAAATTCTATTCTCTCATTTCCAATTAAGAGCCATTATACATTACACCATCTGCACATTCAAGCTTACAGCAGTTGATATTATTCACAAGCTATTACCCATCTAAGTACTGATTTGGTTCAGTGTTGCTTTACTTTGGTGATGGTATGAAAATCTGTGATTGAATGAGATATGGCTGTGAATCTGATACTATTGATACAAACTTCCTTCTTAACCTTTGTGGAAAAATCAACATTCTTATATTTGAGAGGATTATTAGCTGTTTCCTCACAGGTTATCCCTCTTGAGTATAATAAGAGGAAATATATATATATATATATATATATATATATATATATATATACACACACACACACACAAATATGCAATAAATAATAGATGATATATGATATATTCTTCACTATTTGACGACATAATTATTGTTAAAAAAATTAAATAAAAAAGCTGGGTTAAAGAGCGAACATGTGGCAAGAACTTTCATAATTGGTAGTAAAGAGAATGAACTGATCCAAGACTGTCTCACCATTGTTTCTCTTTCTCTCTCTCCATGAGCATCTCAGATATAAATATATATATATATATATATTTATATTTATTTATTTTAAATCCAAAAAGGATGAACAAATAGGTAAAATCCCAAAACCCGATCCTATCAATATTAATTTAATTAATATTAAAATTGTTCAAGGTGGAGGACTTGATGTAAACAGTATTAACTATTTACAGAGCCAAATATATAAAGTAAGTTAAAAATTTCAAAATTTAATTTCGTTGAATTGCCATTTTAGCATCCTCTAATATTAAAATTAATCAAGGTCCATTCAACAAATATAAATTTCAAAATTTTTTACTTATATATTACTTTAAAAACAAGGAATTTATTAAGTTTCTAGAGCTCTTTCGTCCAACATCTCATCAGGAGAAAATCGTTGGAATCACAAATTAAATGAAAATGAAGAGCAAAAACAGTTTTTATATATATATATATATATATATATATATATATATATATATACACACACATTCACAACAGTCTTTATTATAATGGAGAGGATTATTTTTGTTTTTACCTACATGTGTTACCCATTTTTGAGGTTGTTACTGTTGAAAATATTCAAGCAATGTGGTTTTCTCTATTTTGATAAAGTTCTTTGTGATTTTGTAACATCAATCTATAGGGTCTGATGAAGGGTTATTTTCTTTAAGATTGATAGGATTAATTTGTTTGAAACCATTTTTAACCACTGGTCTGAGAGAATGATCATATGTAGATGATAGATATGTAGACATTTTGGGCACGATGTCTATTGGTAAGTCTTGATCTGACAAGGATGATCATTGTTATGAAGTCTTAATTTACTAGATTTAGTAAAGAATTTTTTTTTAATTTAAAATGTATGAAATTAAAATCAAAAGTTATTTAGTTCAGGCTACATACACTGTTTGAAATTATTATGCAAATCAAATAAACCGCAACAACTCAAAAATTTCTGAATCAATATCTGTCAAATCTAAATTCATACATTTTCACCTTTTAGTAACATATTTAACCAAAATTTCTATTTTCAGTGGTAAGTTTTTGAGAGATTTGGAATTTAAAAAGGTGGGCTGACTGAAGTTAGTATGTAGATTAAACTAATATTAACTTAAGATCTCTGAAATGTAATAATAATTTTTTTTTTCCATAATATATGTTGAAACATGGGTAAAGGAACTAACAACTGCTGAAAAACAGAAAATAACAGTTATTGAGGGAATATCTACATTGGAGACATAAAAGGAGCTTTGCAGTGATCATCAAATGATAAAAAAGGGCTGTTGAAAATATAACTAAGTTGAAAACTCATAACAAAGAAAAAGGCTTTCTTGCTTCCTTGAGATGAACGTAAATGAAAAACAGAAAACATCAAAGTTATTGAGTAAAGGAATGTCCACATTGGAGATATCAAAAGAGCTTTGCAAAGATCATCGAATGATAAGAAAGGCTGTTAAAAATATAACCAAGTTGAGAACTTGAGGCAAAGAAAAAGGTTTTAAGAACTTGCTTCCTTGAGATGAATGTAAATGAAAGTTATCGCAAAACAACCATTTTTGACCAGCACTCACATCTTTGAAAAGGCTGGAATTGAGGAATTCAAGGACAAAATGTGTAGAATACTTTATGATTTGGAATTTGTAAAAAAAAAAATCTCCTAGGCAACCTCCTCTTACTAAAGCAAATATTTTAAAGCATCAAAATTGGGTCAAGAAACATGAAAATTAACTTTGTTAAAGTAATTTTCACAGATGAATCTGGAGTGACAAGTAATAGGCTTGATGAATAGGTCAAAAGATGGATTTTATCCTATCCAGATAGGACTGGGTATGACCGTAAACTGTATCCGACAGCAAGGCATCTGATTGGGAGGTTGTGAGGAGCATGGAACCACCTCTTAATTGCTCCGGTTTCCAGGTTCACCCTGAACCGGAGTGGTAGCACCTGTTAGGGTCCCAGCTATGGGTAAATAGTTAACCCCAAAACCAAGGTCAAAATGCTATGAAAGTATTTACCAACAAAACTTTTTTCAATTAAAAATATTACCAATAAAATGTTTTTGAAGAAAAAATGTTATCAACAAAAATATGTGAAGGAAAAAATATTACCAGCAATACATCTGATTCTCAACAAAACCCATTTACAAAGAAAGTATATTCTATTGATACAAATCTATAGTAAAATTTTTGTCTGCATTAAATGACCCATTGAGGTTGATATGCCGTAAACCAAACCAAACCAATCTAAACATACCTGTGGCTAAACAATGCCAACGAGGAGGTGATAGTGTTATGATATAGGCTAGTATTGTCAGCCAAACCATTGGACCATTCAAAGTCAATGAAGTAGTTAAACTGAAGTACTAATTATTGAGATTTCTGTGAACAAGATTTTTCTTTGCATGGGACAAGTCCAATTCTCACACTTTCAAAGTGAAGTGTGTATTAATGCACAACAGTGCTCCTTCTCATGTACCTAAGCTTACCCATGAATTCTTTGAGCATAAAATATTTACAGGAAAGTAGATAATGGAATGGCCACCATCAAGTCCTGATCTGAATCCGATTGAAAATCTATGGTCAATTGTGAAAATGAAATTATATGAAGGTAGCAAACAATATAACAGCAAAACGAAGCTTTAGGAAGCAATTAAAACTACCCTGTTACAAATTGAACCTGCTGAAGTAAAAAAATTAATAAAATCCATGGATAATAGATTACTGGGTGTTATTGAGAAGAAGGGCCACTATATTGAAATGTAAAGGATTCAAGACTTATCATACGTGTCAGTTATTTGTTCTAATATAGGTATTGATCAATTTTTGCTGATTTCATTACCTTTCTATAGAATTAAAATGTGATTATTTAGTTTTGTTTAATAACTTCAGATGACAGTTTTTCAGAATATATAAAATAAAACTTCAATAAATCATTGATACTACCTAAAATTTTAACACTGGCTTTGTTTTGACATCTAAATTGATTGTTTAAAATTTCACAATTTTTTTTCAAACCAAATTTTAATTACTAAAGATTATATGATTTGTGTTATGACATAGCTCGAACATGAGATCTGGTTCACAATATATAAAGGACTAATATCAAGTAGCGAGGGGAGGGCGGGAGTCGGCAGCTGATGGCTAGCACGGACATTGTCTACTCAGCTCACAAGTTGTTGCCACCTCATATGAACGTGTATTACTGTATCTAATGAGAATAAACATATTACTTATATCTGTGTATTGTTATTCCTCCACAATACAACAATTTGCTTAATAACTTTGGATAAGTGTATCCATTTCAAATGCTTAATAACTTTGGATAAGTGTATCCATTTCAAATGCTTAATAACTTTGGATAAGTGTATCCATTTCAAATGCTTAATAACTTTGGATAAGTGTATCCATTTCAAATGCTTAATAACTTTGGATAAGTGTATCCATTTCAAATGCTTAATAACTTTGGATAAGTGTATCCATTTCAAATGCTTAATAACTTTGGATAAGTGTATCCATTTCAAATGCTTAATAACTTTGGATAAGTGTATCCATTTCAAATGCTTAATAACTTTGGATAAGTGTATCCATTTCAAATGCTTAATAACTTTGGATAAGTGTATCCATTTCAAATGCTTAATAACTTTGGATAAGTGTATCCATTTCAAATGCTTAATAACTTTGGATAAGTGTATCCATTTCAAATGCTTAATAACTTTGGATAAGTGTATCCATTTCAAATGCTTAATAACTTTGGATAAGTGTATCCATTTCAAATGCTTAATAACTTTGGATAAGTGTATCCATTTCAAATGCTTAATAACTTTGGATAAGTGTATCCATTTCAAATGCTTAATAACTTTGGATAAGTGTATCCATTTCAAATGCTTAATAACTTTGGATAAGTGTATCCATTTCAAATGCTTAATAACTTTGGATAAGTGTATCCATTTCAAATGCTTAATAACTTTGGATAAGTGTATCCATTTCAAATGCTTAATAACTTTGGATAAGTGTATCCATTTCAAATGCTTAATAACTTTGGATAAGTGTATCCATTTCAAATGCTTAATAACTTTGGATAAGTGTATCCATTTCAAATGCTTAATAACTTTGGATAAGTGTATCCATTTCAAATGCTTAATAACTTTGGATAAGTGTATCCATTTCAAATGCTTAATAACTTTGGATAAGTGTATCCATTTCAAATGCTTAATAACTTTGGATAAGTGTATCCATTTCAAATGGACTGGCATGCATTTGTTTACAGCTAAATCTGATTAAAAAAAAAAGAAAAATTGGTCATAGAGGAACATATACTATTGAATCAACCCAAACAACATTTTCCATGTAATGAAATTAATGATTTTTTTTTCCGCTGACATATTATTGAATTTTGATATAGTGACAATTAGGCATAAACTTATAAATGTCTAATAGGCATTACAAGCTATTCTCTCTTCTGTGCTTGAGGTGCAGAGGTGTGGGACATAATGAATTCAATTACAGTGAGGACTTTGGTACAATTTTGGCAGTAAACCAAAAGCACAAATTTAATATACACTGCCCCCCGCCCACCATTTTTAAAGAAATAACTCAAAATGCTCATGATCTTAAGAAATACCTCCCCCTTGATCATAATCCTACTAAAAACTTATGCAATTGAGTGTTTTAAATTTGATTTGTTAGGCTTTATAACTTAATGACCCAATAAACATAATGTTAGAAATATTCAGTGTTATCAGCAGTAATATTCATGTTATGACAACATTGCTTTTGAATGTGTGCTGAAAAATTCTCAACCCAACCAAGACAGAATTTTTTTAAAAAAAATCTGATATTTGGCCACATTTTGGAAAGTGGGTTCAGTCAAGAAATCCTCAGCACCTCATTGTGTTTGATTTGCGCAGGAAATTTCATGAAAGCACATTTTCTTATTCATGTATAAGCATTTATATTAATGTAATTTTTTTGTGTAAGCCACTGTAACTCATCAGTCCCATTAACTCTAAATAAAAATGGCAGTTGGCCTTCTTATATTCTTTAGAGTGAACCTGGGTATGATGATAAACTGCATCTAACATCAAGGCCTCTGATCGGGAGGTTTTGAAAAGCATGGAACCATTTCTTAACTGCTGTTATTTCCAGGTCCACCCTTGCCTAGGGCAGTAGCACCTGTTTGTGTCCCATCTATAGGCAAATAGTTAACCCTCAAACTGGGGTCAAAACACTATGAAAGCATAGAAGTATGTTTTTGTAGTAAGAATACCAGCAATACATTTGACTCTCACCAAAAACCCTCTTTACAGAAATACATCAATGAAATCCTCATCTAGAAACTGATTTCTTACAAAGAATACATATTCTATCTATACAAACCTATCCTAAAAACCTTGTCGGCATTAAATAACCTATTGAGTTTAATCTAAGCTTATTTATAAATGGAACTTTGTGTGTGTCCGTTACATATAGACTCCAAAACGGCTGAACCGATTTTTTGAAAATTTACACAGTTGTACTATAAGCGTCTGCAAGTGTTCTTAGCTAGGTTTTGTGTTGAGGTACCCCGATAAATATCAATAATAAAAAAAATCAGGTTATAGAAGGAGTAGTCTGATTTTAATCAAATTTGATACACTCATAGACAAAGACATAAGAAACGATATTCAGAAGTTTCAAGGTTGCTGTTTTTAAAATAGTGCAGAAAATCGATTTTATATATATATAAGGCAAGATGTTTGTGTGTGTCTGTTTATCTGCCTGTATGTCTGTATTTTTTTCAGCCCTTTTATTTTAGTTTTTGCTTCGGGTTTGGCTCTAAGTAGGTATAATTTTAGTTCTTAGTCTCAGCCATGATACCATTTACACAGAGGACTTATTTAGCCTTCAAAATTCAGTTTACAACGAAAAAAACTTATTTGATATCGATAGCAGGAAATCAAAATTTGACTTACATCCATTCATTTTTTTTTTCAGTCTACGGTTTCACTTTAACTGGAAACAACTAATGCTTTTTAGTCTTTCATGCCAACGTCCAAAGCATCTGAGCTCCAGGACCATGGATTAGTTTTAAAGCTTTCATTACACCCAAGCAACGTCAGGTTATACTGCTAGTATGCCATAAAACAAAATAATTCAAACTAAATATTCTTTAGATTTTATTTTTAATAATTTCATGGGTGAAATCTAATATATAATTCTGTAATTTTTAAATTACTATAAAGTATAAAAAATATAAAGTATACTATAAAATTACTATATTACTGTCTGGTTTAATTTGCTCACTGCTAACATTAGTTAGATTTTGTATCTTAATGTTTGGGTAGTATTGACTAGAAAGTAGTATAAATGATACTGATAATGTAGATATGTACATTAGCTATTCAGCTCTTGATAATGTTTGAAGCATAACTTTAAAATTTTATGAGTAGTGAATATGCAGTTCCTTTTTATAATTTTTATAATTTTTTTTTTTTTTTAATAATATCACTCCAAGCAAGCCGATAACGCTACTGATGCGCAGGGGTGGGGTGGGGGGGCTACGTAAGAGTAAAAAGATTGGAAAAGAGAAAGCCGGAAACCACATCCTAAACAGGAAACAAGGGATGAGCCTCTTCACCTGTTCAATAGACGTGGGTGGAGTGTGAACCAGACAACAGTTTAGTCTATCTACTCCAATTGAAAAAAAAAAAAAAATTTACCTTTTTGTTGTTCATCTGAGGAGTTAGCTTTGTTTATTTTTCCAAAATGACAATTTTATTTCATTTGATGACATACCACATGTTGCATCAGCTACAAGACTTGATGCTTCTCCCCCAACTGTTGTTATTGCGTCTTTTGTCTATAAATTCTCTTAATTTTATAGATAAATGACAAAGGATTGTGTTTTGATAGTAGCTGTGTAAATGAAATGTAATGTTGTTAAAAGATTCAAACCTGATGGTGTTACTTTCACTCCCACCCCACTTCAAATGTTTGTTTAAATTTTATTGCTTATTAATTTTTCCCCCAACTTTCTAGTTTTTTGTTAATTGTGAAACTTTGTTTTTGTTTGTTCCACAAACTCTATGAATAAATATGGAACCTAATTTGATTGGTCAAGGGGAGAGTTTACCTAATTCTCTAGAGTCAATTTAGGAAAATTTACTTACCTCTTTAATGATAGACAAAACTAATCTAAATGCTGGCAGTAAACCCCCACCCCATTAATACTTCTACTTTGTATAAATCTACAGCTGAGCTTCAGCCCATGAGGAGGGCAGCATTTTTTTAATTTTCTTTTTATTTTATTGAATGAAAGGGAGAGATTATTATTATCCTGAGTAAACTTTCATGGTTTTTGATCTTCACAGAATTAATGTAACTCGACTATTGTCTTTTTAATTTCTATATCTACCCACATACACTGCGATGACTAATTTGGTTAACAAAAAGTTGGTATTAAAAAAGTGTTATTTTTTTTTCCCTCCACACCTCAATGTCTTTTTTCATTTAAGCTCCATAAACTGACAATAGTATTGACTAATCATAATAAACAAATGTACAACAGTTGATTAACATACTTAGTCTAGCATATTAATCAGGAAGTGGGGAAAGCTTTACTACCTTGAAAATCAGCATTTACATAGAATCCTAGTTTAGACTTGAACAGTAACCCTTGAATCTGTCTCTTTGTCATTTGCTTTTACCATTGATCTTTGTGACATTTCAGTAATAATTGATAGTCTAAAAAAATCAGATGCTGCTAGAGCTGTTGTCAGTCATGGCATGCAAGTTCATGTGTCTATTTGGAGGAGGGGTATGGTGTTTGGTTATAACATACTTTTGCAAAGTTTAGTGAATGGTGAATTCCTTGCATTCACTTACATGGGAAAGGTATTAATCCGTCTCTTCCTTTCAGTTATGGGTTAAATAAGAGGACAAATTGGGTTCTATAGCTTTGGCTGGCAACCAGTCTATCACAGAAAGTAATGGCAACCTACCACAGGATAATCTTCTGCCCAGTCAGTCATGTCTCAAAAGAGACATAATCACCCAAGTGTGTATCACGTAGGGCACTTAACTGACTGACTGAGTGAATGGTACTATTTAAAACCTTAACAGATAATAATTTTTGCTTAGTAGCAATAACTGTATCTTTATTTTTAGATGATGCAAATCATTCTTAACCATTATAAATTTTTAATTTTGATCTGTAATTTTGTTTGATCTTTAGCACCACTTTATATAGACGGTCAGTCTATAACAGCAAGCAAAGAGTACTGATTGAAAATAATGAGAAAAAATAATAACTTAATTTTTACTTAGCTTATGTAACATTTGTTTAAAACAAATACTATAGTTCTGTTTGTTGGTCTATAAAGTTGTAAAAAAAAAAAAATCAATTCACCCCAAGAAAGGTGTTGAAGCCACCAAGAAGCAAGAGACTACTGAGAGTGAAAGAGAAAGAAGACTTTAGAAGGAACTGGATGCCCAATCCTAGACAGAAAACAAGGGATAAACCTCTACTTCTGTTCAAAAGACCAGGGAAGAGTGTGACCTGGATAATAAGTGAACCCATCTACTCCTATTAAAATTATTTTCATTTTGTTTTGCTGTATTTTGCCATATTTTTAAGAGGCCAAATATGATAGATGCTACAGATCATCTAAGACAACAAAACCATTCGGAAGGTGGTGCAGAAAACAGTATAGTTTTGTCTTGAGGCTGCCCACTGGAAATACTTACAGAAACACATATCCATGCATGCTATGGCACTTTTTCCCTAATATGTTTCCCTAATAACTGTTTACCCTAATATTGAGTAACTGGCAATCAGAGCAGCCTCACTAACTGTTAGCAGAGAGTTCAGGCTCCTTACTACAAGTTGGGGTAAAGATAAAAGGAAAAACTTATTTGAATTACTCTCTTTATCTTTGTTGTTGATATTTTTTTTCTTTTTACTACCTTTTGTTCAGTGTTTTCTTTGAACATGTCAGTTAAAGTATTTTTTTTTTTTTAAGTACTAATGATAAGGATAGTAGTTTGAAAAATGAATGGGATGAGAACAATTCACTATTTTATTATTTCAGACAGTATTATTTGTGTATTTGTTTGATATGCAGGTAATAAATTATTTGATTGTTATAGAGTGAGAACAACAATAAAGGCAAAAAAAAAAAAAAAAAAATTGCTTTGAAAAGCATAATTGTCAGTAAACAGGATTTGATCAACAAGGAAAATTGTATTCAGTTAAGATTTCAATCTGCGGTGAACTGGTTTGGATGTCAGCTTGACCAATGGCAAGTTGGGGCTCCCTGTATCAAATAAAAATGTAATAAAGAAACCAACACTGACAACTGTTTTAGTAATAAAAAAAGACTTTACAAAATCATCTACATGCTATCATTTACTCGAGTCTAATGTGAGAGGACATTTTCAAAGCGAAACATCATAAAGACAAGGTCAAGAAATTTGCATGTGGAGAATTTGGAATTATTCATGTTGCTGTTCATTGAAAAGGAATTGTTAAATGAATTGGATGCCGTAACAGTTATTGTCAGTTTTGAACAATCATCAAGTGAACACAAATGATTGTTCTTAATATAGTATGAAATGCTCTATTGTGCTTTTGAACTATCTGTTAATGTTTAAATTGTGCAGTAAATTAGTTAAAAATATCAACCTATTAAAATTTTTAAAAGATAAATAATTTTAACATTTTAGATTTACGTTTGGCATCTATTGCAAATATGTACAGTACATGCACACTGTAATTACTAAGAAAATACACTTTTTTCCACAAAAAATTTAATTTTCTGAAAATTTTATTTATTTGTTATGGAAATTAAACAATGGTATTGTAGTTGTGGGTGGGCCCCCTTTGTCTTTTGGCAACCAGTATTTTGAACCCAGTCTGCCATTGATTTCAATATTTAATTGTATTTGTGAATTGTATCTGATAAATTTAGATGTTACTTGTATCAGTCAGTCAGTTAAGTGCCATACGTGATACACGCTTGGGCGATCATGTCTCGAAAGAGACATGACTGACTGGGCAGAAGTATGGTCAATGAAAGACTCAAAAATATGTATTTACCCTTTTTGTTCCATGAGATTCTCTTTCAGGTTTTAGTTGGTTGGCAACTTTTCTTATATAGATTCTTTCGGCTGGATATAAATCCTTGAATCACAAACCAGTTGATAACAATAGCAAACCCCGATTACCAACTCTCTGCCTAAAACCTATTTTTATAGGGGCTAACACCTAATTTGCATATTTTTTAGAACCTTTCAAACTCACTCGACTCTACTGGAACTTTCTACAATTTTCCAAAACATTCTATTTCTAATTTCCTTATTTTTACAACTACTTCATGAATTAAAACTTTTTGGGTATAACACTTAGGACTCAATAGAATCTATTACTATAACTTTTTATACATTATTAATATTATTTTTATATATAAATGCATCCTCGTAACTATAATATATATATATATATATATATATACACACACACACACACACACACACACATTTGTAAAAGAAAATAATTTGTAATTTCTGGATGTTATATACAAGGTTGGATTGATGAGTGTGTAGATTGACACATTTATTATCTGAATTGACACTTTGAAATTTTCACTTTATAATGTTTAATCTATGCAATTAATAAAAAGGTTGTGTTATTTATATACATTACAACAAAGTCAGTTGTAAACTATTCGTGCAAAATGTCTTCTTTTTTTTTTTTTCCTTCCATCTTTGGATTATAGAGTTATTATATTAATGTAGCATCTGAAAGTTGTTTGAGGCATGAAACTGACAATCACCATGTAGTGTTGATTCATATGTCCACACTATCAAATATATATTTTAGAGCTTCATGCTTCAATTTAAATTGTCTTGTAAACATGTTTGTTTGTTTTTTTTGTTTTTTTTTGGCTATTGATGTTATTTGGTTTTCTTTAAATATGGAAATAAAAACACCACCTTTTGGCATAACAATGTGGGCTCAGTTTCTTTAATGTCTTTGTAATGAGTGAAATCTATTTAGGTATAGAGAAATAGCTGTTTAGCCAATGGGTATTCGACATCTGCAAACAATAAAACTCTATCTTTAAGACAATTACAAGAGAAATGTTTCTGACTACATAAACAAATAATCACTCAATTGCTTCAGGATTTATAGCTTGAAAATTTAAGCAGGGAGGGAAAAAACTGCTTATTTTCTGCAATGCAGCAAAAGGCTTCTGACCTTGCAGATATAATTTTTTTTTCTTTTTTTTTTAATGCTCAGTGAGGAGAGATCTTTGTTTATATATTGTCTGCTATGTGATTCAGCTGCTTGCAATATCTGGCTAAAATACTGGCAAATGTAACAGTGTTTATGAAATCAATAAATACTGCTTTTATTGTTTGGTTTGAGACTTTCTTGTATTGACAAGAACATCAACAGGGGTTAAATCTCAAATCTGAAACTGGCCCAAGGAAATTGCAGGCACTGTTTGAAAAAATGATTTCAGTGAATTTTGTGTGTAATACAATCACTCTTTTTTATTATGTAAAAAAAAAAGCAATAAATATATTTGTTGTACAATGTAACACCTTCTTTTTAAATGTAACAAGTAGTAAATGTATTTTATTTTGTGTTAAAATATATATATAATTATGAATTAAAAGTACATTGTGACACTGAAATTTCTATATCGTCATCAGGCAATGTTGGCTGACGAGATAGAAATCTCAAAACATAGAAATTTCCGTGTTGCAATGTACTTTTAATTCATAATTATATGATTATATTATGCTCTACAATATTTATTGTATTGAGCACTTTTTATAAAAAAGTAAATACCAGGGAACTCAAAATCGTAAAACCTTGAGGGGGGGGGGGTTACTTGACCTTATGGAGTAAATGCAAGTTATTCTGACTAAACAAAAGTAGTAATATAACCAAACTATAGGAAAATTGTAGATAATAGTTACTTCATTGACATAAGTAAACAGTCATCAACTCTTCACTTGGATTTTGAATTTTTCATTGTGAAAAAATTTGGTGTTTCCCTATAGGAAATTTAGTTTTTAAATATATTTCAGTGGGTTGTATAATGTTTTTATGGTTGCATCCTAGCTGAAACTGCAGATATCAAAAAACCTCCTCAGCTCTCCATTTAAGTATAAAGATAGAGTACATTTTTTTTTCTTTTATCTTAAGAGACTCTAAAGCTGCATGGGATCGCATTTTAAAAATCACAGATTTTCAAAGATGTAAAAAATTATCAAATAGACTCGGGGCATGTCCATAGAATATGGATTTGAAGAAGGTACATATGACAGTGTAGACATAGAAATCAACACTGCATAGTGACTGTCAGTTTCATATTTTAAGGATTAACAGTCTGATGATTACTTCAGGTGTAAAACTGAGTCATTATGTTGTGTTGATTTCTGTGTCCACATTTTTATATCTAGAAATGTTTTGTTCCTGATATTATTGAGCACTTATCTTCTATAAATATAGCAAACTTTAATCAATATAATTCTCACACTCTCTTCCTCCACACACACACACACACACACACACACACACACACACTAGCCTCTGATGATAATTGGAATAGAAAAGGAAATTAAGCTCAAGTTTCTTCTAAAGTTGCTTATGTGTACTTAGCACCAATGCCCCCTTTTTTTTTTAATCATTTTACCCCAAGCAAGGTATTCCACTGCCACTATAGTGTGTGTGTGTGTGTGTGGGGGGGGTTACATAGAGTGATTGGATATAAGGAGGTACATAGGAAGAGTGTTTGAGAGAAAGGGTGCGAGTTAGTGTGTTAGGTGTCTATTGACCTTATATTTAAACTTCTGGAGGTTGTAGCCGTCGGAGAAGCAAGTATGTGGAAGGGAATTCCACCGGCAGGAATTGTGAGAAAAGAAGCCGTTGGAGTAGAAATTGTGGTTACATTTCATCGGTTTCACTGTAAAAGGGTGGGACCTAGCTGCTAATCTAGTATCTCGTGAGTCCATTCCTACCTGTGCACTGAACTGTTGCTAGATATCTTGAAATGTCTTATCTCTAGTGTGTTATTATTGAGGGGAGAACAATATGAGCATTGAGAAAATCACTCATAACTACCATTTAGGCTGTAATAACTGCCATGGACATATGGCAGGGTAGTTGGACCATTTGCTTTCCTACCATGAGACCTGGGTTTGAACCTCACGAGGGTCAATTTATCAGGTATTTCTTGATGCTGTTTGTCTGGGGTGGTGATCCCAGTTTGCAACAGAATGTGCCGAAAAACCAATCCATGTCACAAGCCTTATCAGTGATGTCTGGGTAGGTGGAACTGTTTTAAAGCTGTTGGTCATTGCACTAGCATAAAATTAGAAATCGTCATGACCAACCGTTTGAGTGTGTTGGCCTTGTTAATAATAATAATTAAGTATTGATCATGCCAAATTATACACCCTCTCCCAGAAACTGTAACTAAGATCTGCTCAGCATAGTCAGAGTATAATAAACCACAAGTTGGCTCAGTGGGTGTTGAATAAATACAAAATGTCCTTGAGCGGACATCTGCATAATAGGGATTGTCTAGCCAGTCTTGCAGATGGGTGTGCTCAGAAAAAGACAATAAAAAAGAAAAGAATAAAAAGATATTGTTATACTTGTCCTCTTTGATGGGAGATCCACCCCACCCCTAACCACCAACACAACTGAAATTTATCCATTTAATGACCTTCAACCCAAGCATTTAGTGTGTGTTTTGTCATTTATTAAACTCATTCTGGCACAAGGCCAGTAGTAATGAAGCGATCAGAATTGGTCTATGAGATAAACTTTCTAATTAAACTAAGGCAACCACATTTGTATTTTGATATGTATGTGTATATGTTATTTTATATTAGTTTGCACCCTACCATTAAAAAATAACAGCCATATTGAAGTAATTTTTCAATTGCACTAGTTACATTTTCTCCATGAGTAATTCAAAATTTTCATCAGTACAATTAACTCAATTGTTGTAAGAAATAATTCTGCTTTTTATATAATAAAAAGTAAAAAATATCCAAAGAAAATTAACACTAAATAAAAAGCAATATGCTAGAAACTTGTTTTTTTTTCTTTCTTTCTTTTGTTGCTAATAACATATTCTGTTATGATGACATAAGACACATTCACAAAATTGGCTTTGAGTAATAGTTATGGAATATTTCATTAAAAAGTGGAGATCAATCTTTGTGAATGATAATATGATTGCATTTTTTATTATGGAATAAATTATACAATTGTTTGCAGATATAAGTAAAGATTGTATTGAGCTCAAGTTTATTTTAAGTTTCTGCAGACAGACTAAATGCATAAAGGATTTTTTTCTAAAATGGGAAGCATTTTTCATTTGATTTTTGATGCCCTACTCTTTGGGGTTTTATCAATACAATAGACAGATTTTTTTATGCAATTTGCTTTTAAGCAGTTTTTAAAAATTTTTTTCTTTAGTTAAATTTTATGCAATTCCATGAGTGATATCTGCTGTTTATGCAGCTGAAAAAAATGTGGATTAAAGCATTTCTTCATGAATTTGGTAATGTAATTTTGAGTTTAATTCCTGGGGCAGGCAGTGTACTTGGACATAGTGGAAAAAGGGTGAGCAATAACTGAGCTGTTACGTTGGGTAACAGAAGTATGTGAAATAATACAAAACAACGTAAATACAGAACATGGTAATTAGTATACAGTATCATCGTAGAGACATGATAGATTGACTAGTAGAACACTTCCGGTGCAATACTGGAAATACCCTATGGACTTGCTCACTTGACTTCCTTACTCGAGGTATAATCATTACTATTTTATATAGTGATTTGAATAGTCCATTTCCGTGGAAAGGTGGAGAGCGCCCCAACATGAACAGTATTAAAATGAGACATCTCAAGACAACAAAAGTGGAATGAGAACAGTCTATTCTTGTAGATTGAATATGTCAGTCACTTGTTACCCAAGGTCTGCATTATGCATTCATAAGTTTTCTTTGAAGTTTTCTTTTACAGAAACTTGATGAGTTTAACACTTAAAAATTCCAAACTTTCCTTTGATATGGTTCAGTCAGGAATCTGAAAAAAAAAAAAAAAATGAATAAGCACATGTGAAATATATCCTGAAAATTATCATGTGACAATATAAAGAATATTCTTCCAATTACAGGTACAAAATAATACTCTGATTTTGGGAAGTGGGCTGTGCTAAGAATTTTTCAGCTTCCCATTTTTTTGTTTGTGTGTGTGTGTGGGGGGGGGTCTGAGGTCTGATTATTCAGTCAGTTAAGTGCCATACATGATACACGCTTGGGCGATCATGTCTCGAAAGAGACATGACTGACTGGGCAGAAGATTATCCCGCAGTAGGTTGCCATTGCTTTCTGCGGTAGACTGATTGCCGACCAAGGCTATAGAACCCAATCTGTCCTGCTATTTAACCCATAACTGGAAGGAAGAGACGGATTAATACCTTTCCCAAGGGTATTTGTGCATAAGTGAATGCAATGAATTCGGCTGGAATTTGACCCCCCCCCCTTGATTTCTCGTTCTGGCCGGGCCGATATCCAATGCTCCACAATGCACATAAAAATGCCAGTCACCAGCAAGTGTACATTTTGATATCTAGACTGTTTATATATACAAACACTCAATTCATGAAATTCAGCCTACCCTTATAAATATACCAAATTTTAAATAAATGTGTTTGTAAGACACTTTTCAAAGTGAACATTTTTTTTTTTTGTTGTAAATCATATCACCCCAAGCAAGGCAGTAATGCCACTGATGCGCAGGGGGCTACATAAGAGTGAAAAGATTGGAAAAGAGAAAGTCGGAAACCACATCCTAAACAGGGAACAAGGGATGAGCCTCTTCACCTGTTCAATAGACGTGGGTGGAGTGTGAACCGGGTGATAGTTTAGTCTATCTACTCCAATTAATATACTACACTTTGATCCTAGGCATGTGTCAAGTTCATACAGAATTCCATGGCTGCTGTATTTTAGTATGAAGTTATGTTTGATATATGGATGTAAATAAGTATACATATGTAGATACATGCAGGTACACACCGATATATAAATATAGATATTTATTGATAGAACAGTGCTCAATGTAATATAATAGAGCGATTGACTTTATATTAATAAATATACATATTATCCTATCTCTAAAATGCGACTCATGCACTATGCAATCATCAGGTGCATATTATGAACTGACTGTTCCAGGATTTTATTTTATTTTATTTATTTTATTTTTTTTTTTTGGTACTAGCGTTGTTTAAGGTCATTATAAATCTAGGATGTCATTTCTTTTTTCATTTATTATATGTTTAATTTCATTTGCTTTATATTGAAACCCTAAAATGAAAGTAAAATAAAGTTTAAAAAAAAATTATCCTCCCACCCTTTTTTTCTCATACCTTCATAAATAGAAAATAAATAAATAAATTAAAATAAACAAGTTCCCCCCCCACTTAAAACATACATTAAGTGTACCCAAAAATTATCTTATATTTATTTATTTTTTTAAAACTCCTATGATTTTAGTATAAATCAAATAAAAATTATACATTTAATAAATGAAAAAAAAAAAAAATTTACATCCCAAGTTTATAACTACCTTAAAAAATGTTAATACCAAAAAGTAAACACCTGATGATTGTGTAGTGCATAAAACTCTGAATCATACTTTAGTTGTAGGATTCTACATACATATATATATATATAATGAGAGAGAGAGAGACCTGTTTATGTATCTATCAGTTGCTTAAATCCATAAGATTGGCAAATCACATCATGGGACATGTAATGTTTCCCTATCAACTGTCAACAAATGCAGTGTGACTTTCTTTTCCAATATGCTTGCCTTGGAATCTTCTCATCCAGGGCGTACTTTTCTTTTGTAACCCCCCCTCACTCCCCAAACGCCGTCTTCATGCACATGGCACATTCCTATGATGTGTCAGCAGCCATGTCTCCTTGTTCCTCATCCACTCTAACTCTTTTACAGTCATCTCAAGGCATTTTCAAGAAAGTAGTCATACTTGAAATCCTCCTATTACACTTTTCTTCCCTCTTCTCTTGTTCCCCACCCCCCTCTATTGTCTCTTTTTTTTTTTTTTTCCTCAAGCCATCTCTCCTCCCCCTCTCTCAGTCCAATAACACCCCATTCTTCTTTCTTGTTTATCTCTAGAGGTTGGGATAATTTTTTTTTTATTGATTGCTTTTGAGGAGAGTAGCGTATTAAGGTGATTGTAATATTGCATCTTTTCTTCGCGCTCCCTTCCTCCTTCCACTTTTTCCATTCATTCATTTGCTCCTTCATTCCAATCCTAACTCATTCTGGCTTGCTTTGTTTCATTCCTCTTTTCCTTCCTTCTGCAATTGTCTGCTAGATTTCTGTGAAGACTGCTGGTATTTGTTCCATTGTTTTCAACTTGTCAGAATTCTTCAATTCTTCACTGTAATTTCTTAAGAATCTTTGCCCCATTGCAAACTGTATTTGAGTAAACACGGTATTGTAAGCGTTCCAGGCTACATTTGCATGTGTTATCTTGTTAATAAAGAAAATATTAATAAAAATTTCTGTGCATGTTGGGAATAGAACATAGTAATTGTTATACAATACTGACAAGTCTTAATAGACTCTATATTTTTAATCTGATTATGAAACTTAATAGATTTTGTCTTTTAATATCAATTTTAAATGTATGAGAGTACATCATGGCCTAATGATAAAAAATGAAGGCTTTTTTCATCAATATCTCCTTGCTTGTCTATGCAATTTATTCAACACTTTTCTATTAGTCACATAAGTCAAACATTATAGAGTGGATATTTCAGAAATTCAACTAGAAAGTAACTGATTCCCTTTGATATATAAATTCAATGAAAAAGTAAAACTATTCATTTGAAAACATTTTCTGAGAGACAATATTATAGGTGTGATGTCTCCTCTGACAGGATTTTGTGTCACCATTGTTTGATTATAATTTACTAAGCTCAGGCAAGCATTTCTGGGTACAAAAAGCAAATGGCATGAATCCATCCTGTTTTGGGTGGTAGCTAGTCTAAGAGAAGGACAATTCTGAATTCAAAACTGTGGAGATTACTAAATCCTTGTCAAGAAATGAAATTTGTATATATCTATGGTTAATATGTCCTTTTAGGAAAGAAGCATAAAAAAAATGACTAGGCTATTTTCCCAGTCCTGGTAAAATAGATACCAAGGCTATTTTGCTGGTAAATATAAATGTTTTAGAATTAAGAATATATTATATTTGAGAACCGTGCCCAAGGGCAAGGTTTGGGTTTGCAGAGACTGCCGTACCTGAAGTGCTTAAAATAATCAGAGAATTTTATGTTTCTATGATGAATAAATGATGTGCTTTAACAATTGATGGTGGAAAAGATTTTAAATTGTCTTAACAATTGATAATGAAAAGAAATAAACTTCTGTGCTATTTTTAACATTACCTGCTTTCATAATAACAAAAATATTTACTTGCAAAATAAACAGGGTGTCTATTTTATCAAAACCAGTAAAAGAAGCTTAAAAGAATGTTTGTCTATTTTACTGGAATTGGCAAAATAGCCTCTTCCTAGAAACAAAGAAAGCAACATTTAGTTTGTATGGCCAAATACAGATTGTCACAACTGTTTTCCTATCTCTTGATGTTTACAAGTGTCCTCTTTCTTAGAGAAGATAATAGATTTCTTATATAAATTCTTAAGTATTTACTTACCTTAGTTTGGTACAAGTGTGGGAGCACTCTGATCTCACTGCATTGATAATGGTTAGCTGAAATGGTTTGTTAACCATTGTTTGATATCAAAGCACCTGTTGTATATGTGCTTGTCAATGCAAATCTGTTCCGGAATATTTACATTAAGTGCACATGTACTATGTATAAATGGCTGCTTGAACAGATATAAAAATTGTATCTGTACAAATATGTACACCTTGATCTGAAAGTTGAATGTGTAAGAATGGACAATTAAATGTCTGTACAAAAAATGCTGATTACAACTATATGGAGAGGTACTGAAAAGTTCTAACCAAAAAGGAGTTAAAACAAATATCCGAGGTTTGGTCATTTCAGCCAAGAATTTTTCAGCATCTTATCATGTGCCTGTATATAATTAGATATGTATATCACATTATGCAACCGATCAATTTACGTGCCTCTCCAATACCCCCCCCCTTATCAACAAGATGCATCGTATTTGTAGAGGTTTAACTATACTACACTAATCAGTACTACACCGGGAATAATTCAACCTGCTGCCTGTATCAGAAAACTTGCAGAAACTGTTCCACCCTAACCTATCACATAAAAACTCAGGAACAACCTGAACAGAATTTCCAAAACAGGCCAGGCACTGTACACAACAATACTTAGTTTACCGAGATTGTAATAAGCATTGTGAGTCACTTGCTGGCTTCAAGAGCAGTTCCGTTATCATGAGAACTAAAAACATGGCTCAAGCCTGTCAGTGATGATCATACTCGTTTAATGAGTTGACAGTTATCATATATTCATAGGTGCATGATATTTAATGATGGATGCTTCTTGGCAGAACATAGATATCTCTTCAGTTTTGCAAGCTGGCTGAGCATAAAAATGACTCAAAAGTCACTTCTGCAGACTTTCGTGTGTGTGTGTATATATATATATATATATATATATACACATACATACATATGTGGTGTATGGTTATTCCTTGAAGGCTATCACAATGTGTTTGGTAAAATAAAGGAAGGTAAAGAAGGTGTTGGTATTACCTATTTATATTTTCATTAATATTTCAAGATCAAAATCTCATCGTCAGAGCTTGTTTTCATATTTGTCTTGGATCGTGCCTTTCCTTTATTTTATCAAACACATTGTGATAGCCTTCAAGACCTAACCATACACCTAATATACACAATGCTTCAAGCTAATTACAAAACTTTCTTATATATAGGAAAGTATGGTCTTTTTGGTGTATTTGATCCTTATGTACTTCTGTGATTTCAGACCTACTGCTGACCCATATAGATTGTCACAAAACTGATAAATTCCCTGCAAATCATGGGGGGGGGGCAGTAGTCAATGTCATTCCAGCTACAGATATTGCATGTCTACTCAGATTTTGCTTTGCTTTCTAAGAGCCTCTTTGAAGATTTTCACAATCAATCTTCTTTATCTGAAATGTCTTACAAATATCATTTATCTCCTCACAGATTGATTTTCTAGCCCTTAGCATTGATACAAAATGATTGTTTTTTTTTGTTTTTTTAACATCCTTAAAATATACTTTTGGTTTGTGTTTCAGACATTTACCATAGAACTCTTTATAAAATAGCTTTTTTAGGTAATCTGTCATTTCCAATTCTAGTAAAATGCCTCTATATCATATGAACCCAATACAGCCATGTGGAAATTTTTCTGAAAGGAGTGGGTAGAAAAAAAATAGTTGCTTCTAAGATAGATTAATGAATGTCTTTTGGAAAGTTGTTGGTTAATGATCTTTCATGTGTATAAAACTCAAAATCATTTGGAGACTTAGTACAGATTAGTGTGTCAGATTGACAAGTTGATACAGTAAAAAAAAAAAGTTTACTTTCGTTTTCATTTTTTGTATCAATCTTTCCTATTTTGTTTGCACCTTTTTTTTTTTTTAATTTCCCTCCCTTTTTTTTTTTTTTTTATGTTCCTTCAGGATGTTGATGACCATCACTCTCTGCAATTTCCTGACTTGCTTTTAATAAATTTTGTCTTTTTGTTATAATTTCTAAACCGGGTTCTTTACTCAAGCTTGCTACATAGCTTGTGTATTGTTTTCAATCTGTCCATTGAGTATCAGATTTTCCAAGCCCTCTTTCCTCATTATGCACCTTAGAAATTTCAACAGTCTCTTTCTGATGTTAAGTATAAGTGTCCTTTTTGTTTCCATTTTCTCTTAAACTTTATCATTGCTCACATATTCAGTTGATGATATTCTCAGTGTCTTTCTATAGAACCAGATTTCTGTTGCTTCAAGTCTCTTCATCTGTTTAGAAATTGTCCAGCATTCACTGTTGTATAGGGGAACTGATATTACATAAGACTTCAATGCTGTATTTTTTGTTTCTAACAAAAAAATTATTTCGGTTTCTTAATAATTTACTTAGCTTTTAGAAGGCAAATTTTGCTATCACAATTCACCTTTGGATTTCATTGTCACACTTTCTGTCCTTTGTTAAAAAAACACTTACTTGGTATTTAAATTTTTGTATTCGTTTTATTTTGGTACCACCAATTTGTAAATTGCATGTTGGGCTGTTCCTTTTTGCTAACAACCATGAATTTTGTCCTTTTTCAATTGATGCTTTTAGTTACCCATACACTGAACCAAAATTCTTAATAAGAAGAAATATGGCAAGTAAAAAAATAAAGAAAACTCCCTAAAACAGTGGGTGGGGGTGGGGGTCATCAGTGGTGGTAGTGGAAATATGGTTTACTATTATCTACTTTCTTTCTCATTTTTTTTCAACCTCACTTGTCATCCTTTTTAAGTTTTATTTACCTCTTTCTTTCAACAATAACAACTCCTCCCCATTCTTAAATCAGTGTAAAGAAATTTCAAGTGATGATGATGAAACTATAGAAAGATGTGTTGAAATGTCCCCTTTGAGAATATTGGAGTAGATAGACTAAACTATCGCCCGGTTCACACTCCACCCACATCTATTGAACAGGTGAAGAGGCTCATTCCTTGTTTCCTGTTTAAGATGCGGTTTCCGGTTTTCTCTTTTCTAATCTTCTCACTCCTATGTAGCCCCCTGCACATCAGTGGCATTACCGCCTTGCTCGGGGTGATATGATTAAAAAAAAAAAAATGATGCCAGTGATATGATTTCCCTGAATTTTTCCTTGCCAACAACTGTGGAACAATTTAGAAACACTTTCTATCTTTAATTTTTTTTCTCCATGAGATTAGAATGTACTTTATGAAAGGCTAGAAGTTCCTTAGCTCATTAATAAAACCAGACCCCTGTGTAGATGGTGTGGGTAAGGGCGGCATCCAAATGGTGTTGGATGTGAAGGTTAGAATCAGGATAAAGCAGGAGAAAAAAAAAATCTATACATACTGCTGCTGATCATCATAATAATAATAACACGGAACCCGTATTTTAACATAATGACAACAATAATAGAAACAATATTTTGGGAGGTAAATATATCATCTCCAGATTTAATAATACACCCGATAGGACTAATGTTCTTATGGTTAGTAATAATGAGGACAATAATAGTAAATGCTATTCTTTAAGGTGATGATGATGATGATAAAGGGAAAGGTGTGGGTGGGGAATAATAGTGATATAAAGAAAAATAAATTACAATAAAGAGAAATTTGTAGTTGAGCCCTTTCACTGCTTTAAAGGAATTGGATAAAGGTGGGGGGGGGGGTTAACTATTGAATTACCTGCCCAACCCTGCTCTGCTATACTCTTCATTGCCCAACACCTGTTTTGTCAGTCAGTAGAAGAAAATAAAATGAAAATTTTTCTTCATTTTTATTGTTTCCTCTCATTGCTTCATTTCTGGATGTTTGAAATTCCATTCTGCAACCATCAAATGTCTGTGTGCCGCCATCTGTCAATCGACACGCAAATGGCCAACTTCCTAATTCTTTACTATCTTGTCTGCTGTTTGCTCAAAAAAATTATAAAAAACATGTCTGGTATTTTCTCCCATAACTCTTTTCTACTCCCCACCAACATTTCTAAATATATTTTTTTTAATTGAAATGTTTAACTTTACATGTACAATTGTCTAAGTTGAAATGGGGGTGGTGATATAATCTCTCTCCACACGAAAGTTAATGAGATAGACAGTCCAATTGGTAGCTTGGTTTTGTAATCAGGATTACTCACCAGGGCATTGCATTTGAGATAAATGAAAAGGAAGCTCTATTTCTCAAAGAATTAAAAGAATTAAACTTGTGGTTTTTAGTAAATAGAAAAAGGAAGGTGAAGAATATCGAATCTATACAAAGCAACTAAAAATGTTTTTCTTACTTGATGTAATAATTAATAAGCTAGTTTACTATTTAATGAGCTTGATACTCACTGGTTGTCTCACACTTGTAGATTTGTGCCTAACTAAACCTAGTAAATAGCCTATACAGGTGTTCTACCATTAAGGTGGTGTGGATGGTGTAATTGATTGTGGCTTGGAATGAGATCAAAGAACCAGGTTCAGATTTTAATCAGGTTTGTTAGATTCATTTATGTGCAATTATCCTTAAGAAAGGTATGAATCCATCTTGTCCCCCCCCAACTATAGGTTAAATAGTAAGACATGTTTGAAAAAAATTGTTATTCTAAAAGCATTGTCAATTCAATATTCACTCACAAAAAATCAGAATTATTCTTACAATTCAAAATATGCTTTGGTTTTAAATAACTTATAAAGGGTTGATAAATCATAAAAATCAACCAATCACTGTCTCACCCTTATTGTTATTAAGTAGTGATCTCTGTATATACACCCTCCATTATTAGCCTTTTGCCAGATTAAACCTAAAACATCAGCTGCAGAATCTTTATTCATTATATTTGGTTTTTGTGCTTGCAAATAGTTCCTCTTTGATAGCAATGTAGAATTTTGATTTCTATTTATGTAATTAATTATTCAATTGTTTTTCATGTTTTTTGTTTTACAGACAATGAAAAAGAAATACTTTGTGCTACGAGGGTGTAGCATTTCTGGCCCTGCTCGATTGGAGTATTATGATTCTGAAAAGAAATATCGGGCTGGAGCCGGATGTAAACGAAGTATAGAGTTGGCTGGATGTTTTAACATTAACAAGAAAATGGACCCGAAACACAAGCATGCCATTTCACTGTTTACCAAAGATGACTGCTTTTCTGTAGTGGCTGAAAATGTAGATGAGCAGGAGTCTTGGTTAGGCTGCCTTCTTGATTTGCAGAACAATTCCTACCACTTTGGTAAGTATCAAAATCTGTCTTTTATTTCTACACACATGCACTCACAGAATTAGCATTTCTTGGAAGATTTGATTTATTTTTTTCATTGTCAGTTAAGTGCCATACGTGAAACACGCTTGGGCGATCATGTCTCGAAAGCGACATGACTGACTAGGCAGAAGATTATCCCGTAGTAGGTTGCCATTGCTTTCTGCAGTAGACTGGTTGAACAGCCAAGGCTATAGAACCCAATCTGTCCTGTTATTTAACCCATAACTGGAAGAAAGAGACGGATTAATACCTTTCCCAAGGGTATTTATGTGTAAATGAATGCAATGAATTCAACTGGAATTTGAACTCGGCTCCCCGATTTCTCGTTCCAAGCCGATATCCACTGCACAACAACGCACATCTATTTTCATTGTAAGAATTCTAAATTTGCTAGTAACATGGACACAAAAACCTGCAAAGTCTTTTTTACTGCGGGATAATCTTCTGCCCAGTCAGTCATGTCTCTTTCAAGACATGATCGCCCAAGCGTGTTTCACGTATGGCACTTAACTGACTGACATTCACTTACACACAAATACCTTTGAGAAAGATATGAATCCATCTTTTTTCCTGCCAGCTATTGGTTGAATAGCAAAACAAACTAAGTTCTGTAGCCTTGATTGGCAGTCAGTCTACTGCGGAATGAAATAGCCACCTATTGTGGAAAAATCTACCTAGTCAGTCATGGATCAAAAGAGACATGATCACCTGATCATTTATGGCACTTAACTGGCTGACCAACATGCATTTGTATTCCTTATTTGTTTTGACAAAAATATAAAATAAAGAAAGGTGCAGTTGGAATAGCGATACACTCTGGTTTTTGTGATTCAGAAAACATTTCATTTCAAAAGTGACATTGCCATTAGGCCTATAATCTTTTTAACTTTTTCCTATCACAAATAGAAAGGTATATTATTTAGGTGTCGCCTTGTATGAATTTAATATTCTTTGGGGATTGGAGAGTTCTGCGAGAGACTTTTGTAGCACCACTCTCTATGTGACTTGACAATTTCATAACTGTAAGATATATAGAGAAAGTTTTTAGCTAAGCATGAAATGAAACTAGTAATTAGATATTTAAATTTGAAACTATTGTTATGTAAGGTAGGTTATACCCCGCCTCTCTCCAAAAAGGTGGGGGCATAAATGTTTCTAATCATTATTGTACTAGAATATAAGTTGATTATGTTTTAAAACTTAAAAAAATTAGTCTGTGTGGTACTTTAAATTTGTTTGTTTCCACAGAAGAAAAACAGGTGCTTAACACATTTATGGAGTGGAGTGTAGATTTTTTTTCTTTGATCTGTATATCACTCCAAAAGACAAATTTGTAAAAATTAATGTTTCTTTCATTTTTAACAAATCATATGTTTTGTATATAAGTTCAGTTGCAATATTTGAGATTGGTATTATGTTCAAGAAACTCTGACAAAAATAATAGTCACTTATACATTTGGCTAAGGGGTCTGCTCTGGAAACAGTACCAGTGCTAAAAGAACTGCTGGTGAATTATGTATTGGTATTGCATAGTATTTCAACCAGCAGCCTCTTTCGCCACTGATGCAATGTAAAAAGCCTATTGCTATCCATGGCAAATGTTTAGACAAGTTTCATTATTTTTTTTTTTTTTTTTTTTTAGTTTCACCAGTTCACACTTTTATAGCTAAGAACTGATATGCTACATCCATGGAGTCAAACCAGCTTCATTCCCTCTGTATTCCATTTGTCAGGAAGAAGTTTTATCTAGCTTTCTATTTTTCATCTTTGAATTAGGAGCTAACAAACAAAAGGCTGCAATATTTAAATATTTCTCCATTGTTTAATAATTAGTTTAAGTCTGTATACTTTAGTGACTAAAGTTGTCGTCAATGTTTGATGCCTTTTGTGGTGAATGTTTAAAATACAAAGAGGAGCTGACAATGACTGGAAATTCAATTTTTTAAATCCAAAGTTAAATTCAATTTCAAGAAAATCTCTCCATATATTCTTTTATGTACATTTTGTATTTTATTGGATCTGTAATTTAGAAGCCATAAAAAGTATTTAGGACAAATGTGCAAATAAAATTATTTGTTAGATAATTACTATCTAAATGTTTTGAAAATCTTTATATCATTAAATGAATAAATTTGTTATAGATGTTTATTATATACACAGTGTTTTGGCTGCATATTCCCTGACCATCTTCAATTGTTTATTATTTTTTAAGATTGGATATCTTCTATGATCTGATTATTATTATTATTATATTGTTATTTTGTCTTCTATTGCTTGTTTTTTCTTTTAATAAATGAGAAAAAAAAACTTTCTTATTTGTTAAGAAAAATTAAAGTTTAAAATTACTTTTAACATTTAGTTTTAAAATGCAGGTGTCCTTCAAGACTATCCTTGATCCTACTGTTTTTAATTTTCATTAACGACCTTCCCAATGGCATTAGCTCTCAATTTGGTATCTATGCTTATGACAACCATTAAATCTGATAACTTCAAACTGATGGCTGATATCAAAATGACCTTCAGTTCGTTGTTAACTGGGGCAAAGGATAGCTTTTTAATTTTAATGCCTCTAAAACTAAACTTAGTCCTGGGCATGACGGTAAACTGCATCAAGGCCTCTGATTAGAAGATTGTGAGGAGCATGGAACCACTTCTTAATTGCTGTTGTTCCCAGGCCCACTCTGACCCATAGTGGTAGCACCTGTTAGGGTCCCAGCTATGGGCAAATAGTTTACCCCCAAACTGGGGTCAAAACACTATAAAAGTATAAAAATACACTTTTATAAAAATACATACATAAAAATAAACTTATATAAAAAATATACATTTTTGAAGGAAAAATATTTCCAACAATATACTTTTGAAAAGAAATTATTACCGTAACACATTTTTGAAGGGAAAAAATATTCTCAGCAAAACATTTTTGAATATAAAACTAGAAGACATTTTCAGTTTTCTAAAATAAGAAAGAATAAAAACAAAAAAATTTAATTAAAATCTGATAAATCAATCTTCTCACTACAACTGAACATTAAAAAGCTACCTTTTTGGCATTAAATAACCAACAGAGGTTGGTATGTCATTAAACAAACTCAAACTCTTAAACTAAATTGTTCTCTGTTAATGATCTGAAAGGGGTCTTCTGCCTTCCATCATCATTGCTGATATTAATCTCCAAGAGAGTGACTCGTTACACCTTCTCAGGCTAATGTTCTTAGCTGACATGAAATAGAAAGACTATATCGAATCCCTTGCTAGGTCAGCTGTTAAAAAAGTTGGCTCACTGTACTGTGACTGACAATTTTTCTCTTGAATCTATCTTACAGTAGTCCATGCTTAGAATATTGCTGCCACATATGGTCTGGTGCTCTCATCATGTACCTAGAAATCCTTGATAAAATCCAAAGGAAGAATCAGCAATATTATTGGTTCTGATCTGGTGTCTCAACATCAGTCACTTTCAACTGCTGTAAAGTTGCCTCCCTCTGCCTTTTCTATAAATACTTCAATGGCAACTGTTCAGATGAGCTCTTTGCCAGCATACCTAGACTTTATAAATTTATGTGCAGTACTGGCATCAAAGTCACACCAATATACAGTTGAGTTGGCTAGACATAACTGTAAGCCCTATGCTATCAGTTTCTTTTCTTGACTTTTCAGTTGTGGAACTCTCTTCCAGCTCCATGTTTTCCAGTCAACTTTCTTCTTCTATGTGCCTTGTCCCTTCAGGACGTAGGTGATCATGGCCTTCTGCGTGTCCCTATCTCTAGTGGCTCTGAGCATGCCTTCCTCTGTTACACCATGCAATCCTTGTTCCATCATCCATCTGATTAGGTCCTTCAAATATGTTATCCGTTGCTTTCCCCTGTCTCTTTTTCCCTCTATCTGGCCTGTTAGTATCAGATTCTCCAAGTCCTCCTTCCTCACTGCATGTCCCAGGAACTTCAGCTGTCTCTTCCTGATGCTCAGTATTAATTTCCCTTTTGTTTCCATCATTTCCAAGACCTCCTCATTGCTCACATGCTCAATTATATTTTCAGCAGTCAATTTTAATCTCTAAAAATTTAAATGAAATGTCAATCACTTTTCTACTGTTCTCCTGATCACTATTCTTTTGTTCTTGCTCCTTAGTAAAGTTTCTGTTTTCTAATTCTTCCACATGCAGTGGACCCTTGTGTCCTTGTGACTTTAATACTTTGATTGGGATGAAATCAATAAAAAAAAAAAAAAAAAAAAAAGGTGGTGGGGGAGACCCTTTATTCATTCTTATTGTCCAAAAGCTTAAAAAGAAAAAAAAAAAGAAAAGAAAAACCTTTCTCCATTTTTGTAAACATTAAGCAACATACAATTTTATCAATTAAACTAGACTGTTCCTCTGATGGCATTTTGCTAGAATTTGCTAGAATCTAAAATGATAATAAATTAGCATTTCAAGGCACCTCCCTTTTTGTGAAGGATGCAGCTAGAATGTTAATGTTAAAAACCACTTGATCTGCAAGTTAGAAATGGTGTGGAACTTTAGTAAACAGGGAGAATGAAGAAATAAGATGACACCTGTGATTAAATGCCTGTCGGAAGGTACTTACCTCAATCTGTACGTGTTCATGTAGTGTGTAAGGTCCTGTTACGTACAAAAAAGAAAAGTAATATGGTGGCCGCGCCTGATTATATGTTGGCGGATCTCGCGAAGTAACGTGAAATCCTGTTCTTCCTATGCAAATAAGATGCTGCCAGGTTGCATAAAAAAGCCTCTGTTTTCAAAGAAGTGTTGTCGTTCTGTGGAGTTGTGTACTGAGACGTGACGTTTAAAAAGAACAAAAATCCACATCTATTTTATTTTTTGGTTGAAGTAAAATTAACCTTGGAAAAATCTTTAGTGGCTGATAAGATTCAGTAGTTACTGGTTTGTCAGACAGAAGTGATTTGTTTTTACGGATTATTGGAATAGTTACTTTGCCAGTGTCCTACCCCTGTTACATGTATCATTTACAGAATTGGGTGTATGTTACAATATGTTACAATATGTTACAATTCCATATTTCAAAAGCAAATTAAGATATAAAAATGACAAATTTAAATTCAACTCGCCAAAAGGTATATACTTAGATTGATCTGCATGGAAAATGAGAACTGAGTAAACAAGAAGATATATCTATTGAATCAACCTTCATCAGGCATCAAGGAATTTCAAGCTGAACCTTTTATTTAATCTATAGAAGTAGAATGTTCTCATTTCACTGAGCTTGTCTAAGGATATCTTGTCTATTTCTTAGTTGGTAGTACTCAATTATTGTCCACCCTATGTCCAAGACTACCAGACACAGAGACTGTACTCACAATTACTATATCACCCAAATTAACAAACCAATGTTTTAATACACTTAGCTACTGTTCTGTTGAATAATTCTGATTATGGAACTTTGACCCTTAAACCTAATCCTGCCAGGTGCTGCTCATCATGCTTGACTGCAAGATTTCTCTTCTGTTTTTGCTGCTGTTGAAACCTTGTTTTTTTTTGTTTTTTTTTCTTAATGGTTCCCAAAACACATTCATTTCTATGATAGGCCTACTAATAGCCTAATTATATGTGCTAAGCTTTTTTTTTTTTTAAGTACACTAGTTGCATTATGGTGTGCGTTGTGGTGCAGTGGATATCGGCTCAGAATGAGAAATTGGAGAGTCGAGTTCAAATTCCAGCTAAATTACTTGCATTCACTTACGCACAAATACTCTTGGGAAAGGTATTAATCCATCTCTTCCCTCCAGTTATGGGTTAAATAGCAGGACAGATTGGGTTCTATAGCCTTGACTGGCAACCAGTCTATCGCAGAAAGCAATGGCAACCTAATGCGGGATAATATTCTGCCCAGTCAGTCATGTCTTTTTCGAGATATGATCGCCCAAGTGTGTATCGCGTATAGTGCTTAACTGAGTTGCATTAGTAATAGTAATTTCTTCGCTTTGCTATTTACTGATAACTGATAGTCTGAAGAGTTGCAATGTAAAGCAACTAAAGTTAAGATGAAAGACATTGTTGGAAAAATGTAAATAATGGTTGACAGCATTTCACTGAAAATGATCCTGATAATGACAGTTTGAATTTGTAGAAATGATTTTACCTGGAATTAATTTCTTAATCTTAATTTCAAAAGAGTATTTTTATTTGGAGAAATCTACTATGCTTAAATAAAAGTAATACTGAATTTATTTTTAAATCGGCAAATGGTGCGGCGAAAGAGGATAGCAGATGAAGCAGAAAGATTGAAAGATAATCAAAGATTTACCACTTCAAAATTTAAAATATTATGCATGCATGAGTTCAAATATAGTTATTTTATCATTGTGATATTATTGCATTATATCAAGTATTAAGAATATAGTAACTAAGGTCTGCAAATTGGAGGAGAGAGTTATCAGTGATAATATTTTGACTTTGAATCTGCACTTATCTCTCTTTAATCCTCTGTTTTTTTATTTACTTATTTTTAATGAACATTTTATCACAAAATATGGTGAGGTGCAAGCAAATTTTCATTCCAGAAATGTGACTTAGAGAAAAAAATGCTTGATGTAATAGAATGTAGCAATTTGTTCTTTATTGGTTTGAAATTACAAGCTCATTCAAAATGCTAAAAAAGGTAACTGAATGACAGATACTACTGTTGTTCTTAGTAAAACTATTATCATTTAGTTTTTATTAGATGAAGTATTGTCAAGAAATGATAAATAAATAAATCCTAAGATTATTACTACTAAAGATTAAAAGGGTTAACCTGGTCACATTACCAACATTTATTATTAATTTTAAAAAAATCTATTCACCCCAAGCAAGGTAATAATGCCACTAAGATATAAGTGGCTACTGGGAATGAAAGAGACTGAAAAGACTTTAGGATTAGATTTCTGGTTCCTTCTAATCCTGTTCCAATAATCAGGGAGGTGTGTGAATTGACTGATAGGTAAACCTATTGAGAAAAAAAAATTAGTAGTAAATAGTTTAGAGTTTAGGCAAAAATGTTAAAAGTATAGAGTTGAAGTAAATATAGGAAGGAAAAAGAAACAAAAAATAAACCTCTACTCCTGTTCAAAAGACAGGGAAGGAGTGGGAACTGGGTGATAGGCAAACTTATCAACTTTTATAAATAAACTTGATTCTTGATAAAAAATGTCTAGTTTGGGCGGATAGAAATTCAAGACTTCAGTATTTTAGTCTGCTATTTCTATGTGGTTTCCGGTTTTTCTCTTTTGCAATCTTTTCACTCTTTTTTTTTTAATTTAATTTAATTTTTTTTCAATTGGAGTAGATAGACTAAACTATCGCCTGGTTCACACTCCACCCACGTCTATTGAACAGGTGAAGAGGCTCATCCCTTGTTTCCTGTTTAGGATGTGTCCTGTTTAGGATGTGGTTTCCGGTTTTTCTCTTTTCCAATCTTTTCACTCTTATGTAGCCCCCTGCGCATCAGTGGCGTTTTCGCCTTGCTTGGAGTGATATGATTATAAAAAAAAAAAAAAAACAGGATGTGTGTGTGTGTGTGTGTATATATATATATATATATATATATATGCTGACTCTTAAATATACTTTTCCATCTTAATCTCACATAGTTTTAAATATATCTGTTTGCTGGTATCCATTTCAGTTTTTTTAAGCTTTTAAATTATTTGAGATCTATTATCATCTATGCTCCCACAAAGTAAAGATGCTTTGAGAATCAAGCCAGTGCTTTCAAAACATGTTTTTTCCTACTGCATATGTACAAAGGAACCTAGAAATTATGAAAAGTAATATAGATAGTGGAAACTTAGCTGTTTCTATTTTTCTGATATTTGCATCAGTTTCTGTTGAGCTATATAATAAATTTCATTTTATATAAATATATAAGCAGATGCTGGAAAGTTTTTGGTCCAATCAAAAAAGAATTAACACATTACTCAAGAAATCCCAGGCCTGACATATACATGGTGCCATTAATAAAAAAATCAATATGGCATATAACAAAATTTGGGCCCAATCGGATTAATTTACAAATTAGTTACTTAAGTGAAGTTACTGTTGCAAATTTTTAAAATAATAGAAAAATCTGAATTTTGTGTATTGATAAAGCGTTGCTTTCTGATGGCAAAAAAATACTGCTTAAGTCTTATTTGAACTCTTCTCTGTCAGAAACGAGTTAAGAAGAGGTATGCTGACTTTAAATGCGGTCATACAGATACAAATGATGCTGAATGCTCAGGTCGCTCAAAATCAGCTGTTGTCCCAGAAAACACCAAAAACTCATCTTGGCTTATTGTAAATTGAAGTTGCAGGAGATAGCAGAAGAGCTGAACATATCAGAAGGCAGTTTATTTACTATTTTGCATGAACATTTGTCACTGAGAAAACTGGGTTCAAAGTGGGTGTTGTGTTTGTTCGCAGTCAATCAAAAACAACACATCGATAATTCAGAGTGTTGTTTGCAACTGTTTCACTGCAACAAGGAGAAGTTTTTGCTTAAATGTGACAAGAGATGAAACATGGATCCACCACTTCACTCTGGAGTCAAATTGGCAGTCAGCTGAGTGGACAGTAGCAGATGAAAGCCATCCAAAGTGACCAAAGATGCAAACATCAGCAGGCAAACTTTTGGCCTCCATATTTTGTAATGCACAAGTTATTTTTGTTCATTGATTACATTGAGAAAACTGCCATAAATTGCAATTTGAATTGCTTCTGCATCCACCCTATTCTCTAGATCTGGCCTCCAGTGACGTGTTTGCAGACAACAAATGAATGCTCCAGGAAAAGAGATTTGGCTCCAATGAAGAAGTGATATTGGAAACTGGAGCATATTTTGAGGCCAAAAACAAATCATTCTACAAAAAAGGCATCAAATTATTAGAGAAGAGTTGGAATCAGTGTATCATCCTAGAAGGAGACTATATTGATGAATAAAATGATGTTGCCTAAAAGTTGTTGTTTTAGTAGTTAGGCCCTGGATTTTTTGAGTGATGTGTTAAAACAAAATATTGTTTGTTCAGATTTTGGGAAGTGTGTCAGGTCATAAAATTTTGTGTTCCAAACCCTGATATGTGTGTAGGTGTACATTTACGTGCTACATTTTTTTAAAGTGTACATGTACTACACTGATTTTAGTGGGAGGTGCTTGTGAATGACACTAATCTTCGGCAGAGTGCACAGATACTACACTGATCCCAGGCAGATCCTTACATAAATAATCTTATTTTTTTTATTACTATGCACACACACACACACACACACACACACACACACACGTAGAATTAAGAATGCCCCACTCCTTTAAAAATGAAAAGGTCATAGAAGGAACCAAAAAGCAATTGACTTCATAATTATTAACAAAGCCACTACCATTGTTGCAGGATCAAATCTGACTTTATAATTGAAAGAAACAAGAAACAAAATGATTTTCAGAAAGAAAACATATCCTAATAAGGTTTTTGAAGAATATGGAACCTCCTCTTAATTGCTGCTAGATTGACCTTGACACATGGTAGTAGAACCTGTTAGGGTCCTAACTATGGGCAAACAGTTAACCCCCTAAAATTGGGGTCAAAACTCTATGAAAGTATAAAAATACATTTTTATAGTAAACATACCAGAAAAACATTTTTGTAAAAATAAATAAAAAAATACTGGTAATACATTTTTGTCTTAACTGAATTGCAAAATATAACTTCAACAAAACTACAACATAAAGCACATATTACTGCCTCTAGTAATTATGTCCACCAAAAACTGAATATAATTCAATTGTGAAAAAAGAATAACTTATTTTTATTATTTTAATTTTGGCATGAAGTGAATCAGGAGTTGATATGCTGTTAAACAAATAGAACATCAGCAAATTTCAGGTAAAAATTAAGATTCTAGGTTTTGATGAATAATGTAAATAATAGAAAATATGAATAGTAAATTGGAAACAATAATTAAGTTAGCAGCAGAGGTAACAGGAAAAACAAAGTGAGGTAACAGGGAAAAACAAAGTGAGGTAACAGGAAAAACAAAGTGAGGTAACAGGAAAAACAAAGTGAGGTAACAGGGAAAAACAAAGTGAGGTAACAGGGAAAAACAAAGTGAGGTAACAGGAAAAACAAAGTGAGGTAACAGGAAAAACAAAGTGAGGTAACAGGAAAAACAAAGTGAGGTAACAGGAAAAACAAAGTGAGGTAACAGGAAAAACAAAGTGAGGTAACAGGAAAAACAAAGTGAGGTAACAGGAAAAACAAAGTGAGGTAACAGGAAAAACAAAGTGAGGTAACTCAGTCTGCATAAGAACTAAGAAATGTGGTCTTAAATCATTGTTGTCTTAACTTGTTGCCGAGTATTAGAGTGCTCATGGACATTTCCTTCTGTGAAGAAATGAATCCTATTTTGGATCTGAATATATGTCCACAGCCAACACATGATAGGGTAGGAGGTTTCTCTTTTCTATTTGGCTTCTGGCATTTTTTAAGTATGTTGTTTTTTGTGGTCTGCTCATCTGCAGCTTCATTTCTGTCCTCAGCAAGGTGTTTTTGAGCTGATCTTTGGCTCCGAGAGGAGGATTTGTTTAGGTAGGTGAATGTTTCAAATACTAAAAGATAAAATTGAAAACATAAGAATTAAACTAATAAAACAGGAAAATGACATTAAAGAGTGGAAGAATCTGCAGTTGAAATTTAGGCAACAATTATATAAAGACAAGATAATAAGGAAAGCCAAGGTCTAGTATGCAAACTTGTATGCTTCAAAAATAAAAATGCCACCAACAGTCACTCGAGTGGTGATATGAAATACTGAACGCGCTTTCAAATGTGACATGCAGAAATCACTAGATGATGGCATAGTAACAGATCTTTTGAAAGATACATTAAAAGAATTCCATAACAGAATTGATTAATGCTGCTATTTACCCACTATATACAGAAAATAAATACACCTCACAACTTCAGTCAAGAAATAACTAACATATTTTATGAAAAAAAAAAATGTATTTGTGTGTGTGTATATATATAATTTGTTTTGACAACTATCACCTTTCCTATTACTATTGAATACTTACAAACACATGTGCCATGAAAATATAACATGCAAACAGGAGTGCTTTAAGAATGGCTACTCAACAATAAACAAACAGTAGATCGACTCATTGACAAAAAAATTGTTGTTTATGAGAAGGCATTTGACTCAATAGAACACCTAACAATTCTTATGTTACTACAAGAGTCCTGTATTTAATGAAAATTATATAAAACTTATATAACCATACTACAATTCGGTTGCACTAAGATAGTTAAAATAACAATTACAAAAAGAGTGAGGGACAGAGATATGTCACAGGTTTTGAAAATATCGTCAGAAAATTGAACATATACTCAGCTTGAGTAAGAGTGAGAAATTGAAAACATATATATATATATATATATATATATTTTTTTTATTACTTTGTTATATATTTTATATTTATTATTATTTTTAGAATATATTTATATTATTTTAATTTTATTTTATTTTATCTTTCCAATTTATTATTTTAGGTCTAATGAATTTATATCTTTTGTGTTATGTTTTTTAAATATCCTTTATTTTTTGGATTTCTCATCTTATTTTCTGATTTTTTCTTCCCTCTTTCTTTTCCCTCTTTTTAATATTAATTTTTTTTTTTTTTTACCTTGTGCAAAAAAAAATTTTCAAGGGGAAGTATTGTTTTTAAAAAAAATTATTAATAATGATGGTAATAAACCTTTTACCTTTTAAGTACTTGATGAGACATTGTTCTTTCAATGTCAAAACGAAAATGGACAATTTTGTAGTTTGCACATGTTCTAACATAGTATAATATATATGTATTATTATTATTAAATATAGCAATGAATGTCTATTCTGTTTAATCATGAGCCTTTCTAATTATTGTATTTTGGCTCTAATTTCAGGTGAAAAGAAAGACAAAAATTGTCCAATATTTGGATATTTTTTTATCATGCTGGTTCTAAGCTTTTGGCTCACATGAGCCATCTTCACAGAGGTTACAGGGACGTTAGCATAAAGACATCCACCATCAAAGATGATATCTTGTGTTGACATAAAACAATGCTATGCAATGATAACAGACACTGAATAGCAGATGCAGTTCTATGATGTCACACTGCATGAGAGACCGAAATGTTAACAGAACCATGTGTAAATGCTTAGAACCAGCATAATAAAAAAAAAATTTCCAAATGTTGGACAATTTTTGTTTTTATTTTCACCTGACATTAAAGCCAAAATACGATGTTTAGAACGGCTCATGATTAAACATAATCGACACTCATTGTCTCTTATATTTAACAGTATATGTTTAGAAAATTATCTGCTGCCTCGATATACTATATATATATATAGCAAGATCAAATTGCCATTAAGATGCAAGTGGCTACTGGAAATAAAAAAAGAATAAAAAGACTTTAGAGGGAACCAGAAACACAATGCTAAACAGGGAACAAGGGATAAATCGCTACTACTGTTCAAAAGATTGGAGTGGTGTGTAAGTTTCATATCTGAAGTGATCTTAAGAATGTGTGTGTATGTATATACACTTATGAATCATCCCTTACTCTAATATGTATATTATAGAAATTGGATAAATGTATAAATATCCCTTAAATCGTGTGTGTTTGTATGCATACATGTCCAATCATATAAAAATACATATAATCTTGTTTAATAGTCTTTGTTCTATTTAACAACCACTGTATATTTGCCATTGTATACAATGGGAACATTAATCAGCAGTTTGTCAAAGAAAACAATATGTAATATTTTATTTGGGTCTCCAAAGTCATTGTGGTTTGTGGTAACCGATATTAAACTTTGATCTGCCAGTTAATCCTATGGATTAAGTTCATCAAATTTGTCAATTTAAGTTAAAAAATAATTAAGAACTGAAACAATAAAAAAAGAAAAGGAAAACCTTATTACATTCAAATATGTATCTAAAGTTCTGCACATCTTAATTTCTCTTTGTAATTAAGTTTTATTCCAGCTTTGATGATTATTAAACAAAGTACAACCACTTTTAAAAATTAAGGTTTTTCTTAATGAATATATAGTTTAATTAAGATCTATTATTCACTTATTTTTGCACAGCTATTATATATTTCACTTCAAAATGTTTTTGAATGAAGCATTCCACTAATGTGAGTTAACGTGTACATTTTATTTGTGACTTGTTATAGTCGATTCACTCCATTTTAGAGTATTGGGTCATGCTCTTGTCTTGCTAGGTGTTTCTGCTATGGTTTTTATCGCAAATAGGCTTTTTAGAGGTTAGAGTTGCTAGCCCAATGCCTGAGTGGTTTTGAATTCAGTGTTTTTCTCCTAGACTGGTTGCCAACTTTGGCTATGGAGCTCAATCTACTCTTATATATTTAACCCCTAGCTGATGTGAGAAGTACATTCATATCTTTACCAAAAGGTACACAACAATTTCAGCAAAAATTTCAACTCTGAATGTCAGTCCCACCTTAACCATTACACTACACACACATTATATACAGTGGACCATTTTTCTGTTTTTATTAATTCTGTGTGAACTAAACTTGCTATTCTGTTGAAATACTTTACTTTGAGCAACCAAATAAAAGATCTTAATTTCCAAGCTTTTGTAACATTATTACAAAGATAATCATGAAGATTATCAGAAGAGAAAACAATGTGCAAAATGAGAACAGAAAAAAAAATCAGATGGCAAAAATGAAATCAACAAGACAAGAAAAACAAAAAGGATTAAAAAGAAAAGAAAAACATCTATATTTCCGAAATGAGCCATTGTCAGTATTTACATTATTCTAACTGTTGTCCTTGTCTTTATTGCCATGTTCACAATGTTTTGGCCATTGTACGCTTCGGCCTTCGGGTGATATTTCTTGAAATTCTGAACTAAACACACTTTTAGTCCATGGGGAAATGAAAAAGGTTTTAAGAATAAAACAGTAGACAAGAGGAATTAAGAGTTTGAAAAGAGAAATCGACCAAAAAGAAAAAGAGAAGGAAAAAGAAAGGAAATTTAAGAAGAATGAAAAAAGGAAAGTAAAAAATACCATTTTGGAAAAAGAAAATTGACCAAAATACCAAAAGCAAATGACTAGACAGCCTCATATGATAACACTTCAATTTTGAGAGAATCAATCAAATGCACTTCAAGAGTCAAGAAATATGTAACAACTAGCAGTATAGCCCGACGTTGCTCAGGTGTAATGAAAGCTTTAAAACTAATCCATGTCCTGGAGCTCAGACTCAGCCTAAAGAATATTTGTGTGAAGTTTGGTGAAAATCGGATAAAAATTGTGGATTTGGATAAAGGACATACAGATAGATAGATAAACAGACACACACACACACACATCTTGCCTTTTATATATATATATATATATATATTATCGATTTTCTCTATTACTGTAAGAACTGCAACCTTGAAACTTCTGAAAATCGTTTTTTATGTCTTTGTCTATGAGTGCATCAAATTTGATTAAAATCGGCCATTCCTTCTATAACCCAATTTTTTTCGATTATCGATTTTCGAAATTTATCGGGGGTATCTCGACACAAAACCTAGCTAAGAACACTCGCAGACTACTTATAGTACATGTGTGTAAATTTTCAAGAAAATCGGTTCAGCCGTTTCGGTGTCTATAGGTAACGGACACACACAAAGTTCCATTTATAAATAAGTTTAGATGTTTCCAGTCTTTTCCCTATTGCATCCATAATATAATAACAGAAACTATCAGCCTACCACAATTGCTGAGGAGTGGAGGATGAGGAACATAAAGTTGTCCACATGAAGTTATGGGAACAGAAAAATTTGCATTTAATGTTAGCAGAAATGATTTTCCAATTGAATACAACAGAAAGTTCAGCAACATAGGGATCGTCTTTTTTTTTTTTTTTTTTTTTTGCATATTTTACAGCTGGAAACCAGCACTGATATGAGATCTATTATTGCTTTTTTTGGGTATTAAATAAATTATGGCTAAGATTCTAAATTCACAAGTGAGTATCTGCAGGAACTGAAAGATCTACTTTGCTGAGATTTATCTTAAGATACTTGAACAAATTTATTTTAAGTTATAAACAAATGCAGAATAAAATAATACAATAAAAATATTTCTTTTCACAGACATGCTGGCAAAAAAGCCCGGATACAGAACCAATTATTTTAAAACTTGTGAAAGCAAAAAATTGACAACATGAAGGAATGGACCATGAACATTAAATGACACCCCCCCCCACACACACACATAGAGTAAACATTTGAATTGAAAACAATTTCATGATAGTTTATTACAACTTGACACCCATAAAAGCACATGACTGAGTATTAACAGAAAATCTGAACAAGGAAACATGTCATGCACCCACTGAATGAGAAAGTTACTAAAACAAAATTGATACTGATAGAAGCCCTACAAATTTGAAACAGGTACTAAAAATGATTAACTGTAATTCCTAAGTAGGTATTCCTTGCTGATTTGACCCAAAAGGAGATTTTAAAGGAAATTCTATTTCTACTATATAAAAGTGTATAGGAGAGGTCCCCACATTTTTAACATATCTAAATAATTTTTTTTATTTAATACTGAGTTCATATAGAGCAAAGCTTCTATAATGATGTCATAGAGCAACCAAATAAAAAGTCTATTTCTGAGTATGCTTTCTATAATACTACATCATTTTTTTTTTTAAGGATAGGATTAAAAAAAAAAACATCTGCACCATATGCCAAATCCATATTTGCAGCAAATCAGTAATTCTGTAAGATTTTTGTATATAAGAAGTAATAATCTAAAGTCTAGCTCAGACTTTTTCATTGACTTTTTCAGCCCTTTGACATCCACCTTTAATGCCACAATGTAAATATCGCATGTACGTACAGGGTGTGATGGGGAAATTGTCACCATTTATATTTTTAATTTTGTGCATGCATGTTTGTTTTTATGGCTACACAGCATAGTAGGGTCAGTTGAGCACCGTCTGTGAGGAAGAGACCACCATGATACAATTTATCCCTCCAGAAATTTGGAAACAGCATGCTGTACTACTTAGCATTTGCACTAGAAGCTCCAATATGAATATTTCAGTGTGTCTGAGGTCAGTGCAGAGAATTCGAAAAGTGTTGGATGAGTTTAATGATGATTATGAAGCTGTTTAGAGGGATCACTAGTGATGGTGATGTTATACCTCCATTTTCAAAAACGGAGGAGCTTATGTCAAGTACATTAAAGGGGTAGTGCTGCCCTGGGTCAAGAGGGTGACTACAGGAAGACCCTATGTCTGGCAACAGGTCTCTGCACCACATCACCCTTTACATATAGGCCATCTAACTCCCCAGACTGTAACCCCACTCGATTATCATGTGTGGAGTGCAGTTGAGCAAAAGACCAACAAAACTCCTTGTAACACCAAAGATGAACTGATTCAGCAACTTAAACAAGGATACCATCCAGAAGAGTTGCAGGAGATTCAAGTCATCTTGAAGTTGTGGTTGAAGCCAATGGCAATTTTATGGAATAAATTTACTTTTTAGTATTTCAAGATATTTTTGTGTAATTTTTGGTGAATATATCTGTTAAAATGAAATGTCAGTGTTGTTTTCATTTTTGTGTAATTTAGATGACAATTCATCTATTGCACCTTCTATACATGATAAAAAATACAGTTTGAAGATATCCTACATTTCAAGTGCTCAATATTAGGGATAGAGCATATGTAAATATAAACACGCACATTGAAGTCAACACCTAGCAACAATCCTGTTTTATGCTTAAATGCAATCTTCAGGTATATATATATATATATATGAAATCAACAGCTTAGATTTAGGCTTTTGCCATTGCAGCCTCAGTTTAATTTTAAGCTTTAATTTTTATTCTTACTATTTGTGTGTGTATATATATATATATATATATATATATATATATAATAATAATAACTATAATAATTATAACAATATTAATAGTAACAAAAATAATTCTGCTAATACTAGTAATAGTTATACTATATTTAAGTTAGTCTTGAAACACCTACCGAAAACAAAATCGGAGGGAAAAGGAGGGGAAGTGAAAAGAAAAAAGAAACAAACGAAGTACATGAACAAAAGTCAAATACTCGTAGGAAAGAAAAAAAAAACCCAAGATGAAAACCCTAACACTAAAGCGCTCAATACAAAGGTAGAGCAACAAAGACAGAAAATTTAAGCAAGAGCCAACAAACCTACCTAGGTTTCACCCTTCAGCTCGTCAGGGTAAATTGGAGCCAATTTACCCTGATGAGCCGAAGGGTGAAACCTAGGTAGGTTTGTTGGCTCTTGCTTAAATTTTCTATATATATATATATATATATATATATATATATATATATATGTCCCATTATGGACATTTAAGCCAACACTACAGGAAGTCTACTTCATATCTTAAGCTTTCATTAGACCATCATCACATAGACATTACAGAGTGGTCCTTGTTATCTGTGATATCAGATATTTACTTGATAACTATTGTTCAACCAACACCACAGAAGTATCAATCCTGCTATTGTCTCATTGCGTGTCTTGATATCAACCTACATTTTTCCTTCTTTTTTAGCCTTGCTTATTTTTATTAGATTTTCATTTATTCATTTTAATATTTAATAATGAATAGAATAGTCTTATTCTGCCAGTAATTACAGAAATATATGTCAGAGTAATAATGATATCTTAGCTGTCAGAATCTGTGGAATTTTCACTCTCTGACAACGAGTTGATATTAATGAATATATATATATATATATATATTCTAAACATATACTGTTAAATAAAAGAGACAATGAATGTCTATTATTTTTAATCATGAGCCGTTCTAAACATTGTATTTTGGCTTTAATTTCAGGTGAAAATAAAGACAAAAATTCTCCAACATTTGAATAATTTTTTATTAAGTTGGTTCTAAGCTTTCGGCTCACATGAGCCATCTTTAGAGAGGTTACAGAGATGATAACATAAAAACATCCACCATCAAAGATGATTTTATCTTATGTTGACAAAACTTTGCTAAGCAATGAGAGTCACCAAATAGCAAACGCAGCTCGTAAATTTGTAATGCGGTTCTATGAAATATATATATATATATATATATATAGGGTCATTTCAATGGTCTTGTGACTCCCTCCTGAATCTATGCTCTACTACATCTACTACTATTTTCATAAGGTAGTATCTATATAAAATACAGATTTTTTTATTCGAACCTAATTATGTACTCTAATGGATCATATGCAATATAGGAGGAACAATTCAACTGGAAAGAATTGAAACTAAATCCAATTTGTCTAAATACAAAGTAGAAAGATGTCATAATACATCATTCCAGCTTAGATAAACTGAAAACGTTTTGCATTTTTTAACATTAATTTGAGATTTTTCTTAAAAAGTTGAATAATTTTAACACGATAAAAATTATCAATAAAAAATAGTGAATTTTATATAGTGTGCACAAAAGAAATTTATGGATTGGGATGAAAAAAAAAATGGGCCAAAATGACATTGAAATCTGCAAAAATGTTTCATCCTCTATTAGTCAGTTTTGATTAGTTTAATTTGTGAATTATCAAAATGGGAATAGAAAATAATTTTGATAAGATAAGCAGGATCACAATCCACTGCCTGAAGCCTATAATCAATCCCACCCTTGTTGGGGATAGTATGCATTGGCCATATTTATATAAAACTATATGTATATATCTAAACTTATTTATGAATGGAACTTTGTGTGTTTGTGTCGAGGTACCCCGATAAATATCAAAAATCGATAATCAAAAAAATCGGGTTATAGAAGGAGTAGTCCGATTTTAATCAAATTTGATTCGCTCATAGACAAAGACATAAGAAATGATATTCAGAAGTTTCAAGGTTGCAGTTCTTACAATAGTGCAGAAAATTGGTAATTTATATATATATATATATATATATATATATATATATATATAAAAAGGCAACATGTTTGTGTGTGTCTGTTTATCTGCCTGTATGTATTTTTTTTCAGCCCTTTTATTTTAGTTTTTGCTTCGGGTTTGGCTCTAAGTAGGTATAATTGTAGTTCTTAGTCTCAGCCATGATACCATTTACTCAGAGGACTTATTTAGCTTTCAAAATTCAGTTTACGATGAAAAAAACTTATTTGATATCGATACCAGGAAATCAAAATTTGACTTACATCCATTCATTTTTCTTTCAGTCTATGGTTTTGCTTTAACTGGAAACAACTATTGCTTTTTAGTCTTTCGTGCCAATGTCCAAAGAGTCTGAGCTCCAGGACCATGGATTAGTTTTAAAGCTTTCATTACACCCGAGCAACGCCAGGCTATACTGCTAGTATATATATATATATATATATATATATATATATATATATATATATTCCAGTCTATCTTTTATAGTTTCAAGAGAGAAAAATTGTCAGTAATTGAGAATACTTAAATATTTGAAATATAATCAAACTTTGATGGAGGGAGTGCAAGATAGATATTAGATTTCAGGTTTTTGTCAACAATGCTTTGTAGTGATCATATACTTCTAACATTCTTTAGGTGTTTGAAGCAAATATCTTACATAAGGTATACACGTGTCCTCACCTTTGGCCATTGTATATTTCTGTTGTCTCCAGCTATCTGTTATATGCAGTAACTTTCTGGAAATTCAAAACAAAATCCCTTACCCAGTTACTGTGGATATTTTTTATTTTTCATACTGCTTGTCAATGTGAGCATATATCTTGTATCTATAATTGATCTTTGTTATATTGTTTCGTTTTTCTTCTATTTGAGTAAAATATCAACTTTCACTGTTTGGCCTAAGGATTGAACACTTGCCACCTAAAACAATCAGGTAGTGGAATTTTGGAGCCTTCACTAGTTTAAATATCCATATAGAAAATACAACTATTTGCACACACACACACACACACACACTATATATATATATATATATATGTGTGTGTGTGTGTGTGTAAAAATATACTCAGTTATAATCTGAGATTAAGGACAGCATGGTTAAATAGAATAAAGACAAGAGGAAAGCTGTATTTTAAATCGCCTACGCATTTCATCCTGTGATGGACTTTATCAAGGCTAAAAGACGGAATGAGCTTTATTCTAAATTACGTATCTATAAACAAACAGTGTTGGCAACCACAAAGATGTTTACAATTCATTTCAAAACACTCTTTATAGATATACGTAATTCAGAATAAAGCTCATTTCATCTTTTTGCCTTGATAAAGTCCATCACAGGACGAAACGCGTAGGCAATTTAAAATACAGTTTCCCTCTTGTCTTTATTTTATTTAACCGTGTGTGTGTGTGTGTGGTGTCCATAAAGTTCATGTGCACTTCAAAAAATTTATAACTTTATTTATATATGCGACAGAAATAATTTGTAAAAAGGATTAGGAAGAAGAAAATCTATATCTTTTAAGGTTTTATTGAAATTTTATTTAAGTTTCCACATGTCCGTCATCATTAGCAATACAAAGGGTAATACAATTTTGCAGTTCATGAAAACATTTGCCAACTAATTTACAGTAATGCCTGAAGTTACATTAGCTTTCAAATCCAATGAACTAGGTTTGGTTGCATACACAATTGTTTTCACATGTCCCCATTAAAAAAAAGAATCTAATGGAACCAAATCTGGCAAACGTGGAGGCCAATAAAATGGTCCACCCCTTCCAATCCATCTGTTAGGAAATTCCTGATTTAGAAACTAACATACAGAGCAAATTGACAAGGAGTTCCATTTTGTTGAAACACTGTATTATCTTTCAAGTTTACAGATTATTTGTATTTGTGATAGAAATAAAGTTATAAATGTTTTAAAGTACACTGACTTTATGGACACCCTGTATACGCACACACACACACTATATATATATATATATATATATATATTATAGTGGATACATGTATTTGAAATCAATGCCTTATAATAATTTTAAACAGTGTGTATTATTAGTTAGGAAAATATACTTTCTGGAAGAGATTGAACCTGTGTTTGCCTTTTGTCGGAGAAACTGTAGTTTGATCTGACATGTTTTACTGCTTAGTTACAGAGTGTGTCATGGTTTAGTAAAGCTCCATTTTTTCTTTTAAGAAAAGCACTCATTCAGATATTTTTATAAAAAAAAATATATCTGCTCAGTTTTGTGTCTGAAACAAACAAGGCTATTTCTAAATAATTAATGTATTTATTTTTAATCTAACATTTTTATTACTTGTAAAGTTTTTATAGTGGATGCTTGTATTTGAAATAGCTGCCCTGGTTTTATTTTCATTATAAAATATTTTGGCCACTGCATTCTATAAATCTTAAGAAAATATACTCTCCACCAGGGAACAAAACTTGCATCACCCTTTGTGGATGAAACCATCTTTTGATCTGACATACTTTCACAGTTTAACAAGGCTATTTTTCCCCTTTTAAGGAAAGGGCACTTCCTTAATCAGTTTTTTTTTGAGAAAAATAACTAAGAAGATTCCTTAATGCTTTGCTATCTCCTGATGAGTGAACTGAGGTGCTGAAAATAATCAGCTAAGTAACAAGTTTTATATTTGTATTAATCATATATATATATATATATATATATATATATATATACTGGATTTTAAAATTAAATACACAGAGGCTAGGGTTAAATAGGGACTTAGGTGTTTTGAATCTTCGCAAATATTTCAATAGCTAAACATTTTTTAGATACAATTAAAAAAGAATTTTCTCTAAAACAAAATTTGTAAGTATTATTAAAGATAGGTTTACGTTTACAAATTTAAAAATAAAAAATCTGTCGCTTTCTGTGTCACGTGATGTAAACAATCTCTCTCCACGAACGCTCTTGCGAAATACGTTTCTAATTTAAATTTGAAAATCATTTGTTTCTGATGAATGACCAAGGACAGTCTGAAATATAAAATATAATAATAGAAATAAACAAATACTGTCAAAAAAATACCTTTTTTAAACTTACAACTTTTTAGCAGTTTTTCCTATATATATATATATATTAGTCATCCACATGCAAGCCTGTATCACAGCTCATCAGTGTGGCTAGACACATCCACTTGCTTCTAGCCGGGATTGAAACTCGACCAATTTGGTGTCGGTTGGAGTCGCTATCCCTTAAACCATAGGCACATGGAATCGGAAAAGGGAGATTTTAACGTGTCGTATATAAGCAGTGCGTTGTGGTGCAGTGGATATCAGCTCAGAACGAGAAATCAGGGAGCCAAGTTCAAATTCCAGTTGAATTCATTGCATTCACTTATGCGCAAATACCCTTGGGAAAGGTATTAATCCATCTATTCCTTCCAGTTATGGGTTAAATAACAGGACAGATTGGGTTCTATAGCCTTGGCTGGCAACCAGTCTACCTCAGAAAGCAATGGCAACCTACTGCGGGATAATCTTCTGTCCAGTCAGTCATGTCTCGAAAGAGACATGATCGCCCAAGCGGGTTTCATGTATGGCACTTAACTGACAAGCAGTGTATACAGACACGCCAGTCACCAAAAGAACTCAATTAATTTCTGAAGAGTAATTTGTGATTACAAGAGTGTTGGCCGATAATATCAGAGGGAGAGGGTTGTAGTAAGGCAGTATAAGTTAAACTTTTGCGAGTAAAGCAGAAAATTTTTTTTTCTTGCCTTCTTTGACATGAAAGTATGAAACTGGTATATCCCTGAATTCCTGCCAAGATTGCATACAGTTTTTTATTCAGAGTTTTCCTTCCCTGAAACCAGTTGTCACCCAAGGATCTAGAACCAATCTTCCCTGCTATTTTTATTTTTTTAATCATATCACCCCAAAACGCCACTGATGTGCAGGGGGCTACGTAAGAGTGAAAAGATTGGAAAAGAGAAAGCTGGAAACCACATCCTAAACATCCCATGTTACGGAACTCCTGTAGCAAAATGGACATTTTAGGATCAATTGCCAGCAAAACAATTTGGATTTCCTCAATTCTTTTATTTCTTCTTGTAATAATTAGCAAAATGTTGCATTGAGTTTCATTTAAAGCGCCTCATCACTTCCCCGTCTCTGCCAATTGGATTGGAATGCATTTCAGCAGCATCAGTTCTGAATGAACTGCAATCATTTTTTTTCTCTTTGTGATTTTGGCATCCTTGCCAATATCTCATTTGAAAAACACTTTTATGATCTGTTAAAGCAAGTTCAGATTTTACTGAGGGGTCATTACAAACCCCCTTTTTTGCCCCCCCCCCCAAAAAAAAACAAGTCTAATTGCTTATTGTGATTATTAGTATTTATTAATCTCATGATAATTCAGTGGAAAAGGATTATACATTTTGTAAAAGTTAAAAGTAATAATAATTAACTAGTATCTAAAAATGCAGGAATATTTTAAAATGACTAAACAAAATTGGATCACAATTTTCTTGATAAAATTTCACTTTTTCTTTTTTCTTTTTTTTTTTTTTTATGTCAAAAGTAAATGCTTATATAATTCAAATATCCGTAGTGATTAATCAGGCTTTTGAGAATACCAAAATAAGCAACCCTGTGGAAACTCTCATACAGTAAGCATGTCCTTTGGATATGCTGTGAATTTTGTGAAATCACTAATTAGATAGATTAATTAAATGGCTCTTCTGTTCTCTATTTAATTATAAATAGAAGTTTACATCTCTTTCCCCAAATTCACCATTCATAAATACCAATGTTTTCATTCCAAATAAATCTGCTTTTGAATAAGCAATAGGGACAATTATTAAATTGTGACCACATTAACAGATGAGAAAGAAGCAGTTTTTAGAGAAATTCTTTTATCTTGTACAAGTGTGTGATACCAAAGTTGACGTACTGTTCTATGTTGGTAGCAGGAGACACACATACAAAAATACAGCATGCAGTATTTATCCTCAAAGTCTTGAGATTTTATAATGAAGATGTTGATACTATTTTAATGAAGTGTTGAACCTTCTCTCTATGATATGATCATCAAGGATACATTTGACCTCATCTTTCTACTAGCCATGGTAGCCAAGACAGCATGCTGGAAAAATATTGATGGATGGGAAGCATACTAATATAATAAATGAGTCTTGATGTCAAAGGAAAAGAAAAAGACCATTCAAAATGTTGCATCTGGAGGTCAATTTGAACTCATTGACATTCAGTTAAAGGTGCACATGGATTACAAAAATTAATATTGGCTTCTCAAAACAATCTTAACAATTTCTGTATTTTAAGGCTTCATCTTAATACCAAGACAGTATTTTTGTTGTTTTGTTGAATTAGTTTTAAATTTTATATATCGGGTTTCAATCCCGTATAAAAAAGCAATCAGCTGTCTAACCATACTGATGAGCTGTGATATATATAGTTAGACAGCCGATTGCTTTTTACCCAGGATTGAAACCCGACCAAATTGGCATCAGTTGGCAATTCTACCTCTGAGCTATGGGCACTCGTTAGGAGACTTTTTAGCATGTATATTATCATTATATACACCCAATAGCTGAGAGTGTTCTAATTCATTGCTGAATGAACGATGCATAGATGCCAGAGTAGCTACTGTTTTTCAAAGTCTACTATTCTTCCAGAGTGCTCAATCAGGGTGTGAGAGTGTAAATAGTCACCTGCAGACAGATCTGTTTCACTATATCACAGCTCATCAGTACGGTTAGACAGCCGATTGCTTTTTACACGGGATTGAAACCCGATATATAAAATTTAAAACTAATTCTTTACAAATAGATTAGTGTGTGTGTATGTGTATATATATATATATATATATATATATATATAGAGAGAGAGAGAGAGATTTAACTTATTGTAAATTTAAGTTTTTAATTTTTAAGGAAACTAGCAGGATAATTTGACATTTATGATTATACCCAAAAAAAAAGTACTTTTGGTCTTAAGCAAATATGGATGAATGAGAAATTGCTGCCCAAATAAACTATATATAATTGTCTTTTCATTTTTTTTTTATGATTTCTATGTACAACTCCACTTCATTGTAATTATGCCTATCTTTTGTTGCTTTCTATATCTTGTTTCAAGAGATATTTAGTATTTAAGGGACAAGAGACACTGAATAATTTGACTTAAAATTAAACATTATCGAATTCTGCCAATTTAAAGGAATAATTAGTTTTCTTTCTGGCATTTTTGCTTGTCACCAACTCCAGCTCTTGATTAAACAAAGAAAAAGAGATAAGAAAAAAATACACACACACAAAGGGGTGCTGAAAAGTTCTGATATTTTACAAAATCTGACAGATGAAAAAGCATCAAAAACATTTTTCAGCACCCCCACATCTCACTCTCTATTTAAATGTACACCCCACGCTATTTGAGGAGGATTTTCCTGTTCCAGTATGATTCACTATTTATGACTCTTAATAAAATAATAATTTCTACAACACCCAGCAATTTATACAGCTATTGTTTTTGTATTGTATTTGGCACTTGAATAAGAGTTGTTAATTCTTTTTTAATATTTTCAGAAGCCTTTATTCACATCCCCTCACAAAAAATAAAAAATAAGATAAATAATTTAAATTCTTCACAATTGCTGAGGTGATAATTTATAACTTGGAGAGTTAATCTATTTGCAGCAAGTTTAATTCACAGTTTGGGTGTCAGTTTTGAAAGAAAAAAAAACTCACTATTCTCGTAATTAAATGGAAAGAGAAAAAAATCTAAATACAATGAAGCAACTGTCTATGTTGGGCTCAGAAGCCTACAGAACATGAAGTATAGCAAGAATCCATATCAAATTTGAAAGAACCTTTCATAATCTTGACACTTTTATTCATATAAATTCATAGCATTATTCAGTCATCAAAGTATTTTCTCAGGTTTTGTGACCTGGTGCCACGTTTACACTAAATTGCATATTCCATCATGAAAAAACGATTTTAGTTTTAATTCTTTGATTTCTTCAAGGAATTGTTATAAGTATTGCATTAAAACATGATCATCTGAAGATAACAGATCTGGAAAACTTCCGATCCCAACCGAGCAGATTCTATGTAGCCTGAGATGTTGAAAGCTGCCATGATGTTTTTTTCAGTATTATAAGCAATCCAGTTTTAATCAGCATTTTCCTGCTTTTGCAAATATTATGCTACAGTTGACTTATTTACCTTTTAATTGTTCTACAAGTTTGCATGTTACTTCTGTACATTCTGGTCCTGGGTATGACCGTAAACTGCATCCGGCAACAAGGCCTCTGATTGAGAGGTTGTGAGGAACTACCACTTTGTCGCTGTTGTTCCCTGGTCATTTGTTAGGGTCCCAGCTATGGGTAAATAGTTAACCCCAAAACTGGGGTCAAAACACTATGAAACTATAAAAACAGACTTTTATAGGAAAATATACATTTTTGAAGGTAAAAAAAAAATAATTACCGGTAATACATTTTTGAATACAAAACTACAAGACATTTTCAGTTTCTAAAAGAAAAAACTTTCATCAAAATCTGACTAAATCAACCTTCTTACTATAACTGAACATTAAAAAAAATACCTTAAAACCCTACCTTTTTGGCATTAAATAACCCATAGAGGTTGATATGCCGTTAAACAAAACTCAAACACAAATTTATACACTCTCCTTCCAATATTCAAGTTCTAGTATTTTCAAGAATATTCTTTTTCTTGAACTCAAAGTTTCCTCTTAAACTTTATGAACCATTTACAAAATGTGCTTGCACCTCCTGCATTATTACTGCAATACAACTTCAGTGATCCATTGTCTATTTTCTGTTGCATTCATCACCATCCCAAGAAAATCTGAAATAAATACTATTGAATTTGCATTTTAGGTTCAGACAATGGGAAATCCGTTCTTGGTGCAGTGGATATTGGCTTGGAATGACAAATTAGAGAGCCAATCCAGTTGAATTTGTTGCATTCACTTATGTACAAATAGACTTGGGAAAGGTATTATTAATCTGTCTCTACTCTCTTCAGCTATGGGCTAAATAGCAGGACAGTTTGGGTTCTATAGCCTTGGTCAGTAACCAGTCTACTGCAGAAAGTAATGGCAATCTACTGCAGGAACATCTTCTGCCCAGTCAGTAAAGTATCTTTCAAAATATAATCGCCCAAGCGTGTATCACATATGCCACTTAAATGATTAGCATATTTTCATCTAAATAAAACTCATTTTTTGTTAAGAAGCAGACAAGCGCAAGTGATAAAGAGTTGAGTAAATTTTGAGGACACTTCTAAGATTAATTCAATATCGTAAAAAAAAAAAAATAGCATTAGAAAATTTTGTATCTGATTTAAATTTTTAATTAAAATTGTTAATTTTAAATAAAAAATAGTTAAAATTTAGTGAATATCAACATTTTCTTTAAGCCAATCAAATGAAATATTTTTTTTTTTGCTTTTGTTCATCAGTAAAATTGAGATTTTTTTTCTATATGTTGGGTATTTTATCAAATTAAAATTAGTTTGCATGTAAAATTTGATTTAATACTATTTTATGAAGGTGCTAAGCTGCTATGCCTAATGTCATATAGAAAGAAGTGTCATCACCGACACATGTGGTTGAACGCTGATCACCAGATAACAAATAAAACTATAAAAATGGACTATTCCACTGCGGATCACATGACCATGATGATAACCTATATTAAGAACCAGACAGAAGTCTGGCTGAATGAACCGAGGGATCAACCAGATTACAAGTAGCAGCAGCAGTCGTACTAGTTACAGATGAGTAGTAGAGTTCAGTGTTCACAGTGTGATATTACTATTTAGTTCTTGTGTAGATTACTCAGAAGGACTCCCAGGAGAGGATACTATGTATTATCAGGAGGAACCGCTTAATACAGTACTATTCGTGAGTTACGCAAATAACTATCTTGAAATAGCAAGATACTGGAATATCACCTTATAGTAATAACTATTACTACAAATCTACGAGTAACTGGAGCAATATACCAAGACTCAAGACAATACAACCGAGTTATATTCCAAAACACATCAATAACTTTTTAGGTTGCAACAATAACCAACGAAGTTACATCTAAAAAGTAAATAAAAATTATTAATAAGAAATATATTGGTACCTTTATTTCAAAGTGTATTTAACAATATTCAAAAGTTTTTTGTTTTTTTTTAAATTGGAATTAATATTGTTATAATGAAATGGATTTCATGAAAGATTTTATGACCAAATATCTTTGAAAAATATTTCTGAGATTATTTTTTAAGATTACCACATTCATATGACAGATCATTATTTTTCTAAAAACAAATTTGAAACTTAGAATGACTTTTTCAATATTTAACCCCACGATTGTTTCCCCACATCATTCACTGACCTCACTTCAGTAATTTTTTTTAAATTAATAAAGTTCTGTTTTTCTCTTTCCCCCACCCCAACTCCACACACATTTCTATGTCATAGATAAAATTCAAGATAGAATCTACAAAACTACTTTAATTAACTATTTACTTTTTGTTCAGGTTGATATTGTTAAGACATGAAACCCATTCTCCACACACCCACACAATATATATATTCTAATGTCAATTTTGTTTGTCCAATTCTTCCTTTTGTAGAATATGTATGGCAAGTGACCATGAAGCCTAAAGGTCTTGGAGGGACAAAGAATATGACTGGTCAATTCCGTCTCTGCCTGACCAATCGAGAGGTCAGTTTAGTACGGCTTAATTCAGAAATTCCTGAGGTCACATTCCAGGTAAGTAAAGTTTCCTCAGTTTTTAAACAGTGTGAAAGTTGGTTTAATCTGTTCTTATTTATTTTTTGGAATTTGTATATGTTGCAGTTTTATATAATAATAATAATCACTACAAACTTTGGCGGAAGGCCTTATTCTTGAAATACCCAGCAAGGGAGTAAAACACTTGATGCTCCCTCATGATATAATGCTTAGCATGCTAACTTAACTCATTATTACTGTAATGAGTTTGATCCTCACTGTGTGTCTATCTCAGACTGTTAAACCTAGTACAAGTTGTAAAACTTGAACTAACTATAGCACTGACAGGTTCTTGTGTGCATGTGTACATATATATGACAAAATATTTCAGCAAACCATAGTAAGGAAATGTCTGTTGTGCAATATGCTCGTCTTTAAGGAATTATGTATGGTTTTTTTTTTTTTTAATCATATCACCCTGTGCAAGGCGGTAATGCCACTGATGTGCAGGGGGCTACGTAATAGTGAAAAGATTGGTAAAGAGAAAGCCAGAAACCACATCCTAAACAGGAAACAAGTGATGAGCCTCTTCACCTGTTCAATAGACGTGGGTGGAGCGTGAACCGGGTGATGGAGTAGATAGATCTGTCTAATTGAAAAAAGAAGAAACTAAAGTGAGAAGATGTGGAAGGGAAGGTACAATGAAGCATATACTACCAAATTGTCAGTAAACTTTGACTAGGTATACACAAAGACACAATCGGGTACTGAGAATTTTGAGCGATATCTTGAAGAAACATCTTGATAGTATCAATAGTGGAAATAGACCAGAACATCGTATCCCAAGGGCATCAATCAACTTTCATCAACAAGGGACACAGTCTCTACAAGAGAAAGGAGAGAACAGCAGATGATGAGAAATGGAATTGGAACTGGAATATGGCAGCAGATCTCACAGGTTATGACATTTTTTTTCCAAATCGCAGCAGAGAAGAAGCCAAACATTTTCTATTGGCGTGAAGAAAAGATTATTTACTTAGTGTGAACTGACAGTCCCCCATGAGGATAATGTGGATGCAGCAGCTGATAGAAAAAATGAGCGATACCAGATAGTACTTGAAAAACTGGAGGAAGGCGGATGAGAGACACTACCCAGTATCGTCCAACATTGACTGACCCTTGTTCCTCTTACTGCTCCTACTTAAATTAAGTTGGAGAGTCTATTCACTATAAAATAGGTGTGTTTTACCAAAACAATAAGATACCACAAACATGTATTGAAATGTTCCCAACTCCACCACCAAAATAACAAACAGAACAATGTAAATGTCCTGATATAACTCAAAATGTACGTTCAAATAGGATTACCATCGTCTTCCCATTTGGTCTCTTCTTGTAGAGCCAGACTAATGTTGTTGCAATCGGTGGCCCTAAAGTCATTGCATAATGTGGATGCAGCAACTAATATAAAAGAATGAACCGTACCAGGCACTATTTGAAAAATAGAAGGAAGCAGGATGGGAGACGATTCACTACCCAGTAGAAGTTGGCTGCAGAAGTTACATTGGACACAAAACAAGGAGATGGGTGCCGTGAATTAGTCTTCAACAATAGAAAGCAACAGTAGTAATGAAGGATCTACAGACTGCCATGGAAAAGGCAAGCCATTGGATCTGGGTGAAGAGAAATGATGACACTTAGCTCGAAAATTGAATGCTACATCAACAATATGAAGCTACCTGAAACAACAAGACAGGCTTCACATCAGTGAGTGGGGCCCATGCACAGGACATTAACCCACAAGAGGGAAACCCTAAAACGATGTGCATTTTTTCAAGATCTTGTTGGAATCTGGTATACAGAGCAATTCAGCTGTCATGCACACACACAAGTTGTGTTCTATTACTTTACAATGATGATTGGACAAAATATATTTAAAAACTGACATGTCAAAAACTTCTGTTAATATTAAGACTATGCAAGCATTTTTACAATGGGCTAACTAGTATATTTAAAAATATGCATATTAATAACTTAAAAATAATAAGCATAATAACAACTTAAAATATACTGCCATTTCTGATGGTGTGGACAAAACTAGTTTGTATGTGTCTATAGTAAACAAATTTTAAAAAGTTCAAAAATTTATTCCTTGACTTACTTTTGCAGAAATTAATCCACTTCTCGCCTGGGTGTAGATAAATCAGTTGTATTAAGATATTTTTTAACTTGTTTACTACTAGTGCTTTCTATTTATTTCTTCATATTGAGCACTTATCTTAAAAATTGTTATCCTCCAATAATATACTGCTTGACAGTTTCTTCTGGACAAAGAATCTTTGCTTCATATATATATATATATATATATATATATAATGTGTGTGTGTGTGTGCACGCACACACTTACAGTGGGTAGCAAAAGTATTTAATCAGTGTTTTTTTAATAAATTTCACAAAAAAAAATTGTTCAATTCAAATGATATGTCAACTATTTTAATGAACACTGTCTAATTAAACAGTAAAATTGAGAAACGTTCTTTTTTTTTTGTACCTGCCAATTTTCAAATTTGTGTACAAAAACATTTAGCATGATTTATATTTAGTAGCATGTCCTCTGTCCTGCCTTACAACCTTTAGTTGGTTTTTGTAGTTTCAATTAGCTTCTTACTTGAAGATTTTGGCAGTTTCACCCATTTTTCTTTACAGATTTTCTTCAGTTCTTTGATATTTTTTAGGTCTCTTGTCTGTACACTTCAAGGTTTTACATAAATTTTCTATTGAATTGAGGTCTTGTGACTGGCTAGGCCATTTTCATAGAACCAATGTTGAGTTGTTTCAACCCTGTGCTTTGAATTGTTGTTCTGTTGGAATACAAAATCTTGGTCAAGCACTAAAGTTGTTGCACTTTTTAATAGATTGGTTGATAAGATTTGCTTGTTTTTTGTTGCGTTCATTCTTCCTTTGATGATTTTCATTTCCCCTACTCTGTTATATGAAAAACAACCCCAAATCATTACACGTCCACCCCCATATTTGACTGTTGGGATGGTGTTTACTGGATTGTATTCAGTTCCTTTTTTCCTCCATACTTGGATACACGTGTTTCTCTCAAAATGCTCAATTTTCGTTTCATCTGATCAAATAACTTTCTTCCAGAATTCATCTGATTTATGTTCATACTTTTTAACAAATTTCTAACAGCCTTGCACAATGATTAAGTTTTAATAGTGGAGTCTTTCTTGGTGATGTAGAATACAGGCCTGTATGATTCAGTGCTTTCTTAATTGTATCTTTACTAACTTCAATTTTGGCATTTTACAGATTGTTCTGAATTTCTCTTCAGGTCAAAAATAGATGTTTCTTCGCATTCAGTAGCCTCATTTAATCTACACAGATGACTACTCATTCGAATATTTTCAGTAGTATTATATTTTTCTACTTTCAAACAACAAGCAAATTTAATTCTTGAACAATTTTTTAATACGCTTACCATTTTTGTGCAGTTTATAATCTTCTGTTGCATATCATTTGACAATTCTTTTGTTTTAACTATTTTAATAAGTTTAGATAGTGGGACAGTTTGTAGTTTATCAGGTCTGTTATCCCTATTTGCTGATTGAGTGACGTGCTTGGATAATACATATATTGAAGACAACCTGTGGTTGGTTGAAATACAAACTATATCAAAATAACTGAAAATAGTTTAAAAATACCCTTTTAACCATATCATTTGTATAGGTGTTAAATCCTTTTTTTACATTGTCAAACTCAAAAATTGGCAGGTGGTGTTAAATCCTTTTTTTATATAGTCATATTCAAAAATTGACAGTAAAAGTACATAAAAACAATGTTTCTCAATTTTTCTCTGTTTATTTAGACAATGTTTATTAAAATATTTGAAGTATCATTCAAATTGAACAATTTTTTTATTGTAAAATTTATGAAAAACCAATTTGTTAAATATGTTTGCTACCCATTATAATAACAAAGATAGTTTACATCTAAGACCTGAGAATCAAGAAATTATCAGGGGATAACAAGTTTAAGGCAAGCACATTTTTATAAATAAAAGAGCAAAATATTAAAAGATTGAATATTAACAGTGAATGGATAACTAAAGAAATTAAATGATTTAAACTCATTTGAAAGAAAAGTCGCTAACCTTTTTAATTGTCTATTCTGTTTGTGTGCATATGTACACACACACACTTTAAATTTCTCATATGATATGAAAGTTATCACTGGGTAGAGATCCTGAAATAAGCATTTAAAACTAAATGTAATTATTTTTGACACATTGATTCATATATGCTGGTCATGCCATGTTTAATATTTAGATATAAACATTTTATTCTAAAGTGGTTTCAGGATGGCTGCCACAGCCTTGCTAAATTGTCAATGGAAAATTTTTATTTTTTATTTCAACTAGTTAAATGAAATAGGTAGCTGTTATTCCATTGCTTTAAGAATATGAAAACTTAGGGATGGAGATTTATGTAAACTCTTTTCAACTTAAACACTGACTAAAGTTACTGGATTTGATTTGGATTGGATTAAAGCAAAAATAAACTTTTATTTGAAAAATAACTGACTGCTTAATGTGATGATCAATTTTGTATTGTTTTTCTGTCTATTTATTGACCCATTTCTGCTTAATTTCTAAAAACTTTGGCTGATAAAAGTCTCTAAACCCTCTTGTTTCCACTCATACCAGTGCCTATAGCAACTGTTAGGGAAACATGTAAGTTAACAATTCAATTGTAAACAACAAACTGAACACCTTTTTGGCATTTTGACTAAAGTTTAATTTTTGGCTGTGAATGTGTAGTTTATGGATCTATAAGAATAATAGTTTCTTAAAAGAGGATTTTTTTTCCCCCTCCATTGTTATAATTATCATACAATGTGTAGATTTTAGAAGACTTTTCAGTGGGAAGGCTGCTTCTGAATATCCTTTGATGAATTAATTTTTCCATTTTCTGCTCAACCAGAAAACTTCATGTGAATAATTTTTATTTTTTTCTTTCTTAGATTGGTTATATTCGCCGTTGTGGTCATCGTGATTGTTTATTTTTCATGGAAGTTGGACGCTTGGCCCCGACAGGACATGGAGAGCTATGGATGCAGGTGGAAGACCAAGCCACCGCCCGTAACATGCATGACTGTATTCTTGGGTAAGTAATAATTTTGAAAAGTGTTTAAAATGGGAAAGATATGCGATATCTTTATTTTTATCATTCTCATGACATTGACGTTATCTGCTGGTAAACAACTTTTTATCAGTTCTTCGTCATAATGATCACAGATTTGCTACAATAAAAAAAGGAAACTAGAACTAACCAATAACAAAATGGTATATACTGCCCCCTCCTAACAATAGTTTTGTCTACTCAAAATAAAAGGTATGTGTTTGTATGTTAATTCTGTAGTTTCCTGTGAAGAATAAGATCAGTGTCACTATGGGTATTTTTTTAAAATCATTTTACCCCAAACAAGGCAAGACTGCCACTAGTGCACAAGGGGTTACAGTAAGAGAAAAGACTGTTTACAGGAGATATTGAAGAAAAGATAAAAGACGAACAGGAATTAAAAAGATGACAGTTGATGTTGCATTTAAAGTTTTGGAGATTGTAGCTGTCAAGGAAATAAATAAATGGAAGGGAGTTCCACAGGTGGAACGTGCAAGATAAGAAACTGCTGGGGTATAAGCAGTGGTTACCTTTAACTATTTCAGTGGTAAAAGGGTGGAATCTAGATGCCAGTCTAGTAGCACATTTAAATTCATTGTGGACAGGGTACCCGGGTGGGGTGCTCATTGAAGCAGTTACTATGAAAATATTTGTAGAAAAATATCTGTAGCAAGTAAATTTTTATGGGATGGAGTTGCTAACCCCATAATCAACCAGTTTTGAGTTCAGAATTGTCCCACTCATAGAGTGATTGCCAACTAAAGCTAGTGAGTCCAGTTTATCCTGGTATTTAAGTCATAGCTTGGAAGGGGGTGTGAAGAGATGGTATTTGTGTAAAAGTGAAACTTCAATCCCATTTTCTGTGCTGGTAACTGTACACATTCAAAATATAGATTGCCTTTAAGATAATGAAACAGTTTCTCTTGAATAAATGGTAATCGAAATATTGATTTAAAAAAAAAAAGCAATACTATTAAGGAATGAAAACAATGAAAGAACAAAAATTAAGACTGAAGATAACGATTGATATTGGTTTTCAAACATTTAAATGCAAAGTTGTCTGGGAAGTAAGAAACTGGAAGATAGCTCCCCAACCACAAGAAGTATGATAGAAGAAATTATCAACATAGAACTTATGTTTACATCTAGCCATTTCAACTGCAAAATGAGGATACCTTGCCGCCAATGTATTTTTATTCTTGGCCTACAAAGATGGCGACAGTAAACTAAAAATAATTGGTGCCGAATATGTTAAAAATTTATAGGAAAAAAAAATGGTCAAATTTATAATCTTGTTAGTTTTCTGGTTCCTGTGAAGATATCTTGCCAGCCAGTCATAAGTATTTAATAAACTTGAATTGAAATACAACCATTCAATATGGTTGATTTACATTTATTTCTTTATAAAGAATTTCTATTGTTGAATTTATTTCTGATAAGAGTCTTGAAGGAAAGATTTTAGACCAGTGTCTAAATTCATAGTTTATAATTGAAAGGGATCAAAACTAGTTCTACCAAATGTACTGTAGAAAGAGTTGAAGACACCATTAATATATTTATTGTCTTAAGAATTGCAACTTAAAATAGGAATGCCTTTGGCACTTTGAGCATCTAACTCTTCAACCATTACCTTCAGCCACCATTTGCAGGAGGATAAGTCTGCTGGTTGGGTCATGTCTTAAAGATCTTTACAACAAGACCTGTAAATGAAACCAAAAACCAGCAAGACAGAAAAAGAGGTCAATCTAAGATGAACTGTTGTTTGACAGCAAGAGGGATCTCTGACTAGTTGACAAAATGACACATGCAGACAGACTGAGGGCCTGATTTTAAAAGTTGATGATGATTTGTTTCCTATTTTCTGAAAATGAAAGCACACAAATATTATGTCTGCCCATTCTTGCAAAAAAAAAAAAAAATTAATTTCTTGGGTCATTTTATTTTCCAGGGAGATGAAAAATCCAGCAAATAATGCAGAATCCGGCAGTTTCCGCAGTCGTAGCTGTAGTAGCTCGGGGAAGTCGATTGTTCCTCCACAGTGGACAAATAATGAACATTCCTCAGAGAGTATTTCAATGTTCAACTCTGACCAATACCCTTTCAACCGATCTCGTACGGTCAGTGAAGGTCAGCAACTCAGGTAACATTTGATCTTTTCTTTCTTTTGTTTACATTGGTCACTCAGTCACTTAAGTGCTATACGTGATACACGCTTGGGCGATCATGTCTCAAAAGAGACATGACTGACTGGGCAGAAGATTATCCTGCATTAGGTTGCCATTACTTTCTGTGGTAGACTGGTTGCCGACCAAGGCTATAGAACTCAATCTGTCCTGTTATTTAACCCATAACTGGAAGGAATAGACGGATTAGTACCTTTCCCAAGGGTATTTGCGCGTAAGTGAATACAAGGAATTCAACTGGAATTCGAACTCGGCTCTCTGATTTCTCGTTCCGAGCCGATATCCACTGCGCCACAACGCACATCCTACATTGGTCACTACTTGACAAAAATTGTATTAAAAAAATGGATTCCACATTCTTTGACAGTGCTTGACCACCTGTCTGCAATTTGAAAAAAATCTTGTTGAAAGTAAAGAGAATGTGGTTAGTGTAAATAGTGTGGCTTTTGCTGACAACATCCATGAATGACATACCTGACTCACCTTTGACCAATATTTTTCATGCTTTGTTTTTGTTTTTCTTTCTAAAAAGTGTTCAAACTTTGGACAAAGCTGCAAAGTTTTAGATTAGATTTCTGTTGAGGGGATTGACGGTGTCTGTTGACTCAACTATCCAAATAAGGAAGAGTTGCTGATAGAAACCTCAGAAAATAAATCTATCTCTAATTTCAAGGACGTACACGAGGTGGGGATCATCTCCAGTGTGCCGATTATCTTATCTAATATAGCTTTGTTTTTTTAACATTATCTTCTGAAATTAACCTCTTATTTACTTCATTTAGTAACACGAGCAAGGTTATCCAATATTGCCCCATTTAAAATAGCTACAAAGATCACAAACCTTTCTTGATTAGTTCTCTTATCCACTTCCCATTTGGCCTTTGAACATCTGAATAGAAGACAAAAAAAACAACACAGAAATTAAAGAGAGGCTTTGTCAGATTGTAACAGATAATCATAGTTTCTCTCAGTTTCTATAACTAATGAAATATGATCTTCATTCTAACTTGAGTTTTTTTCTTTTTTCAATATATAATACAATAAAAAAATCTCTTTCTAGACTAAATGCAAAACTTATTCATGCAGGGTCAATAGTGGTAATAAATGTAGAAATATGTACAATTATATGAAAATAATAAATTGCTCAATCCATGCAATTATTCTTTTTCTCATATTCTCCCTCCATTTCATTCTTCATTTTCAAATTTTTCTACATCTTAATCTTTTTGAATGACAGTTAAAATCATAGACAGAAACGGCATTTCTCTTAGTTCAATTTCACAATTTGCTTTAGTTTTAAAAATCATAAACTGACATTTAAAACTAATAATGTCAAAGAATAGAAACAACGTTTGTTCTGCTTGTATGTAACCTTGAATAAGATTTCAAGTTTCCCATCAGTCATTGCATATTATTTTACACTTTTTTATGTTTAGCACTTCGTTTATAATTCACTTCTCATTTACAAAACTTGCTTTTAGTATTAATGTAGGTTATGAGTTTGTCTTGTGAACATTTTTTGTACCACAGTCAAATAACAGCGAACTCTTTCTATCACTCACTCACACTAATAAAATTTCATTAGAAAAAACAAACAAACATTGACACTCGCGTCACAAAACAAGGGAAGTAACTTTAGCTTTCTTCGCGATCAAATCTCTTTCAACTTCGTCATACCCGTTAAAAATGTGTGTGTATGTTTATTTCTGAATAGACGAGCAAATCTCTTCATTGGTAAAAATATTTTATTTAACCACTGTAGTTAACACGTAAATAATAAAAATAAAATAATTCTTAAGTGAGTGGATTAAAAAAAAAATCAATAGAAAAATGCATTTTTCTCCACTGATGAAGATATCAAGTTGTTTTGCTCTTAGTGAAATGCAATAACTTTTGTCACAAGTGAAGTTTTTTAGCCTGTCTATTGTACATAACGACTTGGAACGAGAAACCGAGTTCGAATTCCAGTTGAATCTATTGTATTCACTTACGCACAAATATCCTTGGGAAAGGTATTAATCTGTCTCTTCCTTCCAGTTATGGGTTAAATAGCAGGACAGATTGGGTTCTATAGCCTTGGTCGGCAACCAGTCTACCGCAGAAAGCAATGGCAACCTACTGCAGGATAATCTTCTGCCCAGTCAGTCATGTCTCAAAAGAGACATGATAGCCCAAGCGTGTATCACGTATGGCACTTGACTGATTGTACATAATTATTTATTCCTCTTAACCTACAGAACCTTAAGGATTGACCATTTATTGATACACTATCCTTGGACATTTGGGGTAATTTCATTATTTCAAAAACCAACAATGGACAGAAAATGGCCAGTACAAAGTTGCTCATTTGAACAGACTTATTAAAAATACTTGTTAGGCTTCTTTGTGGGATTAGACACTCAAGCATTGTACCTGTAAATACTACAGATTCAGTTCAATAGATCTTATCAAATCACTACACTACACCCTTTCTTGGAGTGTTAAGGTTTCAAGGTCATTAAGTGTGCATGAATCTTCAAGGCTGGGGGCAAACTAGAAAATGTTCCATAGTTTTTAATTGCCTGCATTGGCAACTGAGATTGTCATCAGTACCATATCCCCGTTTCTGAAGGTTAGCTCTCCTGCCTGAATTATCCCTGAACAGTTGTTTGGAGGCAAATCAGGCAGGACCAGAAGGGACAAGTATCACAATAACTAGGATGGGTGGGATTCTTTTATGTTGTGAAAATGACTGCACCATGGGAACAGATGTTGATTAAGAGCTCTGTTGTTCAGTAGTTCCACTAAATGTAGAAAACTGTGACTTGACTTGAGCCTCATTGTCATTGGTTCACAGATGTGGAATGGATGACAAAAGTCCATTTTCTGCTTCAAAATTCTCAGTTTGAGAGTGGAATGTCCTTCTGATGTCAGAGGGGAAAGGTTTCCATTAAACAAGTAGGGGGTCATCTACTTTTTGGTTGGCTTGAGACACTCAGTGAATGATCTGCAAGAGGCATTAAAGGCAGGGTTCAATGAGTGAAAAAAAAAAAAGAAACATAAGAGGTTTATTTAAGAACCCTGTTAGATATTCGGGCTATTATTTGAAAGAAAATCTCCAATTCTTGTAAATTTAACAGCTACAAAATTATTCATAAGTTAAGTTTATCTCTTCTTCATTTTAAAAAGAAGGAAGATATAATAAGTACTTTATATTTATCCATTATAATGAGTTACTTCATACAAATTAAAATGTACAGTTTTTGATGATTAATTAATGTAAATTGTCATATACACAAATCAGACCTGTAAATAACATGTATTTAAAAGGATTTTATATTATTCATACAATTGTGTGGTAAAAATGTACCTTCATAAATCTTGTTTATTAATCTATGAAAATAGCCACACCCAATGCAGACTTGTTTTTTCATTATTAAGAGAAAAGTCTCATCAAAAACAATAGGCAGGTAAGAAAAATAGAATGCAAAACCATTTTTGTATGTTGAAGAAAAGGGGTTATTAAAAAAAAACAAAAAAAAATATTACATTTAGAGGAAAACTGCTAAAATAATTTTAGAGTTAAAATAATAAAAATGGAAAATTCAAGCTTTTTGTTTTTAAACTTTGAGAAGAAAGAAATTGTTCACCGAGTTTATATAACTGAAATCATCTGAGTTCAAGGTATTTACATTTATTTCAGGAGTTTTGTTTTTCTCTCTCCTTTTCCTTTCCTTCTCTTAACCTCTTTCTCTCCCACTCTTTCTGAAATTAATTTGCATCATGCACTTGTAAAAACAACTAAAAGTTTAAAAAGAATATTTTTTAATTAGTCACATTCATTTTAAATAAAAAATTTATACAAAACAAACTACTTATTTTCTTCATTCCAATTGTGGAGGAATTTTATGTAATTTTGAAAATAATTTTTTTTCTTAAAATACTGTATTTTTTCCCCCTACAGTCCCAGAAAGAATAGAATGCCCCCTTTGACCAGTGAGAAAATGCGGCCGCAAAGTATGTGTTACAAATCGTCTTCCATGACGTCAGCCACCCCTGTGCTTAGCTCAAGTCCAGGAAGGTGAGGTTTGTTTAAAAAAAAAAAAAAAAAAAAAAAAACAGTTTGTACAACTTGGCAAATTGTGAAATACATTGAAGCAGGTTTTAATGAATTATCCAAAAAAAAAAAGTATTGATAAATGATTTGTTTCTACACTTCTTTTTGTTTTGTTTGCTTTCTTCATCATTAATAGGCTAATGCTATTCATGGGACGTGAATAATGGTTTCTTACCAAACTTCATAAACTATTATCAGAAAACTACAGTTATTTCTTTCTGTACAATTCAAATCAGTAAAACATTGTTAAATATCATATCAAACAGGTCCAAACTACTCTTTGAATAAGGTTTCATCCTTTGTCTTGTTTATTCAAATTCAAGGATTTAAATTCTTTTTTAAGAAGCAAATTTCTAATCCTTAGATTTTAAGTAAGTTGAATATTTAAAAAAAAAAAAAAAAAACACTTTTGTAAATTTTCTCATTTTCCTAAATTCTTAAAATTAAGTTTAGTTTTTTTTTCTTTCTTTTTTTAATTTTTGAACTTGTTTTCTTCATCTTGTTGCTTATTTTAATTAAATCATTTAATTTATACCAAAATATTCATTGGTGATGAAAATACAAAGTTTGAATAAAATAGTTTCTATAATCTAGGAGTTTATCTTTCATGGATAACATTATAGCAAATTTAATGTGCAGCTGATTACTGAATTATTTATACTGATAATTATTGCAATATTTTCCAGCATGGATGGACAGTAAATTTTTTAAAGATAATCTATTAGTGAGATTTGTGCAAAGTATTAAGATGTTGATTAATAAAAAATTCAATGTTGAAGATCATAATTGCTGTATAAGTGATGAGATTGTTTAAATGGGTTGACAATAAAAAAAATGTCTGTTCTTTCTTTGCAGCCATTATGATTGTTATCCGTATGTGGGACATAGACTTCGTTCAGACAGCACAGAGTCTCATGGTTCCCGCAGCAGTTATTCGGCAGAAAGTTGTGCTTCCAGTCCTGCTGTAGAAATACCTGTCAAGTAGGAGCACTTTTTTTATTTAAAATTTTATTTTATTTGATTACCTGAGTTTACTACAAGATTAATGTTCATGAAAATATTTCCAAGCAAATTTGCTCAATATTATGAAAATCTTAGAAATCTCTGAAGTTTACAGATTTTTATTAGCTGTGCTATCAATCAATCCGTATATACCATTTGCAAGCTATAGAAATGAATTCTTAAACACTGAAACTTTTTACTTTAAGTTGGAGAGGGAGGAGGTGGGGACCATTTGGAGTGGGGAATGGTCACCAGAAATGAAAAATGGATTTTGTCTTTTGGATTCAAATGGCCTTCAATAAATTAATCTTAAAAGACTTTATTTATTGCCTTGAGAAGCATGTGTCAAATACAATTCCACAAATGATCAAAGGGATGAGATAGAAAATTCTTCTACATGGTAGGGTATATTCTCCCATCTGATCACTCAATAGCTCAGAAGCCTCAATATATTTAAGATATCATTGAAATTTCTCAAAAAATTTGTTGACTCAAAACTTGGGGGAAGTTTAACTAAAAGTGAACATCAACACTACATTCATGATTGTATTTTCTTCTACTCTCTTAACCTCATTATGCAAAATTCAAAAGCTTTTACATAACACTACAAAGCAATATTATATAAAATTATTTTTCAAACCACACTAATTGGAGACTGAAGTATACACTAATTAATATTGAAGTGCTCTGCTTTATATATAAATAAATAAAGGGTGAGCTTCACCAAGCACCTCCTGCTTGTAACAGTTTAAACTTAGGAAATAAAGTAATTATAAATAGATTAGTTATTTTTATTTATTTCTTTTCCAAATAACTTATAACTGGTTAGCTTTCTTAGTGTATTAAAAATACATTTTTTGCGAAATAAAATACTATACACGTTCTTAAATCTAAATACAATTGAGAGTTATTTACCTTGAATAAGGGGAAGTAACTCTTAATAACCTATTAACTTTGCAAGCAATGACTCAATAGCTAATGACAGTAATGCTTTTTTTTTTGTTGTTTTTAATCATCAGATCAAAAAATCTGAAAATTAGTTTTTATAAAGCACATACATCACCAAATTACTTTTGGGGCTTCCTTAAGAGTAATTTGGATATGATATTAGTGGTATCACATCACCAAATTTAAAAAGAAATAAAAGAAAATTTTTTTTTATTTTAAGTAAAAAATAAATTTCACCCTAAAAACTGAACTTGTAAACAATGTTATGTATTAATTGTAACAATATCAAAATCTGCATTACCATATTCCTCTTAGGATAACTTTTTAAAATCTATCAAACTTAGGATTTTAATTTCTTGACAATGATTGACAAATGGTGAAGAGATATTGATTTGTATTTGGTTACAGCTGCTATATATTCAGTAGTCCACTTTTATGTTCAGAAATGTAATTAGTGGCTTTATGTAGTTTTATTTACTGATCATAGTATAAACAAAACATATTTTTCAATGCATGTAATAGAAACATAACTTTGGCCTTTACAATTTTATTATGCATTGTAGTATTTAGTCTCTGAAATTTGTAAATTTTTATTGCAGTAGTACATATCGTAATCGGAGTAGCGTTCCGCCGACACCAGACAGCTTGAGAGGTAATTACATAGAAGATTATGTCCCGATGCAACCAGGTGATAGGTCATCTACTCCATCGACTCCTGAACGATTTGGTGAGTTAGCAACTGGCTACAAATTTCCTCTTTGCATTTAATCATCATCATTGTTTTCCTCTTTGCATTTAATCATCATCATTGTTTTCCTCTTTGCATTTAATCATCATCATTGTTTTAATCAACAACTTAATATTACAAACTGATAAAAAAAGATGATTGTGGAAGACAAAGAAAAATTACTTTTATTTTTTATCCTGATTTCCTTATGTCAAAGATAAAATTAAACTAAGAAATCAAATTTAGATTCAATGTCACATGGAAAATTGACAAAAGATTCCTGTCAAACTTTAAGGAGTGCTGAACAAGAAAAAGAAATAGTTATATATATATATATATATATATATAACTATATAAGTAAAATCTAAGTATTGATGCCATCTTAGATTTTTTTTCTAATTTAATTTACTAATTAATCTAAAATTTAATATTCCTTATAATAGTTGTTTTTCTGCTCTTGGGGTATATAATTTGATTATATTAGAGATTAACTTTTTTTTTTTTTTTTTTTTTTATTCCTGAGGTTAATTTTTAACATAAATTATTTTGATCTTATTATTCAGGCCCTGTTTTGGTTTGAGATGAAATAATTTTGAAAGAAAATTTAAGAAAGCCAATGAAGCTCGACATCTTTTTCTATATACATTTTTATTTCTCCTTTTTTTTTTTTTTTTTTTTTTTTTTTATGTATCTATCCCAATTTCCCCACCTTCCTTTTGCTTTTACCAATCTGACACACTTTTTCCACTTTCTTTCTCCTTTTACTTTTCGCTATGCTTACTTTTGTTTGAATGTATATGTGGGTAAAGACAAACAAATAACTGTATTTTACCATTATGATTAAGATCACCAATAATGCAGGTTTCAGTTGTTGAAATGGGCATATGATCCTGTAATATTTAAATTTTTTTTATATGTAATATATATATATATATACACACACTTTGTAAATATTTTAATTACATTGAGCCTCTGGCTGGATGAGTTTTAATCATTAATATTAATAGGATCTCTTAGGATTTTAACATAAAATTGCTTTCTTTTGGATTTAAATACATGTACTCAGATAAAAAAATGTTTACTACACTAGTTTAAGTGCGTATTTTGCATTTAAATAGATGTGATTTAACTCCAGTTCAGTCAACTATTTCAGAAAAATTAAATACTGCAGTACCTTGTTAGTTTATTTAAAATTCATCTATCGACCCACCCACAAAAATATTTTGATTTAAATTAATGCTGTGAGGTTTGGGAAAGAAACACACATAGGATTTATTAGGTTATTAAAGTTTGCAGCACCAAATTCTTCACAAATTTTAAGTAAAACCCCTTCATACTTTATTCAGCTCTTTATAGCAGAGGCAGTTAATATTTAACAACTTTGTTTGTCCCTAATACAATGGCAGTCAAGCAGACAAAAATTGATACTCAACTTACAAATACTAATTTATATCTTATTAAAAAACACATTAATTTTAGAAACAGCAGAGTCAAAGTGTAAATGGTTAAAAATCCTATTTTTAGAAGAGTCATTGAGTTTACTAACAGACTTTTTATGAGATCTTATTTTTTAAATTTTTTTTTGTTTAAACATCTGACAGAGGAACAAAAGAATCAAAGCCCAGTTATCTTACTGTTTATCCACACACACACTGTTTAATTAATGTAAAAGGAAAAACTAATTATTTGTATTTTAATTTATCTGAGATTTAAACATACAGATAATTTAGCTGGATTACAGAAAATGATTGCACATATAGATCAATACATGGTGTCCATAACAAATAAAGTATACATTTTTTAAAGTACACACAAACTTTATGTATGTACATTGGTTCCAAAAATAAAGGGGTGTTAATCTACAGTACTTGTTCATTAATACAAACTGTGTATGCCTTTCAGATGCCATATAGTGAATGCTGTCTTGCAATACAGGAATCCACACCACTTGCACTTTTAATTACTATGACGCCATTTTATTTCAGGATCCATTGGTTCAAACTGGGGAGATGCTGGTCAGTTTGAAAGCTATATCAATTATCAACCCAGTAATTCAACTACAGCTTCTGAAATGACTGACAGCTGTGAGGGATGTTGTCTGGATCTGTCTCCAGGCTCCCAGAAAAGTGAAAGAGGTATCATCATTTCTTTGTATTCTCGGAAAACTGTAGACCCTAGAGCAGATCAATAAAGCTGTAGACAGACATGTTTGTTAGCTGAATTTTGAGGTGAAATTTTTATTGCATAATGTTAACAATTTGATCCATGCAGAAGTGTTGAGTGCATTGACAAGAAAGGTTCAATATTTGTTGTAGAAAAGTAAATCCTTTTCATCATTGGGCTGCACACTTATTGATGTATCTACATTTTGTTTGGCAAGGATTACATCCATAAAACTAATACAAATATTTGGATTTATCTGAATGGGAATATTGAATCTGTAGAAATATATTTACTGTGTTTGATGACCCCTCCACCCACAAATCACATTTTTCTATTATTGGATTAGGTTAAATATCCATACTGGTAGATTAGTTGATCAGATATATTAATTAAAAAAAAAACTTATTTCACCCCAAGTAAGGTAATAAAGTCACTAAGATATAAAGGGTTACTGAGCATGAGAACATGAAAGGAAAAAAATAAAACACTATTAAAGAGTGAGAATAACAAAACAGGAATTAAGACAGAAGATAATGATTGACATTGCATCAAAGTTGACTGGGAAGTAAGAAGCCCGAAGAAAGTTCCACAAGTGAGAAGTGTGAAAGAAGAGACTGTTAGCACAGATTCATAAAGTCTAGGTATGAAGGAGAAAAGCTCATCTCAACGATTACCATAAAAGTATTTATAGAAAAGAAACAAGAAAGGTGCAGTGGTGGTAAAGTGACTGAAGCTTAGATGCCAGACCAAGACCAATAATATTGCATATTCTTCTGTTGATTGTATCAAGAATCTCTATATAGCATAAGTACCAGACCAGATATGGCAACAATATTCTAAGCATGAATGAATGGTATACTTATGAATGTAAAATAGATTCTAATGAAAAAAATTTGTCTAGCTCAACAGAATGAACCAACTTTCCTAGCAATAGACTAAGAACATCATATGTAGGCTCATCCTTTGTTCCCTGTTCAGGATGTAGTTTCTGGCTTTCTCTTTTCCAATCATTCCACTCTTTTTTTTTTTTTTCAATTGGAGTAGATAGACTAAACTATTGCCCAGTTCACGCTTCACCCACGTCTATTGAACAGGTGAAGAGGCTCATCCCTTGTTCCCTGTTTAGGATGTAGTTTCTGGCTTTCTCTTTTCCAATCATTCCACTCTTTTTTTTTTTTTTTTCAATTGGAGTAGATAGACTAAACTATTGCCCAGTTCATGCTTCACCCACGTCTATTGAACAGGTGAAGAGGCTCATCCCTTGTTCCCTGTTTAGGATGTGGTTTCCGGCTTTCTCTTTTCAAACCTTTTCACTCTTACGTAGCCCCTGCGAATCGGTGGCGTTACCGCTTGCTCGGGGTGATATGATTAAAAAAATATATATATTTATATAAATAAGACTTGGGATATTTTTGAGCCATTCTTAAAGTTTAAAGAAAAATATACCATCAAATATGGTACTTTATCAAAGATATCCAGCGTGGGGTGTTAAAGTACACCTTACCACTGTCTAATAGAGTACCTTTATAAAGGACTGATAAATGACATATCACAATTATCTTTAAATAGCCACAGGAGATTTCTATTACCAAACTAAAATTACCTATTTTTACAAAGTGTATAAATATTAGCTGATAAAGGAATTACTTCAAAATATAATAGACATTGCAGTTTAGGACAGGGGACAGAATTTTATATACAATTTGTATGTTTTGTTCATACGAAAATTGCTTGTACTTTACAATTGGCAATTTGTATTTTCAATTTAAATACGAAATGTTAGTTCACAAAGCAACACAATTTAAACTTTGAGTATGATTTTTTCTCTCTGTTTTCAAGTTAAGTCACATAATTATCTGAGTGATGGTCAACTGCACAACTAGTAGAAATTAAGTCAGTCTATTTAATCAATAAAAGTAGCTATTTTTTTTTATTCTCAAAATCACCTACAAAGTTGGATTAATTATATTAGGTATTAACTTGGTTTCCTATTTCTTGTACTAGACTAAGTGAAGATTGGACTCAATCCAAGGCTACCATTAACCCATGGCAAGCACCCCTCCCTATAATTTTTATGCCTGACTTAAGTTCAAGTTACACAGTGAGAACCAAGCTTGCTACACAATAGTATATTGTGTATAATGCTATATGAACTATCCTCTTTTGTATGTAGACTTTACAAATTTAAGCACAGTACTTGATTGGTTACTAGGTCTCATCATTTTACAGTTGAAATGGCTAGATATAACTGCAAGTTCTATGCTAATAGTTTCTTCTCTTGCACTTGTGGAACTCTCTTCCAATATTGCTTTCCAGTCAATTTTGAATTTAACTTTGTGAAGATTTCTCTCCCTTTAGTAATATTTTCTTTTTCTCGTATTCTCACTCAATAATCCCTTGTATCTTAGTGGCTTTATTGCCTGGCTTGAGTGAAATGATCAAATGAGTTTGCTAATCTTCATACCATGATGTAGTTTGTCAGTTGGCATTTTTAAATGAAACTACAAGACACTGTAATATTTCAATTAGATGAAATATTGGGGTGACAACAGCTTCTTCCCATGAACCACCACCCTGTGGAACTGACTCCCAAGAATATGCTTCCACAGTCACTACAATCTTAATGGTTAACCCTAGACTTGAACAAGTCATCTTCCCTATATATCTACATAAACTCTGCCTCTTTCTTTGTAACCCTTGAGCATTGTACAAGATGAACAGCATTGTTAAAAGAAAATGTTATTTGTAATTTTTTTAATATTATGTATAAAATAAATAAAAATCTTATTTAATATATCTAAATATGAACAAAAATCATACTAAATATAACAAAAATATATACAAAATTAAATGTTTTCTCAAATAAAGAAAACATGTTTTAGAACAAATATTAAATCCTCAGCTGAAATACAATTAACAATTTTCTGACCTAAAAGGTCACCTGCTCAGAGATGCTATTTTCTAACTGATTGCACAAACATCTGTGTGAGCTTCCTATAGAGCACTTCTTGAGAGTCCATCATTGCCTTGTTCCACTGTGGTACTGCCATCAGCAGAATGATGGCTATTTTGGGCAGAGTGGGGTTCTTGTTTAGGACATAAGATTAACCAGCTGTGCATTTTTTTTATCTGTTATATCATTTCAAGTTTGTTCTCTGTATTTGTTTGATTTCTTTTCTAATTACAGATTATTCAGATGGCAGTTCTTATGTGTTGATGGAACCAAGCAATAAAAATGTTGCTGCTTCCCAATCTACAGGGCAACAACAACAACAGCAGCAGCAACAACAACAGCAGCAATCACAACAACAACAGCAACAAATTGTTGGAAGTCCTGGTGCAGATGTTACTTATATAGACATGGGTCCAACAGGTTCCAGCTTACCTACTGTCAAAGAAAGTGGCAGTATGTAACTTGTTAATATTACTTAACCTTAACAACAGATTCCCTTTTTTTGAGTTTGTGTCTGTGTCTTTTTTTCCCCCTGTGTAGCCTATATATTAAGTTCAATCCCTACTGGTTGTTAAATTAAACTCTCTTGAGACTAACCTACTGCCAAATAACTTTATTGTTTCTACTCTTTCTTGATATTGCCATATTGGGTGACATTTGAAAACTGGCATGATTACGTTGTCAGATTTTATTAATGCAAGTCACTGTTTTCACAATAAATTTGATCTCTATTGAATTATGTTTGGTAACAACATCAAAATATATTATAAATAAATGTAAGCAGACCGTGAGAATTTTCACTTAGAATATTTATCTTTATTAAAAATGATAAATTATTTTGGAAGAATGTCAAATTTTATGATGCAAAGAAACTAAGTGCAATATATGTATCATGGATACAATAAATTTTAGTTTTTTTTCATAGTATACATTAAGTTGAATCCATTGCATTCACTTACACGCAAATACCCTTTGGAAAGGTATTAATCCGTCTCTTTCCCCCAGTTATGGGTTAAATAATAGGACAGATTGGGTTCCATAGCCTTGGTCGGCAACCAGTCTACTGCAGAAAGCAATGGCAACCTACTGCAGGATAATCTTCTGCCCAGTCAGTCATGTCTCTCGCCCAAAGCGTGTATCACGTATGGCACTTAACTGACTGATATATTAAGGTTCATCAGTGTTCTCTTTTTTAAAATCTATTTGTTTCAATAAATAATTGTATTTCATTTTGAATACACTCTTCTTGCTTGCACAGAATTAGTATAAAGTATTTCATGTGATGGACCTAATTATTCTTAGATAAATTGCTGAAGGAATGTATGGTGGCGTATGGATAACTTTAAGGAAAATAATTTGAAGTGGTTAGGCAGTGTATATAAAAGGTAAAGAATTCAAATGAGAAATCGCTAAATAAAAAGGTGCGTGACAAAGAATATATTTACATGGAGACCAAGACAGGAACAGTAGTTCCCGTGAAATCACTAAAGTTAATCAACTTTGAGCCTTGTCAATACCTAGTTGTGTGATTATTTGGGAATACCAGTTGCATTAATCATGTTTACTGTGAAGTTGTTTGGCCACAAAGAACTTCACAGTAAAGCGTGCTGGATCAAATGGTAGTTTCCTCTACAAAGGAGAGTACAGGTTCAATCTTTGTCAGAGGACACATTTTCTTTACTTACTTTTCTTGAATGTGCAGGCTGATAAACATAATATTTTCATATAAATAAATGGGACATCTATTTCAAATAAGAAGTGTCCACCAGAAAAACATTTGAAGTAATAGTAATATTTTTTAGAAATTGATTTGTTTACATTTTAGATATGAAACTGAGTAGATATGGGCTCTCGAGAAAAATTATCTGGGGGTTGTTTTATGCCAAAAGCAAGACTAATGTTTTTAGCTATGTGTCCTTTTCCACCAAATAATAAGCTTATAATATATTATGAAAATTTGATTGAATGTCAATTTTATTTTGGAAACATTGACAATAAAATCTAATATCCAATATTGCATAAATTTTGAATTTACCTGTTTATAGCTAATGTTAATTCATTTTATTCTAACATATTGCCCCAAAAGCAAAAAATTAAGTAGTAGTCAGTTTAGTGATATTGGGCTTTCAAGAAAAGCCAACACAATGTCTGACTATACTGCACTTCTGAAATATGTATTTTATTTTCCATTGTGTAAAAGTTGACAAGAAAAAGAAATTGCCTACTTCAATTTGAAATCATTCAGACTGTGCTAGTTTGTAATTTAATGTGCAGTTTATGTGATGCCTTATTTTGATGACCTTTTTACACAACTTGCTTGCCAATATTAGTGTTAAAGAGAAATCCTACATTCAGCCATTTTAATATTTTGTACATAATATATTATTATTTCTACAAGAATAAGGTTTGAATTTAATAACACTAAATTAATATGAATCCTAAATAAGTTTAATAGAAAATTGGGCTTCTGCAGGTCTTATTTTTAATCACTGCTTTTCAAAACATCCAAGGGAGACAATCCAATTTTGTGACGTCATACAGGAATTCATAATTCCATGATAAATTTTAGTTTTTAGCTGGACTAGTTATAGATATATGGAAAGGTTTCGTTTTGTAGTTAAAGAAAAAAATTTTTTTTAAATTCACTTTTAACAGCAAATGTTCAACACAGCGACAGGATGAAATTAACAGAAATTCTTAATTCATTTCTTTCAATTATTATTATGGAACCCATGTTATTGTGAAAACATTGACAAAGAATTTACTTATTTATAGCTAAAGTTAATTCATTTTATTCTAAAATATTGCCCTCAAAGAAGATTAAATTTAGTCTTTTGAATATCTGACATCAATATTATTAAAAAAAAAAAAAAAAGCTCTGCTGTATTTTTTTTTTTTTCCCCCCCTGGATGAATCCAATTAGGGTTTTTGGTAAAATTATATATGATAATTGTAGTTTAATTTATAAGTCATTGTTGATACTTAATATGTTTAACTATCACTGGATTTTTTAAATGTTGAGAAAAATTAGTTGCAATGTTTCTAATATATATTTTTAAGCAATAAAATCGTAAGTGAATGAAAATAATTTAAACTATATAAATTATTAAAGTTCTTATTCGCTTGACTGTCTCAAAGTAGAATAAAAATTAGTCTTTAATCTGTTAAATGTATAACATCAGTATTATCTAAACTTATTTATAAATGGAACTGTGTGTGTGTCCATTACCTATAGACTTCGAAATGGCAGAACCGATTTTCTTGAAAATTTACACAGTTGTACTATAAGCATCTGCGAGTGTTCTTAGCTAGGTTTTGTGTCGATGTACGCCCGATAAATATCGAAAAATTGAAAAAATTGGTTTATAGAAGGAGTGGTCCAATTTTAATCAAATTTGATACACTCAAAGACATAAGAAACGATATTCAGAAGTTTCAAGGTTGCAGTTCTTACAATAGTGCAGAAAATCGATTATATATATCGATACCAGGAAATCAAAATTTGTCTTACATCCATTCATTTTCTTTCAGTCTACAGTTTCACTTTAACTGGAAAAAAAACTATTGCTTTTAAGTCTTTCGTGCCAACGTCCAAAGAGTCTGAGCTCCAGGACCATGGATTAGTTTTAAAGCTTTCATTACACCCGAGCAATGCCGGGCTATACTGCTAGTTAAAAAAAAAAAAAAAGAAAAGTGACTCCTCATAATAATTCCAAATGATAATGTATAGAAAAAAAAAACATAGCAAACTAAGTTAATATTTAAATAGCAATACACTGGCTTATTAATATGTCTCTTGTCTTTTTAATTCCTGTTCAGAGGCCCATAAAACAAAGAAATAAACAAAAGTGATGCTGGTTTTTATTATTACTATCATGGCCGTATCTGACTACCGGGCACAATTCCAGGCCGATCCGTGAAAATCTGGGCAAGGAAAAAAATGTCTTCGTCAGAAATCAAACTAAACAATTCACAAAGAAAGAAAGAAAGAAAGAAAACATCCAAATGAATGCAGTAAAAATCTGTTTGCTTATTTATTAATTTTGGGAGAAAAGACTGGTTATACTCAAAGTCCGAACCTGATTTTCTGCTTTCGTTAATATTCTGTTCCTTATTTCCATTGGAATAGCCGAAAAAAATCAGCAAAAATCATAGTTTCTGGAAACTATTTTCTCCGGTGTTTTTTTAGTATCAGCTATGGCCTTGATTACTATTATTAACAAAGTGGAAAGAAATTTTTTTATGTGACATGTTTTGACATTTAGGATTTTATCAGATTAAAGTAATGTTTTTGTTGATGTAATTAATGTGTAGGAAGGTGGGGGGGGGGGGGTATAAAAATGCAAACAGTTATAATTATGGTAAGAAATGCTAAATTGCCCTGCTTTAAAATTCTCATTTGTTAATTTTGAAGCCTTAATGCTCTTCCTACTGAAAACAGTTTAATTCTATGATTAATTTTCTTGTTTCAGGTCCAGAGGAGCATTACCTTCCCATGACACCTCCCGGACAAAGTCCAAAAGGCAACTGTAATTTACGTCCAAATCGAGGACACAGCTATTTAATATCTGATGACACCTTACCAGCTGAGAAAGAGGTACCCAAACGTTCTTATTCTGTGGGTTGTAAACCTCAGCCAAAGGCTGTACTGAAACCACAGACTTACCAGGAGAAATTAGCCAAAATGGGAATTTTGGACAATAACCGCAGTTCAAGTGCCCCTCACTTGATTTCACAAAAACAAAAATCTAACCACTCTTCAAATCATTCACTTCCATCAAATAGTCCCCCCTGTGGTTCGTACAAATCTGAAGACTCTGATTTCTCTGAACTAGAGTATGGTCGGCCCCGAACTGCTAGCGATAGTTACAGCTGTCGACCAAGGGCATCAAGTTTTGGAAAGTCTTTGGCACAGGGTCACCGGCCCAGGTCATCTAGTCACAGTTCCAGGTGCGTCAAACGGAGTTCATTCGAATCAGTTCGGACCACATCCGAAGAACTGCTTCGTAAAATGTCCCAGGAATCTTTGCAGAAGGAAATGCACTTTCAGCCATTTATGTCAGCTTCTGATTCAATACACTGTAAACTCGGAAAAAAAACCAGTGACTATTTAGAAATGGTCAAGAATAAGGGAAATCTTTCAAAGTCAATGTACACACACATGCCAATGAGTTCTTCACCAGGTGGCTATAGTAACAAAAGTGGAGAATCTACTCCATATATTAATATGGGTGGTTTCTCTTCAAGTCCTAACCAAACGACATGTGATAACAGTATATTAATGAAAACTACCTCCCCTGTCATGTCAGTGAGTATGGGTGAAGGAGGATGGCATGGCTACCCATTTGATCAGTACTTTGGTCACAGGAAGACTGAGTATTGTCCCTGTCCAAGTCCTGTGCCAGACAAAGTTGTGTCTCATATCAAGAACAATGCTTCTGATGATGAATCACAGAACAATGCTGAACACCAGCAAAATAGTTCTACTAATACAGACTATTATCGTTATTCTTCGATGGAGCGCTATCCTAACTATTCGTTGTCGGGATTAACAGAACGCTTGAGTCTGCGTACTAAAAGTGATAGAATTTCCTCTGACCTTGGAGTGAGACGCACAAAGAGTGTATCCCATGAAAACCGATCACAAGCTATGGCAGCTTTACGTGCATGCGAAGGAGCCACAGATGCTTATCTTAACATGGACTTTTCCAAAAACACACGGGACAACAATGCCTTGATTCTTCCTGATTGCCCGGATAACTCTGCCCTTGCCGAGGACACTTACATCAAACTCTCATACGATAACAGCAAGGCTTTGAAGAAATTAGACTCTTGTGAGAAAAGCATAAAAACCGAGTGCAATTATGTTATAAAGGCGGACGACGCTTCCAGAAACGACAACTACAATACAGAAATGGCAAAGTTTGGTAAATCTGATGCTAAGCGACCCCAAAGTATGTTCAGTCCAAATTTTGATCCATTTTTCTCAAATTCTCCACCTTTTGAGATTGATAATGCTACATCTGAGCCAGCGGCAGAGATTGAACCATATATTGTATTTGCACCTGGAAAACAGTACAAAACTGACAGTTCCTCTGTGGCTGCTTCTCCAAACAGGGAGAACATACATGTTTCTCCCTACACAAATCTTGATAGTGGAGATCTTTACAAGAGAAGTTGTCGAGAGTCTCTGAAAGTAATCCATAAGCGGCATTCATCAATGCCAGTGAAAACTGATCTCTACACTCACCCAACGTCTGGATTCATGTCAATGTCCGCCTCTATGAACTGTGCTCGGCCCATTGCAACCTCATCACAATCTAAAAGTGCCTCGATGTCTACGTCTACCTCCCCTGTGAGTAGCTTTCACATGGATGCAGAATCTAATGAGTATCTCAATTTAACATTTGCCCCGAAGGTGAGTACTCGAGATAGCTGCTCCAGAAGTTCATCTCGTCAAAACAGTCGAGAAGAAGAGAATTATCGTGAGAGGCCTTCAAGGCAAAACAGCTGGAGTAAGGAATCCCTTCGACACATTTTGAAGCAAAGTAGTCGAGAGAAAGAAGAAGGTTCCTCTCGCCGTACCTCAAGGCAGAACAGTGCAGATCGATCTGAAAAGGGCTATAGATCAACTTCAAGACAGAACAGTGCAGAACGCTCAGAGAAGGGCTACAGGTCGACATCGAGGCAAAACAGTGCGGAACGCTCAGAGAAGGGTTACAGGTCAACTTCCAGACAAAACAGTGCCGAATGCTCAGAGAAGGGTTATAGATCGACATCAAGGCAAAACAGTGCAGAACGCTCAGAAAAGGGTTATAGATCGACATCAAGACAAAACAGTGCGGAACGCTCTGAGAAATGTTACAGATCAACGTCAAGGCAGAACAGTGCTGAACGCAGCGACAAAGGCTATAGAACATCTAGACAAAATAGCGGAGAATATCCCGACAAGGGCTACAGGACAACATCAAGGCAAAATAGTCGTGAACGTTCTGAAAAAGTCTACATAACATCACGACAAAACAGCCGAGATGACAAACTTGTCAAGGGAAGTGGCCTCGAGTCCAGGCGCATGTCATCTGAATTCAATTCTGAACAAATGCAATCTTTCTCTGTAGACAGTGCAGAGCTTCTTTCAAAAATGAAGCAATCTATTAGGCCAGAAATGGACTCTCCTAAAAGACAATGTGGTGATGTCCATAAATGTGAGCAAGGGGTTGGCCCCAAAAAGAACACAAGCAGCTCTAGCATATTGTCCGAGTATGGCACAACTCATAGCAAGAGTGAGAAATCTGGGGGACTAGGAGCCCAGGGTCGCCACAGTTACACAGAAGTGTGCATGATGGGACAACAAGCATCGTTTCCTAGCAATTCGTTGTCATCACACTTGAAGCCAAGTTCAAGCAGTGAAAAGGAACTAAATTATGCCTCGTTGGAACTTAGTTCCACTGAAACACTGACAGATTCCACAGACCTTCATCAGAGGTCACCAAACCCAATTAAAAGTCGTCACTCTTCTGGGGCAGATGAGAAAAATGACTCTCCATTGACTTATGTGGAAATCGATTTTCCAAAAACAGACTCCCTTCAAAGACAAGGATCAAATCAGGAGGTGAAGTTTACCTTATAACATATACGGCTTTGTCAGTGACATATGTCGTTAATAATATACTCTCTACTATTTGATTTATTTACTAACTAACCTATGATTTTGTTGTAATGTTAGTGTTTTTTGACATAGGTTGTTGTCAGAGGTGACTATTCAATGGAGTGGATTAGGGGGCTTGTATTATTTGTGGGTCTCCCTCAAAGCTTGCATTTTTTTTTTCCCCATACAGTTCTAATCTGCTTCCTATGGTAAGCATTTTGTAATAAAGTCTGACCAACCTATTTCAATGGGACTTTTTTTTTTTTTTTTAAACTGCCACAGTATTTAATTTTGTAATGGACAATATCCCTTAAAACAAAAAAAAACATTTCATTCATTTATAGTTTTTTTTGTTTTGTTTTCTGTTTAATATTTTTTTAAATCATCTAAACGAAATGTTAATTTTCTTTTTAAGATTTTGTTTTGAATTCATTTGGGATTTTTCAGACAATTTAAAATAAAAAATACAAAAAAAAAAGCAACACACATTCTGCTTTTTGCCACTACCCCTCCCAAAGAAAGCTTTTAAAAAAATATTTATTGATGATTCTTAAAATACAGGCAGGTGATTGCTGGAGTTAAAAAAAAAAAGCAAAGGAAAAAAATTGAAAAGTGAGAGAAAGAGAGATTAACAGAGTCTCTCTCTCTCTCTCTCTCTCTCATCTTACTTCTTCACACCTATTGATCTTAAGAAACCAATCTATAATGGCTGTTGCATATTTGAAAGGGGCTTAGTGGAGTTGTTATTTTATTTCTCAAAACATTGCTGACCAAGTGCAACAGTCTTGCAATGATTGCTGAGAGCAGCTGCAAATGTGCTTCCAAATAAACTTCACCCTGTGAATGCAATTGTCTTTACTTAGTTATTCACAAAATTCAAATGCTGAGAAAAAGCAACAAAACTATTTGAGTGAACTGTGGGGATGATGTGAAACAGACCAATTGCAGTGAGCAAATGTGGCTGGTGTTAGCAATCTGTAGGAAATGGCAGTCAGTAAGAAGGATAATGAAAAATCTGGAAGAGTTTTGCTTAAAAAAAAAAAGTGGGGGTGGGTGGGTGGAGAAGCTTTATGACCAGAAATAAAAATTCAAACTTGGCAGAAAACTAAACTGGAAGAAAAAGGAAATTCCGGTATTGGAGTTTGGTTAATTGAAATCTTAATTACAGTTGCTCAACATTTTGCTTTGTCTATAAAAAGGGTGATAAAAGAAAACATCTTACTGAATTGATTGCCACTTGTTATTGAAATCAGTTTATGAAGATCTGGTCTTCACCATCAAACTCATTGAAACTTTGGTAAATATCAAAATAATATGCTGTGCACAAGCATATAAAATGTGGAGAAAACAAAGGTAATTATTTTAAGCAATACAAATACACATTTTTATTTGATTTTTTTTTTATGTTGAATTTATCATAGGGACCCACAATTGTTTTTAATTGCAAGTCGAAAAATTATTCTGAATACTAAAAATATTCTGCTTGTTTGCTAAGTCCCCAGAAAGTAATTCAATTATTTTATTTTTTTTAACTATAGGAAAGATAAGCCACAGATATTGATATCTGTGGCTTATTTTGGCTTCTGCCAAAAGTAAAATAAAGAAAAAGATTAGTGAACCTCCTGTGCTTTACAAATTTCTCCCAAGTGGCTGTGATGACCTTAAACAAGTCTTTTACAAACATCTGTCACTTGGTGTAACAGTGCATTGGTCTCTTTCTCAAAATTCTAATATTCCTTTTGTTCTGTGTCTCTGGTAAATGGTTTCAGGTGTTTAAACAGATTGGTCGACGAAAAGCGTGCTTAGAATTATGACTAACAAAATAAAAATGTTAAAAAATACGGTGCACTTGTTGAAGATTAAATTTGAGCTGTACATGTGTGCGTGCTTGCAGTTGCAGAATTTTTCATTTGAATTTGAGCCTTTAAATAAATGAAGTTACTTTACCAAACAATTCATTTTTCTTGATTTATTTAGAAAAAAAAAAAAACTGTTTTCATGATTTAAAAAAAAACACACATCCAAGGTAGCATAAATTAAAAATTTCAAACTTGTCACATTAAATCATATACATATATTTAAAAAAAAAAAATGTATAGGCAGAGCAATTTGTATATTTATATACTGAGTTTAGTTTAGTTTGGGCACAAGGCTGTGAGAATGCAGTATACAAGATTAAACCAAGCCGTATTGGTTAACCATTGAACCCATGCTAAGGCACCTGAGTAATTCACAAAAGACATCCCAACCAAAATTAGGAATGCTTATTAATCAAATAAAGGTTAGAGAAAATATTTTTAAAAAGTAAAGGTAAGTTTCCTAGAAAAAAAAAAGTGGGGACTATAAAAGGAATCAAAAAAAAGTACAAAAAGTAATGTTTCTTAATGTCAAATTTTGACAGGAAGATGATGACACCATTTTTTTTTTAAATCAGCTACATATGCAATCACGATTTTGTTAGCACATTTTTGTTTTAAGAGAATTCTATTTTATATAAATTTCTTTTTCATATGTACAGATACATATTATTCATTATTAGCGTTACTTTTTAAAACTATCATTTAACAAATACTTTGATGGATTTGACTATATTTATAGGGGAGGGATGAAAATTAAATATATTAATGACATTCCTTTGGGGGAGGAGAACAAATGAACAAAATTCTTTCTCTAAAATAAATATGGTTTGTTTAGTGGATAATTGTATGACTTACATTAAAAAAAAGTAATACCTGAAATTGGTATTGTAAGTCAGGCATTTGTTTCCTCTTAGAAGATATAAAAAAAAAAAAAAAAACAACTCTCTTGTTTTTGCTATACTAAAAAAGCAAAGCTTAGTAAATATTAACACCTATCATTTTTCTTTAGCCTCATTTAAACTTAGTTAAATTAGTAATGAAGAATGTTTGAGATAACTATCCATTGCTGACCAATGTTAGTATTCAAACTCAAGGCAGACAAATCCTCTTCTCAATTCAAGAGACTCCAATTCTTGTGTTGAAGATAAAACACTAAACAATTTACTTCATATTAAATATTTGTGCATTATGGGGTTATTTTAGTTTTAAAAGTTATTTCAAGTTTATATTCCATTGAAAAAAACATCTGAAAGATAGATGAGCATATTCTTGTCTTGTAGGTAATTTAATGTTAGCTATTTTAAAGCCTGATGAAATACACTATTTCTTAGTTCTGATGTCTACTAGCAACTAAGTTATAACTTAATATGAAGAAATTCATATTTTATGAGCATTTTTCCCCTCATAAATAGAAGAAATAAATTCCCTCCATAAGCCTTCAGACTGTGCTTCTGATACTAATTCAAAAGGAGGTAGGGGGTTCACATTCACCCCCAAGCAACCATTTTCACCCCTCTTCTTATAATAGGTCTTTTAGTCCTCATGTATATGAGCAAGCCTGCCTTGGGACTCTTGTCCCTGGCAAGTGCAATGTTTCAAACCCAAGAAGAAGTTTTGTTGCTCAACTTCTAGGCAAGCAAGACATATGCACTTGGAGTATCTTCATCTGAATCTGTCCAGAGTTATTTGTGCCCTTGTTAAGGGTGCTGGAGGGAAATGTTTTCTGGGCTTAACATTATCGCAAGGAATGGTGTAGTCAAACTCTTAATTCTTTCAAAACCACCTGCAATCACAGTAAGAGTTCTGGAAAATGCAAAGTGCAGCTACACATGAGTTGTCTAGGCCAAGGTTGAAATGAAATAGATTGGAGCTTGCGAATTCTGGAAGATAACCAACCAAAATATGAACAGACAAAGCAACTGCGCCTACTATTATAAATGGTCCCGAGGTCATATCCTTCTTGACAGACAATATTAGATCGCTGCTTTGCTAATACCATGAAAAGTGCTTGGATGAATTGCATCACCAGGTGTGACCGTCATCGCTAGGACTCACCATGCTACTTACTTAGTAGCAAACCATCCACACTCTGTAGATATTCCATTGGCAAGAAGTAAATTCTTAAAAAGCTTCTTCCCACAAACCACCATGGAACCAACTTCCAAGAGTATGTTTCCCTAATCATTACAGTCTTGACCTTTTCAAATCTCGATTCAACCATGATCTTTTTCTCTTATCTATATAAACTACCCCTTTAAGTAACTCTACCTTGAATGACCCCCTCCCCAGTTTTGTAGAAAGTGAACCATACTGTTAAAAAAAAAAGTTTTAAGTTTTGTTTTTATAATATAAATATTTGTCAGCTTATATAAATAAAAAAACTGTATTAAGAGAAACTGGCTTGCTAATAAACTTTCACCTTTGCGGGTGATCATACTGCAAGGCACATCAGGTATTTTCAGCCCAATAATGTGAAAGTTTACTTGCTAGCAAGTTGCCATATAGTTTCTTTTAATACAATTTTATATAGCACTGTGTTTTTCTAAACATTAAACACTAATATTTTTACAATGGTATATTTATTTTACACTTACTGGTTTGATTGATCAATCATTTATACCCCTCCTCCTTCCACTGGTCTATAACTTTTAAGCCCCTTTCATAATGTCAGAGACTAGAGAAAAAATATATAGTCATAGTTGCTGTATTTTTCAGTCTATATAAGACATACTTATTTCGAAAACTAGCCAATGAAAATTGAAATATCAATTATGTGATTAATGATATTAAATGATTTAAGCACTGATTGGTGATATAGATTTCAAATGTGAAATGCCTATCATTGTTATAAATAACATTCAAGTGAGCCAAACCATTTTTTCCTCTCTCATATATATAGCTTGTGTATATCATAATTTTTAATAACTTTAGTATATAGGACATAAGCAGATTTTGAATTAAAAGGTAAAAACCATCTTATACACTGAAAAATGCTACATTTGAGTAATTATGCTCTAATATTAGACTAGAAAACAAACCTAAAACATGTTAGTAGTAATTCTCTTAAAACCCAAATTAGCCATTTCAAAAAAAAAAAAAAAAAAAAAAAAAAAAAAAAACCTATTTCAATGACCAAACAGAAGACTGATTTTGAGAAGTAGATCAGGCAGAGAATTTTTTAACCTCCTCTCATAATGAAAACAAAAACTTAAAAGGTAATTCTAGAATTTTATTCAATTATTGTTTTTGCTCTTCAATCATTTCAAATAATTACTGGATTTGTGTTAGCATTTGTTTGAAAACTCTTACGGAACCAGACAAATGACAAACTATTAGTAATATTTAAGTTGCTAGTTGATTTATATTTACCCACTATAAATTTATAACTTAAGATATTGATAAAATACATGAACCCCAATATTGCTGAAAATTAGAATTAGATATAAATAGTGATTTATATTAATTTAAATGCTTTCCTCATTTTTTTAATTTAATATGTTTAGGTTCAAGTAACTAAACTAATACAACCTTCATTAACTGCAGATGACATATTTTCTGCATTGTGGTTGTAAGGTGAAACTGCGATAGACGGAAACATATGCTGTAGTTAAGGTTAAGCCAATGATCAAGTTGAGCTGCGAGAAACACTTTGGAGGGTGCCTCATCGTGGAGTAAAGATTAGCAAGCTAATATAGCAAACCATTCATACGGAGTTTGATCCCAACTGGGTGCCCAACACTTATAAGACTAATAAACACCTATAAGATAACTTTAAAAGGTACAGCTAGTTAGTAAAAGACTTAACAACAAATATTAAAATCCATAATGTTTGCTACTCTATCCACATTTTTTTTTAAGATACTTATGTTTGGAAAAGCCATCATCACCACATCTTCAAAGGATATAGCATAGAAAAGGGAGTCGCCAAACTGTTACTAACTTGAAATGACAAATTCTTCTCCAATTTATACAGATTTTTTAGTAAGCAACTTAGTAGACCAATACATGGTTGCTTAATTTTTGCACAAGAATTACATAAATAGTTTCTGAAATTCTCGTTTTTTTTTTTATTATTGGGTCTAATAAAATTCAAAATATGTAACTTTCAATGTAACTAAACTAGGAGAATTAGTAGGATTCTTGAATGCAGTATAATGTATTTTGTTTAAACTACATTTTTTTCCCTTTTTAAGTTAAGCCCCATTGACATCAGTAATGAAGTTGCTTAAGATTTACTCAAATTTGAGTACACTTGCCTATGGACAAAAAAAAGAAAAGGCTTATACAAAAACTGAAAAACAAAAGTAGTGTATGACTTTATTTGAATACCTATTTTATTTCTGAGAATTATATAATCCAATTTACTCAAACATTTTTTTTAATCCAGTTATATAAACATAAGCAAGAATTCTTTATAATTTTAAGTCATGGAAAAAAATATAAAAAATCTTTCAATCTGAAATATATAAGCTAAAAAAATAAAGCTTAGAGAGAAAAATAACACTCAAGACCTCAGAGAGTATCGGGTGGTACACATTACTTAAATACAGTACCGACTCATATATAGTGATTTTTTTTATTAGTTTTTTTATGCAAAAATAGGATTATTTTGAAAAATCAAGCATTTTCAGTTACTGGTTGCACTATACACAATTTTTTTCTGGAGGGGTTAAAATTCACGCAAAGAAAAGTTTGGGTTGCACTATACATGAAGCCGTCTTATACAGTTATATACAAGTGTATACGGTATGTACCCCAATTCAGATATTTACTTGATCCATAACCAAATAAAAATCATTTAAGCTTTAAATGGGATGAATTATTCACTCCTATTCATAGTATTTGAAATCTCAATAGTAACTTTGATCCAATTGATTAAAACCCAGGTTACTTTTGCCAAAAATAAAAAAGCAAAATGCAACATTTTGCCAGATTTTACACAAATTGTTCAGTGCCATTTTCTACCGTAAGTTATCATTATTTTAATTAAATAAAAACAACTTTTAAATTTTATTTTTGTTATACCAGATGTTAATTTTACTTGGACATGTACAATGCTTGTATTGTATCAGAAATCTTGCTATACTCCTCACTATCCATATATTTATCTAATTTTGTAGTATGTACACATTTATTTTCTGGTCTGCATATTACTTAAATGTTTACTTTCATAGCCACATTCTAGCAGGAGCTGAAATTCTGCTTGCAAATCAAGCTGATTAAAAAAAAAAGAAAAAAAAGTTTTGTTTTTTAACCAACAAATCAAGTTCAGTGTTTATAATTGCATAACAGCAGCAAATATGATCTTAAAATTGCTGAGTGCAGGAAGACTTACATACCAAAGTTTCAAGATCAGTGCTGTTTAAAAGCATTGTCAGTTATTTTTCACTATAGTTCCCTAATCCACTCCTGTTTTTTTTAATCTTTGAAAGAGATAAAAAAGAATTCTGATGAGATTATGATCATCTTGACAATTGATCATACACATCAGGCAATTGAAATTGCCATCTTTGCTTGCTATTCAAATCTTATATTGCTTTCATAGTACAATCAATATTGAACTACTGTTTTTGTGATATAAGTTATTTCAAATGTTTTTCTTTTTATTATTAAACCTTTGTTTTTTCTCCACATTGTGTGCATAAATGTGTGTGTTTGAGTGTCTAGCGAGAGATCACTTTTTATTCATCCATATTTTACCCAAGGACTTATTTAGATGCAAGCAATTTCCCTACTGAAAAAGGAACAGACATCATCTTTATAATCTAACTTATAAAATTTTAGAGAATATACCAGCAAAACAACTTGTTAATTTATTATTCCTTAAAACATGCAAAAGAAAAAAAAAAGAAGACAAATAAAAAACAGAAACAAGAAAATTTCTGACAATTTTTCACTAAAAGAAAATAAAAAGTTCTCTTAATTTGTATAAAATATCTTGTGTCTGGAGAACCTATTTCTTAATTTAAGAAAAAATATTATAATAATTTGGTTGAACATTGTTATTGACTGATTGACAAGTCTTTTTATAAAACTGTTTCTGTAATGAAATATACTGAATTTTATTTTTCCACTTTTCATATGTAAAAAAAAAAAAAATCTATATTTAACTAGTGCTGTACACCTGCCTCTCTTTACTTATTTGTAGTTTGGGGGTTAAAGGTATTTGTTTTTCTCATGAGTGTAAAACTGTGTTTTGTTTTGTTTTTGTTTTTTTCTCTGCCTGTTGTGACATGAAAAATTATTTAAAAGAACTGATCTGCTAGAAGAGTGTTGCTGTGTGTCTTGTAGAACCAAAATTTTGGCTAATTATCAATCCTTTACAATTTTCAAAATTTAGGATCTGCCCCTCCTCCCCTAACTATACCTTGTTCTCGCCTCCTTTACATTTCTCCACCGTTTGTTCTGCTTTCTTTCATCTCTTGTTATCTTAAAACTTAGAGGATGTGAGAAAAAGCAGTTTCTAGATCCTGGCATGTAACCACTCTGCCCTGGACCCCATATAAATGTTCCTGTAGTTAACTATGGCTTATGGAAAATTGAAAATTTGTGCTCAGTTTGAACATGAGAGAACTATCTCTCCCTATCCCCTTTGCCCAAAGGTCTCAGTCCCAGCCCTGCCAGTAAACATCTAACTGTAAACGACAACTACACTACAACTGAAATTTTGTTCTGCTTGTTCAAATTCCTAATAGTTCCAACCTTAGTACCAAGTTCATATCTATTTCTTTTCTATATAACATACATCTTTGTAGATGTCTATGCCTGTGACATTCAGATGAGTTTTCTTTTGGATATGAAATTCTATCATCTAATCAAGAGCCTTGTTTGAATGCTGTCCACTAATATCTAACCCAGTTTATTACCATTACAAATTATTTTAGTGACATTTCAAGTAGAAAAAATAGTTTTGAAGTTAAATTCAAGACAATTAATCATAAAATATTGTGCCAACAAGTCTGTGTCTATTTAGAAGGCTGGGGGTTTTTCTTTTAATAATTCAATTTCTCACTTTAAATCATCTTACAGTTTACTTGAATCTAAAAGGCTTAATTTCCAATTTAATAAAACATTTTAAGAACTAAAGCATTTAAATGATTGTTTTTGGTTAAAAACCAGGGTCAATCCCCCACCCTACTCAAATATGCTTTAAACTTACAAGTTTTTCTTTTGTCTTTAAATATTTGAGAGACAGTTTTAATAAAAATAAAATAAAAAATTATGATAGATTAAAATCAATTAGAAATTGTTTTTCAATGTGACTACAGTACTTATTTGTTGAAAGTTAATGGGATTTAGTTTCTGAAAGATAAAGAAAAAAAATGGGGGTAAAACTGTTTGTGAATTCACAATGTGGTGGTTTTCTCTGAGAAAAACCAAAGGTTAAAAAAAAAAAAAAAAAAAGGCTACAATCTAAATTGTGCTGATGCATATAATTTGATTTCATTTTAAAATATTGGCAAATAAAATTAATTTTCTAAAGCAGATTTTAAACCTTTTATTGCTGAAAGATAGTTCAAGTGTTAAAAAAAAAAAAAAAACCAGAAAAATGAGGTTTCAGTTTGTTACTTTCAGAAATCTTAAACTACCACAAAACACAAAAAGATTGTTGTATAATGAACAAGACTAATGATGAAAATATACTTTTGCCATTATGGAAATATTAGTTTACTAGCAGTATAGCCCGGCATTGCTCAAGTGTAATGAAAGCTTTAAAACTAGTCCATGGTCCTGGAGCTCAGACTCTTTGGACGTTGGCACGAAAGACTAAAAAGCAATAGTTATTTCCAGTTAAAGCGAAACCGTAGACTGAAAGAACAATGAATTGATGTAAGACAAATTTTGATTTCCTGGTATCGATATCAAATTTGATTAAAATCAGACCACTCCTTCTATAACCCAATTTTTTCGATTATCAATTTGATATTTATCGGAGGTACCTCAACACAAAACCTAGCTAAGAGCACTCGCAGACACTTATAGTACAACTGTGTAAATTTTCAAGAAAATCGGTTCAGCCGTTTCGGAGTCTATAGGTAATGGACACAGACACACACAGACAAAGTTCCATTTATAAATAAGTTTAGATTAGATGTGATTCCTAATTTGGCTGTCTTATAAGACACAAATTTAAGCAATCTTTCCTTACATCAGATGAGTAAGGAAATTAAAAGTGATGACGAACGTTATGCATTACAAATTAACAGACACTGGCTTTATATGTGAAATTTTATTATATCAACACTGGAAACTTCAGTATAAATTAATAACAAATCCCATTTATATACAAATAATTTTTCTTTAAATGGGACAATTGTAGCAATGTCACTTTTCTTTTGGGAAGGAGTGCTAAAGGATTTTTTTTTTTTTTAAGCAGAATACATAAATATTGAAAGTAAATTATTATTCATGTTATTGACAGTCTTTTTCATAAGGGTAAGCATTATAGCCTAACTGCAGATCAAATTTAGTCGTACTTAACTTTATGCAATCAGTTTTCAAATTGTATCTCCGGTGAAATCCATATTTTAGAATTATTTGATTAATTTCCTTTTAAATGTGGCTAAAAAAAATGACATTTGCAGCAAATGTCAACTCTTATGTTTAATGGATTTTCTTTCTAACTTAAAAAAAAATAAGTTAATATAATATTGAAAGCTTTATCAAATCATCTTGTACATTTCCAAATATGCAGTAACAGAGAAAAAGGCAAGGATCGAATTTATATCTCGCCAAATAATTGTTAATTCTAAATGTCCAACTTATGTTACACTTATTTAGGATTGAATCTTTCATTACAGAAAACAAATTCATATAAAGTTTTATTACTTTATTAAGGACCTGTTATAATGAATATTATACATTTCTGTTGCAGTGCCTGGTTAAATGTAAGCTTTTCTTAAAATATCTTGTCACAGGTGTGGATGCCTTAGCCAAAACTTAAGGAAACAAGGTTTTCTCTTCAGCAAGATAAAACAAAGACAAAAAATTTGAAGAAAATTTCCAAAAGTGGAAATGTTCCCCAAATGTGTAAAGCAAAAATGGACCCTGATTTAACTTTCCACCTGTAGCTAATTATCTCTCTGCTTAGTTTCTTATAAGATAAATCTAATGATTTTATTAGTATGTAAGAACTTAAAAAAAAAAACTATGTTTAGAATCATCACTAGTGTGATATCAGTTTTGGTGGAGCTGCGTAAAATCCATTTTTTTCTCTATTACCTGCTAATGGTCATTGTTGTTAACCTTGAGAGATATCACAACATAAATAAAAGGTTTCCTATGCTTTGGTAAATTTCTCTCCTTCAATCTGGTTAGTTACCTCCCCTGAACTGACCCGCCATATTTGTTTAAAAAAAAAACAAAAAACATTTTAAACATAATATAATTCTAAATGCCTGTAAATTCTACAAAAATGAACACATCTGGCTTTGTTCAGTCATTTTGTTGGTCTGTGATCCTTGACAAAAATCTTAAAAAAATTAGATCAGACACTGAAAATGATCAATTGAAATACTTGGGAGTATCAAAACTCTCAATTGAAATGAACTGAAAAGTTCAAATTAGGCTAAATAAAAAATAATAATAGTAAAACAATACTAAAGACAGACAAGCATTTCCGATTGCTGGATTTAAAGTCTCTCAAAGTTTGTAATCTATGGAAGCATTGAGGGGCTGTCGTATTGACATAGTCTACCTCAGTTGTCATTAAGCATCTGGAAAAATTGCCATAAAGACAAAATGGAAAAAGAAAGAACACTTCTAAAAGTGGAAAATTTGAAAAATGAAAAAAAAAAAAAAAAAAACCGAAAATGGAATGAATTATACAGAAAAATTCTTGAACATTGAAATAGAAAAAAAAAATGCATCTGGTTTGTATAGTATTAATGCTAAATATTGTCTTCCCTAAATCCAGGTCCATTTCCTGAAGCTTTCCCTGCCGTGTTTTATGTCCAATTGCTCATGGTAGTCAGCACGTGGCACTTGCCCAAAATTAACCCTTTCATTGCCACATTATCAGATTAAAATATGGTACTTCGAGATCATTTTAAATCATTATATTCCCATTTTTGTTTGTATTGGAGTAGATAGACTAAACTATCACCCAGTTCACACTCCACCCACGTCTATTGGACAGGTGTAGAGGCTCATCCCTTGTTCCCTGTTTAAGATGTGGTTTCTGGCCTTCTCTTTTCTAATCTTTTCACACTTACGTAGCCCCCTGCACATCAGTGGCGTTACCACCTTGCTCGGGGTGATATGATTAAAAAAAAAAAATTATACCAAATTACAAGAAACATAATCTTTGACTTTTGTTACTTTCATAAAAAGAAATTCATTTAAAATGAAGAAAAAAAAAGTCATGCTAGTATATAATAAGCAATGTGGTAAACAGGTGGACATTTAAAAAAAAAAAAAAAAAAAAAGATGGTTGTATTACTTGCTTTTAAAACAAAGCATCAAAAACTTTAGAAAAATTCACAAGTGTTTTAAATGTTACAATTAAACAACCATGTGGCCGACACACAACTGAACTAACAATTGTGTTATTGAAAACAGGGATCACTCGGGCTTCCTAATGACTTGCTAAAAATATGAATTTTTTCCTTGAATGTAAACGAATGCAACAGCCTGCTGATGATTTGATTAAAGTTACACATGACAATGAAAGGGTTAATGGGTTTTTTTCTTCAAATATACAACTTCGAGACTTAGTGTTCTTTCTACTCAGAAAAAAAAAAAATTAAAAAGAATTATTTCATGAACCAGTAATACAGTGTCACGAGAAATCTACAACCACTACCCAATCTCTTTCTCTTGTTATATAATTTATGAAACCAAGAATTGACCAGTATGACCACTGGTCTGTTGGCCCACTGACCAATGCATGATTAGAATTGGTAGGCCAGTTCTACATAACTGTCTATTTTTCTTCTTGGGATAGTCATTATCTTTAAACTGTTCCATTGTGTAGAATTATCAAGACAGTTTAATAATCTTGAAAATATTCTTAAAGAACTTACTTTCTTCAAGTTATCTTTTTCTTTCTTTCTCTCTCGTGGTCACTGTGGATCACTTTATTCAGAAACTGAATCAGTATCTTAAGGTCTAAAGATTTATCTAATCTAATCAGCTGCCTTTTTTGTCAATCAGATTAAGCTAGTTTGTCATCTTGTCACGGGCTCCCATGGACAATCCATTATTCAAAGAGAGCAATGTTATTCACACATACATAAGAGACACACACACAAATTGCTGGCTACAACACTAATAATATTAAAATATCAACTTTAATCTGACTGATAATATTTGATTTCTGCTTGAATTTCTGTGTTACATGGATGAACACTTAATCCACAGGGAGGATTATCCTTCAAATTATTATTATTATTTTTTTTTTTTTTTTTTTTTAAACATTTAAATTTTTTTTTTCCTAAATGGAATAAAGATATTTGAAATCTATGAATTTTCTTGTGTTAGTTATTCCAATCAATTTAAAAAATATGAAATTTTTTGTGAATACTGCAACAAGTAGACATGATGGCATTTTTTACTATCAAAATGTAAGCAATACGCTTGCAAAAAAAAAAAAAGAGACAAAAATGGTGTGTCAAAAGGACGGTCATTATTGTGACACCATTTTTTTTTTTTTTTACTGTAAACACTGACTCTCACAACAATGTGTATTGTTTTAAGAAACAAAATATTTTTTCTCCTCCATTTTGGCAAATTACATACCCCTTTTGCACCAAACATGATAAACACAAAATTTAGCCATGATATCTACGTCTTGCTCTATAACTTTTCTCAGTTGTTCATGTACTTGATACCATATCAAATACTAAACATTGGACTCTAGTATTATTATCTATATTAATATATGCCAAGTAATAATTTTTATTGTTTTGAATCAATTCATGATAAGCAAGGTGATAATGCCACTAAAACACGAGGAACGACTAAGAGTGAAAGAAAGTGAGAAGAATTTACAATGAACCAGAAACCCAATCCTAAACAGGAAACAAAGGATAAAACTCTACTCTTGTTCTAAAGACCAGGTAGACATGTAAACCAGATGTGTCAGTTAATTAGGGCTGGTCTAGCTGACCTCATACTAAATAATGAATTTGATAATCACCAAGTGCCATGCACCTAGTACAGAACAAGCTCAGAAGCAACGTATTTTCAGATCATTACCGTTTAATAGATGCACCTTGACTGGGTGTAATGGCTAGCAAGCTTATCTTGCTACAATAATTACGACTGAGTAGCGAGTTTAATTCTCACTGGGTTCCCTATACTTTTGACCTTGAGTCATATCTAAGCTATGCTTAGAAAAATCACCATTACTGTTTAGTAGTGAAATTGATACTGAATGCCGAATACTTTGGGCTTTGATTATACTAAGCTTGTACATACTAATAATCTCTTGTCCATATCTTTGTATTGTCTCGCATCATACCTGTTGTGGTGGAATATCCTGTTCCTACCCAGGAATGGGTATGGCCCGGGTTATAAACGACCTAGACGAGAACAAACTACAGAGAGCGCTCGAGAGAGGTCAAGTGTGTTCATGACTATACTAGAGTCTTCGTCATTACACGGGAGTGATTGAGATTATTCGTCATTATACGAGAGTCAACAGCCATCGACCTTAGACGTGAGTTAAACGTCACTAGACAGAAGCTTTCTTCTCAAGACGGATGCATACGTCCTATACAGAGACATTGCCTTTATAAGTGTTAATCGTGTTAAATGTTTGTGGGTGTACTTGTATTTGGTTTATTGTACTGAGGTATAATAAATCTCTATTCATATATCCTCAGTGTTAAGAGTTATTTCTTGCACTATTCTTTCTCTGTTTATCCCCTCCCGGGATACAACAATACCATATTTGTCAAAATACGAGAAAAAAAAAAAAAAATCCCATAAAACACACTAATTCATTTCTATAAGGTTTATTTTTCTCCAGGCAGTCATTTCAGTACAAAGAAGAATGACTGATGAAGAGGTTGGTGTTTAGGTTGGGATTTCTAACTTTATGACCACCTCTACAGCTACCTTGATTTTTATATACAGTAATGTTTTCTGCTTGAGCTAAAGTGCTTTTGCAATTTACTACTAGCTTGCTTTAAGCATTACACTAAAAACTTTCAAAAATATATCCTACTAAAATAATGTGTGTCTAATATGCTTGTACATATTATGCTGTCAACTATTATATATATATATATATATATATATATTTATATAAAATGGCTGGCCACTCGTATTCCATCTACCAAAGCGACTAGCTAATCCCCATCGCAGACGCCTGCTCCAACACACTTGTGCTTGTTCAGCACCCACAGGTCCCACCTGTGGTTTATACTGCAACTATGCTGAGCAAACCTTAGTTACAGTTTCTGGAAGAGAGCATGTTATCTAGTGTGAACAACAGTCTGAACAAGGCCAGGATACTCAAACCCTCGGTCACAATGACTTGTAACTTCGAGCTAGCACAATTATCAATGACTCCTCAAAGGGAGCTGTCTACCCAATTTCCCTCAGAAGGCTTAGGTCAACACGTGGTATGATTTTCAGGCACTTTCCAAAAGGTGCTGCACACTGGGATCCCCTCCTCCAGACTGATAACATCAAGAAGTCACCGTCCTGGTGAGATTCGATCCCGGGCTTCATGGTCAGAATATAAATGTTCTAACCACTTGGCCATGCACCCATCTGAAATACAAAATTTCAACAAAACAGTCCAAAAACTATTAAAAAAAAATTAAAGAAAGTCTTGGTTCAAATTACTAGAATATCACTCCACTATACCCACATTATAAGGCTTACCCCAAAACTTATAAACCAAACATTCCTATTAGACCTATTGTATCTGATATTAACAGTGCTCCCCATAAATTAGCTAAAACTATCACTAAAATACTTACACCATTCCTAAGCACCATACATATCAGACACTCAGGCGATTTCAGTCAGTCGGTTAAGTGCCATACGTTATACACGCTTGGGTGATCATGTCTCAAAAGAGACATGACTGACTGGGCAGAAGATTATCCCGCAGTAGGTTGCCATTGCTTTCTGCGGTAGACTGGTTGCCAACCAAGGCTATAGAACCCAATCTGTCTTGATATTTAACCCATAACTGGAAGGAATAGACGGATTAATACCTTTCCCAAGGGTATTTGCGCGTAAGTGAATGCAATGAATTCAACTGGAATTTGAACTCAGCTCTTCAATTTCTCGTTCCGAGCCGATATCCACTGCACCACAACACTATCAAATTAGAAACATTAATATGACTAACTTATCTTTGGCAAGTTTGGATATACAATCACTCTATAGTAACATACCCGTTTAAAAAATGTCTAAGCATTCTTAGAAACCATCTGAAAAAAATCCAAAGTAAAGCTCCCGACTACCTATCCAAAAAAATCATAAATATATGCACATTAATCACTAACCATTGTTATTTCTCTCTTAACAACACATTTTATAAACAAAAATTTGGCTTACCCATGGGGTCCGCTATTAACAGTGTTCTCACTTGCTTTTTTCTAGAGTTCTTAGAATCTA
>JBBBDQ010028785.1:460000-485000 GCA_037127315.1 Ascarosepion bandense
CTATATTCAAGTTTTTATATACATCTAAACTTATTTATAAATGGATGGAACTTTGTGTGTGTGTCCGTTACCTATAGACTCTGAAACGGCTGAACTGATTTTCTTGAAAATTTACACAGTTGTACTATAAGCATCTGTGAGCGTTCTTAGCTAGGTTCTGTGTCGAGGTACACCTGATAGATATCGAAAAAAATCGGGTTATAGGAGGAGTGGTCCGATTTTAATCAAATTTGATACACTCATAGACAAAGACATAAGAAACGATATTCAGAAATTTCAAGGTTGCAGTTCTTACAATAGTGCAGAAAATCGATTTTATATATATATATATATATATATATATATAAAAGGCAAGATGTTTATGTGTGTGTCTGTTTATCTGCCTGTATGTCTGTATCTTTTTCAGCCCTTTTACTTTAGTTTTTGCTTTGGGTTTGGCTCTAAGTAGGTATAATTGTAGTTCTTAGTCTCAGCCATCATACCATTTACTCAGAAGACTTATTTAGCCTTCAAAATTCAGTTTACGACGAAAAAAACTTATTTGATATCGATACCAGGAAATCAAAATTTGATTTACATCCATTCATTTTTCTTTCAGTCTACGGTTTCGCTTTAACTGGAAACAACTATTGCTTTTTAGTCTTTTGTGCTAATGTCCAAAGAGCCTGAGCTCCAGGACCATGGATTAGTTTTAAAGCTTTCCCTACACCCGAGCAACGCCGGGCTATACTGCTAGTATTTTATGAGAAAAGTCTTTTGTTAGTATCATTTTTGAGAAGTACTCTTTTGTAGGCATTTAAAAAAAAAAGGTTCGGCGGTTTCTTCAGCTTTCACCAACACTCCAGCTTTTGAACTACTTAAGAAAAACACAGATAATGTTTATCAGCCATTTTGCTTAATTCTGCCAGAAATCAAAATCTTATTTGGTGTCTTGATTCCTCATGCATAAAGAAATGCTGGTGTTAACTGAAAGTTTCAACACAACAATATTCCAATCAATTGGGCAAAAAACAACACAATGATTTTTGAAGCACAATATTGACATTAGGAACTAGTTAGCATGTAGTTCTGACCTCAATCCAATTGAGAAATTGTTGAGTACCCTTGCTTGTAAAGTGTATGAATGTAGATGTTAATATGATTCAACCCAAGAATTGAAAAATATATACAGGATATATGTGCTTTGATAAACAATGATCAATTGTGTAAACTGGTAGAGACCTTCCCAGAAGGCATTTTCAAGTCATTTGTTGTCAAGCAGGTGTTACAAGTTGCGGAAAATAAAGATTTCTTTGATATTATATTAATGGCCTTATAATTTTGCAACAGTTGTTTTCAATCTTTTAAAAAAAACAAAAAAAAAAATTTTTTTCAAAAGTGCTACTTTCAGAAAAATGTTTGCATACGTGTACAATAACTAATGATGCTAAATCATTTAAATTACACCTTTTCTAAGTAGTAAGTACTGCTGGTCTTACTGTAATATAGCAGTGGTTTTGCTTGTGTGTCATACTAATGCGTGGAAGGTGGTTAATGACTTGACTTGATAATTCTGTGGGAAGAATAGAGATATCAGGTGTAAAGTGTGTGAGAGTGGTTATTCAGATTAGTCTCCAATAAAAAAAATGTTTGGTTTAAACTCTGGGAGAAGGCCTCGAAAGAGTTTGAACTCGAATTAAACTAAGTAAGATCCAGTGTAACTGACAACCACAGCCCGACTTCATGGCCCTGGGAAGGTTGGCACGAATGACTAATGAGTTTGCTAAAAGTCTACAGGTTGTTGGCTACTCTAGAGTTTGTTTATTTAGAGACCAATTCATCACATATATTGATTTCAGTTGTAATTTTGGAAAATTAAAAATCCAGGCCAAAACTGAAAAACACTCCACAGATGGTCATCTGGTTTTCTTGTTTACAAAATTTTATGAAAAACAGTGTCTACTCAAACAAATAAATTGCCTTTGTTTACATTAGGCTATGAAAACAAAGCAGATATGAATATTACAAAAAATCAGGAAAATGTGTGTTTAAAGGCATTATATCGGGCTTTGTCTAACTGTAAATCCTTCATGGCCAAGCGGTCTAAGATACGTCAGATAAATTGACAGTTCCCCTAGCAGATGCAGGTTCAAATCCTGCAAGAGGATGCATATTTTCCCAACAAGATTTCTCAATTATTCAGGCCGGTGGATATAAATAAGTATACTTTTTAATTTTAAGAAATAAAGTATCTACTCAAATATGAATATCCATTAAAAAAAAAAAAAAAAAAAAAATGTTTAAAGAAATAAATTAAATTATATATACACCCACCCACAATGATCTTTATTATAAGAGAATATATATATGTTGTTCTCTACTTGACAATATAATTATTTCAAAAAATAAAATAAAGCACTGTTAAAGTGCAAACTTGTGGCAAGAGCTTTCATAACTGGTAGTAAAGAGAATGAACTGAGATGGCGCTGCCTTGCTGTTGTCTCTCTCTCTCTCCATGAGCATGACAGGAGGGAAATTGTATATATATATATATATATATATATATATATAAACAAAGGTTTTTATTATAATAGAGAGGATGGTACTTAGTGTTTCCATTATTTTATTATATATATATATATATATATATATATATATATATATATAAACGGTTTTTATTATAATAGAGAGGATGGTACTTAGTGTTTCCATTATTTTATTATATATATATATATATATATATATATATATTTTCTTCATTTGTAAACAAGTTATTACTCATTTGCAAATGAAGAATATTCAAAAGTTCTACAATATAACTGTATTGAACACTTTTTTATACAAATGTGTACTGGTCTAACTTTATTAGGACCAAAAACTAAGTAATTAAACAATCAATATATATTTAAAATGTGTGTATTTAGGCAGCAAAGTTTCTTTTAAACATGTCAGATTAAATAAATTGCAATCAATACGTTTACTTATTTTTAATAAAATCCGTTCATACTCATGGATAATCTTTCGCGTATTACAATCAAAAGATGTCAGAAATGAGCTGTAACGTTGACAGATGTTATTCTCATTCATTTCTTAAGGTACCCAAGTAATTTTAACCTCTTTCTGAGATAATCTTCAGTGGTGTGAGTTATGGTAACAAATGTTACTGGAAAACTGTGTTGCTAAAAATTACTGTACATTTTTTTCCTGCTTCAAATATAATGGTTGAGAAATTGCTAGCATTCATTAGAACGTGAAAATTATCCAAAATGGATTTTTTTATATGTTGTAATGTCATGGTCATGCACGTGTTAAAGCATGAAAACCGTTCTTTTTACAAACATTTTAGAATATTTTTCTGATTACATTTGTTACTATAACTCACACCCCTGAAGATGACCTCAAAAAGAAGTTGAAGTTGGTATATATCTTAATTTTTTAAAATGAATTAGAAAAAAAAGTATTTCTTCAAGCTTTTTAGTTTTAAATTAAAGTTAAGAATATTTCAAAGCAAAATATTGTTGTACTTCAAATAATAAGCTTTTCTGAAACTTTGAGGAATATTAGCTGATTTAAAATGTGTAATTAATCTGATTTGAAACTATTTACTTTCATTTTAAAAAATTAGAGAGAAATGCATTTTTTAACCATGAATTTTTTTAAGGCGTTTGCTGATTTGACAGATGATTATTATTTAGATTTATTTAAATATGTTGTTCTATGGGGGCCTTAGGTATTAAAAAAATAAATGAGAGCGTTTTAGTATTTGCAGTAAGAAGAACGAGCATGTTTATTAAACTGGCTTTGTGCCACACATAACCGAACTCCATACAGTTTACTACAGATCAGAAGGTTGGAAAAATTAATTCAATTTATTTATGAAAAATAAAAATTTATTTATTGAACAGCATTTTTTTTTTAATCATATCATCCCAAGCAAGGGGGTTCCATAGGAGGAAAGTTATGAGAAAGAGTGACAGGTTATAGGGGGTGTCAGGAAGTGGGTAAGAGAAGGATGAGAATACTGATGAGAGTGGAGTGAATGGAGAAAGGAGTGAGAGAGAGAAGATGCAAGTTGGTGAGAAAGGAGATGACTATTGACTTTAGATTTAAACTCCTGGAGATTGTAGCCGTCGAGGAAGAAATTAAACAGAAGGGAATTCCACAGGCAGGAAATACGAGAAAAGAAGCTGATGGAGTAGAATTTGCATTTACATTTTATTGGTTCCACAGTAAAAAGGTGGGACGTAGTTGCTAATCTTGTGGCTCAACTAAATTCACAAGAGAGCTAAGTTCATTGGAGCATAACATCAAATCGAAGTTATGAAATTATAAACTGTGAGCTGTTCTAAGAGAAAGTGTAGAGAGAAGTTTAAAGAATTAGTTTGTTCGTTTTAGCGAAAAAGAAAAGGGTTAAATCCATGTTTTCGATGATTGTATCAATAAAGTACTAGTAATGTCTTGTTCCTCTCATTTTTGTGTATGGCAGGTAGGTTGTGTGAATGTAGGTTGGCAGGTTGACCTGATTATTTTCTTGCTAAATTGTGTTCAGCACGGACTGTATGGTGCTTTCTCATCCTCGAAACGTTTACAAAGAGTTTAATTCATATCACGTGGTTGGCTCCTAACTCAAATTCATTTTTGGGTGGGAACAAATGACACGGGTCATTGAAAATTCAATTTACTGTTTTCTGCGAATAGCTCTCATTTAATTGGTTAATAAATATTTTCACCTGCACTTGACATTTGCCTTGATCATTTTCTCAGCATGGAGGCAATCTATTGGTTAAAAAAAAAAAAAAAAGAATTTCACAAAAACTTGAGAACAGTGAAGAAAAGAAAGTTATTTATATCCACCACATACTTGTAAAAAATATTTTGGCAAGCAGGTTATGTTTCTCACAAAGTGATCGATAGAGTAGATATAGAGCATTGATAGAATTAATGCAAAGTATTTGTCATTTTAACTGAGCAGGTTCATGCCGACTTCGAAGTTTTCTGAAGACACATTTAAGATGTCTATATTCATCAGGACTGTTTTTTTTTGGGGGGGGGGGATAAGTATGATAGAATAAATAAAAAACAGGTAAGAAAAGTGCCGTTGGACTTTGTTTAAGTTTCTTCAATTCAGAGATTTGTTAATAAGACACACATTTGAAAATTTACGAAATTTTGATGCTACCTGATAGATGTATACCCGCATATGTACACACGCTTATATATGTGTGTGGTGTGGAGCTACTATCTCCCATTCACCGGGTCCCCAAGTGGCGGATCGGGGAATGACCTCTAGACACTGGGGGTTAGCTGCGAATATTCAATAAGCAGTCCCCGGACCAACTAGCAGGCTACTCTGAGGGTGTGTGTAGGGTATGCTCTGGTCAGGTGTATTTCCTTGAAATGCATACAGATACCCGTTGTAAAAGGTAGTCTCAGGTGAGTGTTTGGCACCTCGTAACCAAACTGACTCAAACCCGGTTGAGCGGGGACTGTTGACCTTGGTTAGTGTCGATCACAAATAAATAGCATTTGGACGCTAGTGGAGATGACAACTCTGCGGATCTAGAGGTGTAAACCTCGATAAACTATCCTATTTCCTTGGGTAGTAGTAGTTCAGGTGGCGCCCAACGTAAGAGTGGTAGCGATTCAGAGAACAGCGTGGTTGTGCGGATGACCATCTACTTGATAACGGACAAGCACATTGCTCCAGTTAGCAGCGAAATATTGTGAGATGGTGACTCGACAAATACCTGTCCCCGTTGGAGGGGTTGGCATTAGGAAGGACATCCAGCCATGAAAATTTGCTTCAAATTTCATATGTCATGTCAAATCCAGATATCGCTAATAATAACGGGGCCGGAACTAATAGTGAAGGTGTCGTTCGTGGTAGGGTGGGTCACTCTGTTGTGGGTCCCATCAAACCGTTTTAATGAACTTCAGACCTGGACGACATGACAGAACCTCTAACCCTCGAATACGGGGGGAAAAAGGGAAGTAAAACCGAACAGAAGAGGAGGATATATATATATATATATATATATGCACACACACACACATTAGTCACGGCCACTGTTAGCCGCTCCCTGAAAAGAAACGACGAATAGCCGCTCCCAGAAAGAAACGACCATAACAACAGCAGCAGCAGCTATTAGCCGCTCCCTGGAATGAAATGACCCTGACTGTCTACGACACAAAATAATTTAACGAATACGTCCGAGCCTAAAATATGCATCGGATTCGGCTGCGCTCCCAAAAACAACAAACGACAGGTGGACCAATTGTTATTTACCGTTTTTCTACTCCCACCGATCTGGGAATAGTTGACGGAACCCTTTCGCTAATCACCAGCCGCGTTTCACCCCGAACAATTCGGAGTCGTCTCCTCACACTCCAAGTCCGTTTGTCGTTTTTTACTCTGATCAAAGTGTAGTATCGGTTCGGTATTGGGTTCGTATCGGGTTCGAAATAGTTTCGTGTGTTCGATAAGGGAAAGACAACTATCGGATAAGCCTCCAGCCGAAGGAGGCCATGGCCTCGGAAAGGCCTGGTTCGCCGTTTCCCTCCACCTCGGCGTGTGTTGAAGAGAAGGAGGGGGATTGGCAGCTGCCATGCTTTGAAAGGAATGAATCGCCACCCACCTCAAGTACCGTTGGATCGAAGAAGACGAGTTCGCCGGTCCCCTCCACTTCGGCCTGGAATGGAGGGAACATCAAGAAGGATGCGTCCTATTATGACGCTGTCAAGTAACAGTATGTGGGGTTCATATCAGGAATGGAACTCCTCTCCGTTCCCGAAAGCCCGAAAGAAATTGAGCCAAGGGTCATCTCCCTGCTAACGAATGATCCAAAAGCCCACAAATTCATAGGTGTCAGCAGGGAGGTGGTGGAGGACGCCATCAAGGCACTTTGCATTAAAGTGAAAATGGTGGCACGTCGCAGTCATGCCATGTGGGATATCCTGCTTGGCACAACACTGATGACAAAGATGCTCCGAATACAACAGAGTATATGGGCACCCGGAAGACTAAGATTACGTTACATGGGGTACCAATGGACATCCATACTGACCACATAGGATCGTTCTTTGCACAGTACGGAAAAGTAGCGGAGGTGGCAGCTGTGATTTCCAAGCAGGGATCCGCTATAGGAGACGTTACTCTACAGGTGACGGTTTCACGCAAGGAGTTCGGTGAAATCCCAAACATCCTCACCTGCAGAGGAAGATCCATCTTCTTGGTGGTGGAGGGCAGGAGACCCTTTTGCTGGGTCTGCGGAGCCTCATATCATGTTGTGAAAGCTTGCCCCCCACCAAAAATCCGACTCCAAAGACCCAGCCGTCGCAGTAAACTACAGTGGAAAAGGAGGCACCAAAAGAAGCAGCAGAGCTCAAAGAAGAGGAATGAAAGACGGTAGGTAAGAAGGCTTCCAAATCAAAAGCCCCGCCGCCGCAGGAAAAGTCGCCTCAACCACAAAGAAAAGCACCGCAAACTGAGTCACCTTCGCTACCGCCTCCAAAGCAGGATGTCCCACAGGGGAAACAGAAGAAATCCCCGCAAAAACAGCTAGCAGAGGAGAACCCAGACGAAATGGTGATCGACGCACCATCCCCGAGAGCGTCATCATTAAGGAGAGAGAGATGAGGAGGAGGAATCGGAAAGCAACACTAAAGTGCTGAGGAAAAGTAGGAGCAGCGAAAAGGAAATTAAAACTGCATCTTCTCTACCTGTTTCTCCTGAAAGACAGACCGAAAGACACGGATGCAGAGAAGACAAGAAGCCTTCCAGCTTCCCCCGCCAAAAAAAAAACAAAAAAAAAAAAAAAACTCTCCCAACCCCCGTCCCTCAAGTTGATCCCCTTACACCCAAAAAATCAACAACTCCCACCCCTTCTGTTTCCAAAAAAAAGAAATCCCTCCCCAAGGAGGAAGCCTTAATGAAAGTCGTAAAATCTGAAGTGACTAAAGAGTGGAACGCACAAAGGCATGCTCTACTTAAACCACTGCTCAAACTGACCTCTGTAGATGTGCCATCTACAGAGGATCCGAATAACTTTCCCGAAGCTCCTGGGGTCTTTACTCTAATTAGGAGCACAGGAAGAAACCTACGTGTATGGGACCACATAGAACCGGTCGACAAATTATATCCAAGTATTGTCATGTTCCGGAGTGCCACTCCGGAACTGAGAAAAATGTCAAAGAATTATTCTGGGAGATTCCCTGTTTTGCTCCATCCCTGTTTACATAGGGCTGTAAAACTAACCTATCCCACGGACGTTGGCGGAATTGTCCTTGACGAACGGATTACGTCCGATTTTGGAACAGGTTCCCTTGGACAATCCGTCGGGGTCCCTAAGCCCAGAGATTTCTACTCGGTATGTGACTAGTTTAATTCTCTTTTTTTTATCTTTTCAGGTCTAAAGGACGTCTATTGAGATAGTCAGCTTAAATATGAATGGCCTGAGGGATCGGGGTAAGGCAGCCCGCCTGCTTCGTGACGTCTTGTCATTCGGCGTGGATTCAGCACATGGGAACCGGTTTGCCAGAGGTGTTTCTCTGCTACTCAAGCGTACCCTGGACGCGAAGGTGGACCTTGTCCATGTCGGTGACGAGGGCCGGTTGATCGTGGCCGATATCAAAGTGAAAAGCAACTCGTTTCGTCTGATTGCGGTTTATGCGCCCAATGTTCGAGAGGAGCGTGTCTCATTTTTCCAGCTGCTGGAGCCCTTCCTGGTTGATTCAACGCGACTAGAACTAATAGGGGACTGGAATGCCATCCTGGCCCTCAAATGGGATAGAGGGTGGGGCCCTAGCGGGAGGAGTGGTGATCGCTGCCTGGTTGATCTGATTGACGATTTTAAGGTAAGTTCCTTTTTGTGTACCTAGTTAATGTGAGTGATTCTGTTTCCCAGCCTGTTCCCGGCACTGTCTCTTTTGTTATGATCCAGTTCGAGATTCATAGTTCCGCTTTATTTTGTCCCATTTGATCTCGTCTGGTTCAGTATTATATTTTCCCCAGTCCAAATTATTTTCTCCTCTCTGTAGAAAGAGAGCTTCTTGATTTTGTCCTATGAGCAGAATACAGCGGCCTCTTTGTTTTGGGGGTGGGTTTGGGTCCAGCGAACATCATGTCGTTTGTTGTTATTTTGAGTTGCAATATTTTATTTTGGAGAATTATTGTCATCCCCCTCCCCCTTATGTAAAAGTTTTATATATTTTTGTATTTTATAAAATTGTAATTTTTATGTACACTTGGGGTGCTTTTAGGTCCCCAGAATGCTTTGCGGTATTTTGGTGCATGGCGGATTGAGTGTTGATGGATAAGTTCTTGTGGTGTTTGAGAAAAATTGTAACGTATGTTTGGGTCATGAGTCGGATTAGCTCGGTATGAGATAGATACTGGAAGACCATCCCGAGTTTTGTACCCCCTTCCTATTTTTCGGCCTTGTGCCACAAACTTTTGTATAAAAGTTAAATAAAGTAGTTGTCCCCTCACAATACCGGTGTTCGTATAGTGATTCGTGCTGTGTTCGTTCGGGTCCGATTTGTGTTCGATACTGTTGGAAAGTGTTCGGCAGTGTTTCGTGGAGTGTTTTTGTTCGATTGTTCGGGTATTTCACGGCGTGAGAAATACCAGCGGGTGAGCCTCCGTCGACAGGAGGACAATGGCGGAGGCCTCGGAAAGTCCTGAGAGTCCGGTTCCTTCCACATCGGTATGGAGCTCAAAACAAAGAGAATGGCATGGCTCAAGCACCGTGGGGAACAAAATGCCACTTCCGGAGAACAGGCCGGAATCACCGGTTCCCTCCACCTCGACATGGACTGGAGAGAGAGGCCTATTACGAGGCAGCAAGAGAAAGATCTGCGCAATACATATCGGGAATATTGTGAAGAACATTGAGCCAAGGATCATCTCCCTGCTGACAAAAGATTCGAAAGCCCACAAGTTTGTGAGTGTCAGCAGAGAGATAGTGGAGGAAGCCATCAAGGCCCTCCAAATAAAAGCTAAAATGGTGGCGCGGTGTAGCCACGCAATGTGGGACATCCTGCTTGCAACAGTTGAAGACGCCAAGGAGCTAGCCGGGACTACGATGACCACGAAGACGCTCCGTCATCAAACAGAATACATGGGCACCCGGAAGACTCGTGTAACGTTACATGGGGTGCCCATGGAGATTTCCACAGACCATGTAGGAGCGTTCTTCGCGCAGTTCGGAAAATGGCGGAGGTGACACCGGTCATATCAAAAGCTGGTTTTGCCTCAGCTGTCACTCTGCAGGTAACGGTCTTCCGCAAGAAGTTCGGAGAAATACCAAACATTCTTACCTGCAGAGGGCATTCCATATTTGAGGGCAGAAAACCATTTTGCTGGGTCTGCGGGGCCTCGGACCATGTGGCTAAGGCTTGTCCAACGAAAAACCCGGCTCCAAAGACCCAGACGGCGCAAGTATCTCCAGTAGTTGAGAAGGCGGCAGCAGATCCAAAGGAGTCCTCAACGACCAAGGAAGGGGAGTGGCAAAAGACCGGCAGAAAAGGAGGAAAAGTAAAATCTGCTACATCACAAGGGAAAACTCCTCCACAAGAAGAGAAGTCTTCTTTGCCACAAAAGTCCCTACCCAAGCAGGATGGCCCACAGGAGAAATCCAGGAAATCTCCGGAAAAACAGCAGCCAGCTCAGGAAGACACTATGGCGATGGAGATGCAAGCCCCTAGAGCATCCTCTTTAGAAAGAGGAAGAGATGAAGAAGAGGTGCAGGACAACCCGAAGATGCTACGGAAAAGCAGGAGTTTGGAGAAGAAGATAAAAGCATCGTCACTACCAGTGTCTCCGGAGAGACAAAAGGACACTTATGCTGAGGAGGCAAAGAGCCTACCAACTTCCCCCACAAAAAAAAAAAAAAAAACTCGCAGTCTCCGTCTTTTCGGCTGACCCCTTTTACTCCTCTTAACCCTCCTACCCCAAGCAAATCACCCACCCCTACTCCCACTCCCACCCATCCCAGGAAAAGAAGTCCCTTCCCCAGGGGGAAGCACTGATGGTGATTGATAAGAAAGAAATCACCAAGGATTGGACGGCGCAAAGGCGTTCGTTACTAAAGCCGTTATTGAAATTAACTTCAGTAGATGAAAAATCTACGGAGAACCCAGCTAATTTCCCGAATGCCCCCGGTGTGCTAACTCTGGTTCGGAACACTGGGAGTAACCTTAGGGTATGAAACCACATTAATGCAGCTAGTAAATTATACAAAGACATTGTTATGTTCCGGAGTGGTACTCCGGAACTAAAAAAAAAATGGCAAAGAATTGTTCAGGGAGGTTCCCAGTTTTACTCAATCCTTGCTTATATAAGATAGTAAAACTAACATACCCTACGGACGTCTGCGGCGTTTTCCTTGACGGACGGATTACGTCTGATGTCGGAACTGGATCTCTTGGACAATCCGTCGGGGTCCCTAACCGCAGACATTTCTATCCCGTATGTGATTAGAGTAATTCTCTTTTTTCTATCTTTTCAGATTTAAAAGACGTCTATCAAGATAGCCAGCTTGAATGCGAATGGCCTGATGGATCGGGGTAAGGCAGCCCGCCTGCTTCGTGACCTATTGTCGTTCAGCGTGGATGCGGCCGCGATCCAAGAGACTAAGTTTGTTTGAGATGTCAATTCTTGTGTGCCGTCTAACGACCTTATCGTTTATTCAGCATATGGGAACTGGCAAGCCAGAGGTGTTTCTTTGCTGGTCAAGCGTACTCTGGACGCAAAGGGCGGACCTTGTTCATGGCGGTGACGAGGGCAGGTTGATCGTTGCCGATATTGAAGTGAAAAGCAACTCGTTTCGTCTGATTGCGGTTTATGCGCCCAATGATCGAGAGGAGCGTGTCTCGTTTTTTCGGCTTCTGGAGCTCTTCCTGGTTGATTCTACACGACTAATCCTAGTGGGGGACTGGAATGCCATCCTGAACCCCAAATGGGATAGAGGGAGGGGCGCTAGTGGATGGTGTGGTGATCGTAGCCTGGTCTATCTGATTGACAAATTTGGTCTCGTCGATAGATACCGGGTCGATCATCCGGATGGGAAAATGTGGACGTGGACTCGTAGTTGGCCTTCTACCCGGGTATCCAATTACCTGGATCGAATGTTAGTGAGAGAAGCCGACGTAGATTTCTTAGAATGTCCGACGTTTCACTGGTTAGGCTATACGGACCACAAACTGGTTTGTGCCTGTGTAGCGTTAGAATTTAGGCCTAGATTGGCTGGTTACAGGAAGTTCAGTCAGTCCTTACTAGACAGGCGAGACTTTCGGCGCCAGCTAATTAACGTAGTGCAGCGGGTGTTGACTGGGGGAGTCATTGGGAATAAGTGGTGGGAGAACCTTAAGAATAGGATTAGGTCTTTCACCACTGAATACAGCCAGCGGCTCAAACTAGATAAGGCTGACAAGGTGAAGACGCTTAGAGCTAATTTCTCCTGGGCGGAGGCTGGAGGGGATCCATAAAGATAGCTTTAGCTAAGGTGGCCCTTGAGCGTTCGAATAGTGATTGTTAGATGGGTCAGGTAAATAGACATAAGTTAAGCAAGATGTCTTCCGCAGATGTGAATATGGGCGACTGACGACATGTGCGTGGCGTTTCGGCGGCATTTCGAACGCCGGTTTACCAAGGAGCTATTTGGCTGACTTCCCACAGCTTTTGCCGGCTGAAGCAGCTTGCTGCAGGGAGAGATTACGGAGGACGAAGTCTACGCGGCTTTAAAATAGGTCGGCAGTGGCAAGTCGCCAGGTTTGGATGGTTTGCCCTCTGAATTGTACTTGAGGCTGTCGCACATTTTTGTCCCGATCTTGACTGTCGTGTTCAACAACTGGTTCCGGCAGGGGTCCATCCCCAACTGGTTTACCAGGGGTGTGGTCACGTTGTAGAGAAAAGGTAAAAAAGTTGGGAGGGAATTAGATGATTATAGGCCCATAACTCTGTGTAACAGAGTTTAAGATTTTGGTTATGATCCTGACGAATCGTTTGCCGGATTCGCACCCGACTTCTGTATCGTTCCCCCACGGCTGTGGTATAGGTAAACGGAAAGTTGACGAGCGCTTTTGCGCTGTCTAGATCGGTTTGACAGGGTTGTCCTTACTTTGTTTTGGCGTTGGAGCCCCTCCTTCGCCGGCTAAAGGACAGGACGTGTAGGCTGGTCCTACGTGGAATCGTTGTCACTGCCAGGGCTTCAAGCCAGGGCTTCCGCGTACGCCGATGACGTAACCACTTTTGTGTCCTCCCGCAGGGACATTGAGGTGCTACAGAAAGCGCTTGAACGGTACAAACAGATGACAGGGGCCAAAATTAACGGCGAAAAGTCTTCCGGCTTGCGATTAGATGCCAGGAAGGAGATAGCCTGCCTGGTCCCTTCGACTGGACGGACGGTCCTGTCCACATTCTTGGAGTGTGGTTTGGACACGACCTCCAGTTGGAGGATAATTGGTATGAAGTACAGGCAAAGGTCGGCGCGTCGGTCGAGACTTTGCGTCGAAGGAATTTGTCCTTAAATGGGTTGGCGGAGTTGTGTGTCACATACATCTTCCCCATAATCCTTTACCGGCTGTCTGTATTTCCACTTTGTGAAAGGCGTGAGAAGGCGATCGAGCGTATGCTATTCTCCCTTTTGTGGAGAGGACGCAAACATCACGTCGACAAACGTCTCTGTTACCAACGTTCGTGTCATGGGGATCTGGGAATGCCGCACTTGGCGAGTCACAAGCTCGCTTCAAGGGTGGCTTTTCTCGGGTGTGCGTTATTGCAAGACTCGTTGCTTACGGGGGTAGTGAGGGACGTGTTCCCTAGCCTTACTTTCACTTCGCCGATCTCGGGGCGGTGACGTAAGCCTCGGGAGCAAACGAGATTCCTGCTCGAATGTAGGACGACTTTCCGGGCCATTTCACGGTCTAGTGACCTTTCTCAGCCTAGGAGGCACTTCTATTGGGGATTAGTGGCGGGCGTCGTGATGGATTCACTACGACAGAAGCTCAGCATGTCGGAGGATGAGTATCGCTTTTATTGGTCTTGGGCGCCAGGTTCGGGTTATCTCAGCAACTCTGAGTTTTCTCTGACATGGCGATTAGCTCGGAATCGGTTGTCTCTAAATGACATGCGTTTCATAATGGGCCTGGCGGGTTTGCCAGATTGTGAGCTCTGCAACCTTGGTTTAAAAGGGGACGTCTTCGCACGCCTTCTACCATTGATCGCGGGTTCACCCGTTACGGGATCGTGTCGTCGAGTTGACTGCTCGTATCGCGCCGCGTGAGCTCGTGCTCATTGATCGCGCAAACACCCGTGACAATGTGTCGCCCCCATTTTCTGAATTGAAGTGAATGGTGTTTCTGTAGCTACTGGTCACAGTTCGAATGGTGATTTGGACGACGCGACTGGAGGAAGTCTTGCGAGGTGACAGTCTTTCGCATCAGGATCTGATCCGATATTTTGAGCACCAGCTTAAAATGAAGATTCGAACTGATTGGAAATATGTTGACGTCGACAGATTTCAGCAAAAGGTGGATAAATATGACGAGCCTGGTCCGTGTGACCAGGGCTAGCCTCGATTTTCACTTTTAGATCTTGTCACATCGGGGTGGATTCCTTTAGAACCCTGCCCTGGTTAAGGTAAGTTCCTTCTTGTGTACCTAGTTAATGTGAGTGAGTGTGATTCGCGGCCTGATCCAGGCACAGTCTCTCTTGTTATGATCCAGTTCGAGATTCAGTTCCATTTTATTTTGTCCCGTTTGATCTCGTCTGGGTTAGTATTATATCTTCCCCTGTCCAAATAATTTTCTCCTCTCCACTCCCTGTAGAAAGAGTGCTTCTTGATTTTGCTGTTTCTACTAAGTTTTTGTGTCTGGCACAAGTGCTTGGATTTGGTAAAAAACAATTTTGCTATTTTGGCTCCTTTTTGATAAGTCTTTTTTTTTTTTTTTTTTTTACATAATATGTCATATTTTCATGTTACGTTTCATTTACATTGCATGTCTTTTCTATGATAAGTACCCCTTCAAGACAAGTCCTTCTTCTCCAACATCTCAGTGAGTAGAGATTTATGAAAGGTGGGGGATGTTACAAACCACTGAGGGATTTGACATACTTGAAAACTCCTTTTGAGGTTTAGAAACAGGAAATAGATCAAGCAAGTTGAGGAGTAGAACAATCATCCTCATCATTGTTTAACATCCGTTTCCATGCTAGCAAAGGTTGGCTGGGGTTTTCTTGATGGCTCTTTCCCAGGCTGTCTAATTTTGTGTAAGGCCTGGCTGTAATCTCTACTGCTGTAAATCATCTTTGATAAGCTGGATCCAGTGTTTTACATGGTCTACCTATCATACATAATTGAACCATCATGAAATATTGGGAATTGTATTTTGAGTTGCAAAATTTTTGTTTTGGGGAATTGTTGTCATCCCCCCCCCCACTCATATCATTTCATGTGAAATTTTTATGCATATTTTTGTATTTATTGTTTATTGTAAAATTTTTATGTTCACTGGGGTTGTTTTTAGGTTCCCCGGGGCGACTTGTGGTATATGAAGGTTTGAATGTTGATGGATAAATTCTTGTGGTGATTGAGAAAAATTGTAACGTTTGTTTGGGTCATGAATCGGATTAGCTAGGTATAAGATAGTTACTGTAGACCATCCCGAGTTTCCCCCCCCTTCCTATTTTGGCCTTGTGCTACAACTGTGTATTTACATAGTAAATAAAAATTCGGAGTTGTCGCCGTCCCAACAACTTCTGTTCGTTTGGCGTTCGATTTGTTCGTTTGAAATCGTTGTTCGGTCGGATTCGTGTGCGTTTGTGGAGAGTTTGGTTCGTGTATTTCTAGGCGAGAGAAATACCAGCGGGCGAGCCTCTGTCGACAGGAGGATAATGGCAGAGGCTCCGGAAAGGCCTGCCAGTCCGGTTCCCTCCACATCGGCATGGAGTTCTAAGGAGGGAGAATGGCATGTCCCAAGCACCGTCGGGAACGTTATTGAGAACAGACCAGCATCGCCGGTTCACTCCACCTCGGCTTGGGGTGGAGGGAATGTGAAAAAAAAACAAAAAAAACGAGGCCTACTACGAAGAGGCCAAAGAGAAACAACCCCGGAATATTGAGCCCAGGATCCTCTCCCTACTGACGAAAGGTTTGTTGGAGTCAACAGTGAGGTGGTGGAATAAGCTGTCAAATCCCTGCACATTAGAGCCAAAATGGTAGCTAGACGGAGTCATGCCATGTGAGATATCCTGATTGGCACAGTAGAAGAAGCAAAGGAGCTGGCCAGAGCTACCTTGTCGACAAAAACGCTCCGATTACAAACGGAGTACATGGGCACCCGGAAAACACGTGTAACCTTACACAGACCATGTCGGAGTAATATTTGCTCGGTTCGGCAAGGTATCGGAGGTGTCTGCAGTTATATCCAAAGTATGTTTTGCGACCGGAAACATCACTCTGCAGGTGACAATCTCCAGAAAGGAGTTTAACGAGATCCCTAACATCCTCACCTGCAGAGGCCGGTCGATCTTCGTAATGGTGGAGGAGAGGAGGCCTTTTTGCTGTGTTTGCGGTGCATCTGATCACGTGGCAAAAGTGTGTCCGACAAAGGCTCCAAAGACCCAGGCTACGCAGTCATAACAGCCAACTTCTCATCCTCCCAAGTACCAGCGACCAAGAAAGGAGAAGAAGCCGCTAAGCCTGAAGACAGCGAGTGGAAGAAGGTTGGGAAAAAAGGCCTCGAAAGCTAAAGTTTCCCCAAGAAAATGCCTCTTCACCGAAAAAATTATCTCCGCCACCGAAGTCACCTCCGAAGCAGGACGGCCCACGAAGAAAAACAAAGAAGTCCCCGAGAAAGCAGCGTCTGACTCAGGAGGAGCAAGAAGACATGGAAGTGGAAATAGCAGCACCAATAGCTTCATCCCTTAAGAGAAGCAGAGAGGAAGAGGAGATTGAAAACCAAAAGGTACTGAAGAAGAACCGAAGTAAGGAAAAGGAAAGAATTGCAAAAGCGTCCTCAGTAGCAGTGTCCCGTCAGACAAAATGAACCCTATGCAGAAAAGGCAAGGAGCCATCCATCTTCCCCACAGAGACTCTCCCAGTCAGCGGCCTACAGACTGACCCCTATAACCCCTTTTACACCAAGCAAATAACCCACCCCTACTCTAACTCCCTTTCTCCCACGCACTCTAAGAAAAAGAAACCTCTTCCTCAGGGGGGAAGAATTGTTAAAAATCAACAAGAAGGACATCACGAAAGACTGGTCTGCTCAAAGCCTTTATTAAAGATGTCTTCGGTGGACGGCAAGTCTACTGAAGATCCCACTAATTTCCCGAAGTGGGCCTCCAGTGTGCTGACTCTGGTTCGGAGCACTGGTGGTAACCTTCGGGTATGGGGGCATATTAATGCGGCCAGTAAGCTGCACAAAGATATTATGATGTTCCGAAGTGGTACTCAGGAACTTAACAAAATGGCTAAAAATTGCGCAAGGAGGTTCCCAGTTGTACTCCATCCCTGTTTATATAGAATTGTTAAACTAACATACCCTACGGACATTGGCGGCATTGTCCTTGACGGACGGATTACGTCCGATGTCGGAACAAGTTCCTTAGCACAGTCAGTCGGTGTCCTGACTCCCAAAGATTTTCTCCAGGTATGTGACTAGATTAATTTTATCTTTTCAGATTTAAAAGACGTCTATCAAAATAGCCAGTTTAAATGCGAATGGCCTGAGGGATCGGGGTAAGGCAGCCCGCCTGCTTCGTGACCTCTTGTCCGGCGTGGATGTGACCGCGATCCAAGAAACTCACTTCGTTTACGACGTCGATTCTTGTGTGCTAACAAATTTGTCGTCTACTCAGAATATGGGAACCGACAAGCCAGAGGCGTTTCTTTGCTAGTCAAGCGAACCCTGGACATGAAGGTGGATCTTGTTCATGTCGGTGCCGAGGGCCGGTTGATCGTTGCCGATATTGCAGTGAAAAGCAACTCGTTTCGTCTGATTGCGGTTTATGCGCTCAAAGATCGGGAGGAGCGTGTCTCGGTTTTTTGGCTGTTGGAGCTCTTCCTGGTTGATTCAACACTACTAATCCTAGTAGGGGACTGGAATGCCATCCTGAACCCCAAATAGGATAGAGGGAGGGGTGCTAGCGGGTGGAGTGGTGATCGTAGCCTGGTCGATTTGATTGACGAATTTGGTCTCGTCCATAGATACCGGGTCGATCAACCCGTTAGGAAAATGTGGGCGTGGACGCGTAGTTGGCCTTCTACCAGGGTATCCAGTTACCTGGATAGAATGTTAGTGAGAGAAGCCGACGTAGATTTCTTAGAATGTCCGACGTTCCAGTGGTTAGGCTATACGGACCACAAAATTAGATTGGCTGGTTACTAGAAGTTCAATCAGTCTTTACTGGACAGGCGGGACTTTCGGCGCCAGCTTATTAACGTAGTGCAGTGGACCATAACTGGTTGAGTCACTGGGAATAAGTGGTGGGAGAACCTTAAGAATAGGATTAGGTTTTTCACCACTGAATACAGCCAGCGGTTCAAACTAGTTAAGGCTGACAAGGTGAAGACGCTTAGAAATAATTTCTCCCGGGCGGAGGCTGGAGGGGATCCACTAGTGATAGCTTTGGCTAAGGAGGCCTTTCAGCGTTCGAATTGTGATCGTTACATGGTCAGATAATTTGACATAAGTTAAGCAATATGTCTTCCAAAGCTGTGAATATGTGCGTGGAACTGCGCAAGGAAAAACTTCGCCCAGGCGGTGATCGCTAGATTCGAGAGGTACGAGAACCGGATCTGAATAACTTTCCCGAAGCTCCTGGGGTCCTTACTCTAATTAGGAGCACGAGAGGAAACCTACGTGTATGGGACCACATAGAAGCGGTCGACAAATTATATCCAAGTATTGTCATGTTCCGGAGTGCCACTCCGGAACTGAGAAAAATGTCAGAATTATTCTGGGAGATTCCCTGTTTTGCGCCATCCCTGTTTACATAGGGCTGTAAAACTAACCTATCCGACGGATGTTGGCGGAATTGTCCTTGACGAACGGATTACGTCCGATATAGGAACAGGTTCCATTGGACAATCCGTCGGGGTCCCTAACCCCAGAGATTTCTACTCGGTATGTGACTGACGACATGTGCGAGGCGTTTCGGCGGCATTTCGAACGCCGGTTTACCAAGGAGTCTGGTCTCCCTGAAGAGGTGTTTCGCAGCTATTTGGCTGACTTCCCCCGGCTTTTGCCGGCTGATGCATCTAGCTGCGAGGGAAAGATTACGGAGGACGAAGTCGATGCGGCTTTGAAGAAGGTCGACAGTGACAAGTCGCCAGGTTTGGATGATTTGCCCTCTGAATTGTACTTGAGGCTGTCGCACATTTTTGTCCCGATCTTGACTGTCGTGCTCAACAACTGGTTCCGGCAGGGGTGCATCCCCAACTGGTTCACCAGGGGTGTGATCACACTTGAGAAAAGGCAAAAATGTCGGGAGGGAACTAGATGGCTACAGGCCCATAACTCTACTAAACACAGAGTTAAAGATTTTGGCCAAGATCCTGACGAATCGTTTGCAGCTAGTTGCCGAGTCTCTGTTGGGACCTGATCAGACTTGTGCTGTGAAGGGCCGAACAATTCAGAGCATTTGATCCGCACGATCCTAGAGGGTGTAAAAGACGACGATGAAACTGCGCTGATCAATGTCCAAGGCATTTGATTGGGTTCACCATCGCAACATAACGGCTGTCCTGCAGGCCGCCAGATTCGCACCCGACTTCTGTGGTGATTGAGAAAAATTGTAAAGTATGTTTGGGTCGTGAATCGGGTTAGCTAGGTATAAGATAGTTACTGTAGACCATCCTGAGTTTTGTTCCTCTCCCCATTTTGGCCTTGTGCCACAACTGTGACATAGTAAATAAGTGTCCCGTCACAACACACCACCAGGCGCTTCAGGCATTGATCCTGTGTCAGCAGTCGAATCGGCCACTCGGAGTCGCATCTGCAACGACCCTACTTCAACTCGGCTCTGTTTAGGGATTCCGACTCGCGGCAAGTGCCATCAACCGGAACGAGATCGCTTCCACCTTCACCATATTAACTTGGACCCGAAGATGGACACATCCCAACCAGCCAGGCAATTCTTCCAGCATCATCAGTCTACCAGCTACCGCTACGAACGACCTTTTGGACTCAACACTGGACGAAACCCAACACTCGCCGCACCAACACCATAGAAGCAACTACCCTCCGGACCAAAAGCTTAACCGAACGAAACCTGTACCAAAACTTATGAAAATAAACACCAAAGTTGTTATTGTTCATGCCTCTGCCCTTGTCTTCACATTGTCTTAGCTGTTCACACTTTTCTAAATCTAACCATGCGGGGTCGACTTTCTTCAACGACGCCGCTACACATTAATTACATTATTCGGACTACTGTCCGAAACTTTGTTGCCATTTGTACAACGTACATATACACGGGCAGGATACACACACACATATATATATATATATATATGCACACACACACACACACACATATATACACACTACTGTCCGAAACTTTGTTGCCATTTGTACAACGTACATATACACGGGCAGGATACACACACACATATATATATATATATATATGCACACACACACACACACACATATATACACACACATATATATATGCTCACACATATATATATGCTCACACATACACACATATATATATATAAACACACACGTGCTCACACACACACACATATATATATATACGCTCACACACACACATATATATATATATATGTGCTCACACACACACACACATATATGTGCTCACACACACACACATATATATGTGCTCACACACACACACATATATATATGTGCTCACACACACACACATATATATATGTGCTCACACACACATATATATATGTGCTCACACACACATATATATATGTACTCACACACACATATATACATATATATGTGCTCACACACATATATATATATGTATACACACACACACTATATATATGTATACATATATATGTGTGCTCACACACACACATATATATGTGTATACACACACACACATATATATGTGTGCTCACACACACACACATATATATATATGTGCTCACACACACACACACATATATATATATATGTGCTCACACACACACACACATATATATATATGTACTCACACACACACACATATATATATATGTGCTCACACACACACACATATATATATATGTGCTCACACACACACACATATATATATATGTGCTCACACACACACACACATATATATATATGTGCTCACACACACACACACATATATATATATATGTGCTCACACACACACACATATATATATATATGTGCTCACACACACACACACACATATATATATGTGCTCACACACACACACACATATATATATGCTCACACACACACACACACATATATATATGTGCTCACACACACACATATATATATATGTGCTCACACACACACATATATATATATGTGCTCACACACACACATATATATATATATGTGCTCTACACACATATATATATATGTGCTCACACACACACATATATATATGTGCTCACACACACACACACACATATATACATATATATATGTGCTCACACACACATATATATATATGTGCTCACACACACATATATATATGTGCTCACACACATATATATATATGTGCTCACACACACATATATATATATGTGCTCACACACACATATATATATATGTGCTCACACACATATATATATATGTGCTCACACACACACAAACATATATGTGCTCACACACACACACACATATGCGCTCACACACACACACACACATATGCGCTCACACACACACACACACATAATAGCTCACACACACACACATATGCGCTCACACACACACACACACATATGCGCTCACACACACATACATATGCGCTCACACACACATACATATGCGCTCACACACACATACATATGCGCTCACACACACATACACATATATATGTGCTCACACACACACATACACATATATATGTGCTCACACATATATATATATGCTCACATATATATATGCTCACACATATATATATGCTCACACATATATATATGCTCACACATATATATATGCTCACACATACACATATATATATATATGCTCACACACACACACACACACATGCACAAAAATACACACATGCATAAACACACACAAATGCACACACATATATATGCACACACACATATATATATATACACACACATACATATGCACACATACATATGCACACACATACATATATACACATATCTGCACACACATACATATACACACACATATATATGCACACACATACATATACACACACATATATATGCACACACATATATATATATGCACACACATATATATATATGCACACACACACATATATAAATATGGATGCACACACACACATATATAAATATGGATGCACACACACACATATATAAATATGGATGCACACACACACATATAAATATGGATGCACACACACACATATATAAATATGGATGCACACACACATATATAAATATGGATGCACACACACATATATAAATATGGATGCACACACACATATATAAATATGGATGCACACACACATATATAAATATGGATGCACACACACATATATAAATATGGATGCACACACACATATATAAATATGGATGCACACACACATATATAAATATGGATGCACACACACATATATAAATATGGACTTAATATTATTAATTATCTTATTTGTAAAAACAATAATTGAAATGTGTATCTATAAATGTTATTTTATACTCAAATTGCCTTTCTTGATTTTATAATCATTTTATGAATTATAAAGGGTTTATCTTCCCACAAGGCCAAATTCTGTTAACCTGCACGGTATGCAATTACCCTTCACTATAACGGAATCCTACTACAACTAGAAAAGAAATAAATAAGATATACCCGCTATAACCTACAAAAAATGCAAAATTTAAAAAAAGCTAGAATGTGTAAATTTTTAAACAACCATGCCCATTGTGTTTATATGAAAAACAATAAATTATTTCTTAAGAATAATAAACAAAATGAAACAAATGACATGTGTAAAAACTGTAAAATATTCACCTTAGAATATGGTGAAACATTCTTCATGAAAGAATACACAAATATCCGATAATTTGTTAAAATCTTTACAAATTAAGAGTTTAAGAAAAAAAAAAGGAAAAAATGCACTGTGAACCGAAATAAAAACAGTGTAACGATACTCAATGGTCACATTAAGTCAGAAAAAAATAAAATATTTCCTTTCTTTTTGTTTTTATAAAATGCTGGGATACAGATAAAGCTAAGACAATAATCTTGTAACAAAAATGGAAACATAGAACCGGAAGTAAAGCAGCCTAGACGGTTGTTTCATTAGCTAGCACATTCCTGGTAAGGTTACCCCCCGCCCCAAAAAAAACCTGGATTCCCCAAACGTATGACCTATATTTTCAAATTTGAAAATTGAACTGCATTGTGATTAGTGAAATTAAACACACACAAGTTTTTTTGTCTTCCCCCATCGATATTAATTACTTGAATAGCAGGCGTATTATTTTAAGTATTCAAAGAAAAACCATTTTCACAACAATACATCAACATTGAATTATAACGAGGTGGAATCTCCAAACAGAATTTTCCGTGATGCAATGCAAATTTCGAATAAAATAAAAATTATAATTATGCATACACAAATAAACGCATATATATATATATATATATATATATATATATATATATATATATATTTTTTTTTTATAAGCGTTTCACCCCGAGCAAGGCATGTCACTGCCACTACTGTGCAGGGGGCTACGTAGAGTGGAGAAAGGCTGATTAAATATAGGAAATAACAGAGGGTGGGTGATAGGCGGGTGAGGATACCGAGAATGAGGGTTGGGTAGATGAGAGTGTTGTGAGAATAGTTGGGAGTTAGTGTGATAGGAGGTGTCTATTGACCCTACATTTAAACACCTGGAGATTGTCGGGAAAGCAGACTTGTGGAAGGGAGTTCCACAGGCAGGAAGCGCGAGAAAAGAAGCTGTTGGAGTAGAATTTACGGTTACATCTTATTTGTTTAACTGTAAAAGGGTGGGACGTAGTTGCTAATCTAGTATCTCGTGTAAATTCGTGCTTAGGCGGCACCAGTGATCTAAGCTCATCGGAGCAGAAGCCATGAAAGTACTTGTAGAAGAGGCACAGGGAAGCTACATCACGCCGGTGTGAGAGCGGCTGCAAACAGTGATGATCCACGTATACTGTCTTAATATGTATAGGAAAAACTACTGAAAAGTTGTAAGCTTAAAAATAATAAAAGAAGCACGAAATAAAACCATCCACATAAATCGTAACACACTTCTCACATACAAGAAAAGAAAAAAAAACAACAACCGAATTCCCATGGTTTTTAACCACAATCAATATTCCCACACACTTAACAAAAATTTAAAAAATGATTGCAAGAACATCCAAACAAAAAAAAAAAAAAATAAAGATATTTTCGATAAACCACCCACAAATGCAATGAAACAAACACCCAACCTATCAACTATCCTCACTTCTACTAAATATCTAAAAAATACAAACTTATCAGGGAATTTCAAATGTCAGAATCCCCGGTGTTTAATTTGTAAACATTTAGTAAACGACACAATATTCTCTGTACCCAACACCAAAATCAAATTGCACCAACCACGCCAAACCTGAGACAGCCAAAACATTATATATTTTCTCATATTCTCATATTCTCATATTCCCCAATAGCAGTTCATTTCAATCAACCGGGTCACACTTTAGAAAACTGCAAATGTTTACTAATAGACTACAATTTTAGTTCTACACACACACGCAGAAAGAAAGAAAAATACTGGTTTTTAAAATTACATAGACACAAGATAGGGTTAAATAGGGACTTAGGTGT
>JBBBDQ010028785.1:495000-535000 GCA_037127315.1 Ascarosepion bandense
AGTGGGCACATACACACGCCCACAGGCATGCAAACATACCAGTGGGCACATATACACACGCCCACAGGCATGCAAACATACCAGTGGGCACATACACACACGCCCACAGGCATGCAAACATACCAGTGGGCATACACATACACACACGCCCACAGGCATGCAAACATACCAGTGGGCACATTAAGACACACGCCCACAGGCATGCAAACATACCAGTGGGCATTACACACACGCCCACAGGCATGCAAACATACCCAGTGCATGAGAGACACACGCCCACAGGCATGCAAACATACCTGCAAGTACACACGCCCACAGGCATGCAAACATACCAGTGGGCACATACACACACGCCCACAGGCATGCACATACCAGTGGGCACATACACACACGCCCACAGGCATGCAAACATACCAGTGGGCACATACACACACGCCCACAGGCATGCAAACATACCAGTGGGCACATACACACACGCCCACAGGCATGCAAACATACCAGTGGGCACATACACACACGCCCACAGGCATGCAAACATACCAGTGGGCACATACACACACGCCCACAGGCATGCAAACATACCAGTAAGTACACACGCCCACAGGCATGCAAACATACCAGTGGGCACATACACACACGCCCACAGGCATACAAACATACCTATGTGCACACACGCCCACAGGCATACAAACATACCAGTGTGCACATACACACACGCCCACATGCATACAAACATACCAGTGTGCACATACACACACGCCCACATGCATACAAACATACCAGTGTGCACATACACACACGCCCACATGCATACAAACATACCAGTGTGTGCACATACACACACGCCCACATGCATACAAACATACTAGTGGTGTGCACATACACACACGTCCACATGCATACAAACATACCAGTGTGCACATACACACACGTCCACATGCATACAAACATACCAGTGTGCACATACACACGTCCACATACATACATACGAGTTTGCACATACACGCGTCCACAAATATACCAGTGTGCACATACATACTGTAGTGTTTGGTGCTGTAGACGACCGATGCTTGCTAAACATCGACTACTGTCATCGTGGATTAACAGGATAGATGAGGATTAATGAGAGAGCGAACACGAACCCTGCTAGCGTGCTTTGTGTCCCTTCTTATTATATCTTCCCTCCGGATCCGCAGGGGCCGTAACCTCTGTGACCCGGAGGTCATTTCCCTTTTATTGGTCAGGACATTACAATGCTTCTTTTTTTTTTTTTAAACTGCAGAGGGTTCATCCAATATGGCTGGAGTAGTTGTACCAATGGGTCGGACTTTGTGTAGGAGGAGACGTCTGTTAACCTAAGTAAAAGAAAGATGACAATGAATCGGATTTTTATGTACAGAGATATGTTTTTTTTTTTTTTTTTAGTAATCAAGTCTTTTGGGTGGCCGTCTTGTCCGGCCTGAAAGCCTGAGGTTTAGGGTTGTGTGTTTTGCCTGGTTGTCTTTAGGTTTTGGTGGTGTCACCACGTGTGTGTGGCTTTCATCTTCAGAGGAGGAGTAATCGTGTAGGTTATGTGTGGGGGTTGTTGGTTGTTTAGGGATTTTCTTGAAGAAGCTGGCATTTCTTGTAGTTTGGTTGCCCTCGTGTGTGGCGGTGATCATGGATCCCTTTTTCTTTGTTACAGTCATTGGGTTAGGTTGGTAATGTGTGAGGGCCTTTGAGGCATGATCGCTTTTTACTACGACTGTGTCACCCACACTGAGGTCATTAGATTTCACATGTGCCTTTCTATCAGCCTATCGCTTTATCGTCCTCTTGGCTTGGGTGTCACGCTCCCTAATGCTGGGGTCCTCGGCTATAGGTGTGGTTGGGTGTGGCAGGCGGTTTTTTATGGTCCGGCCAAATAGGATTGAGGCTGGGGCTACGCCAGTAGTACAGTATGGCGTTGTCTGGTAGTCCAGCAGGAATTTGAATAATTCCTGCTTCCAACTTCGGCCTTTGGTTAGGGCGGCTTTAATGGACTTTTTTACAGTGCGCATAAAACGTTCTGTTTCAGCATTGGCTTGGGGCCATAGTGGTGTTATTTTTCTGTGCTTGAATCCGGTGATGGAGGCATAGGCTTTGAAGTCATAGCTGTTGAATGGTGGGCCATTGTCCGTTTTGAGGGAGACTGGCACTCCAAATTCAGCGAATATCTTGTCCAGACGGGGTATGACTGATGTTGAGATGGAGTCTAGGATGTTGACAACAACATAGCGTGAGTATTCATCTGTGACAACAAGAAGGTACTTTCCATTTTGGAGGTGTCCAAAATCAGCACTGACTTCTGCCCACGGGGCTGCTGGTAGTGGGGACATTTGCAGTGGCTCTCTTGTCGGTTTGTGGGTACTGATCTGGCAGGTGTGGCAGTTCCTGATGTTTTCTTCCACTAGGGGCTGCATGTTCTTGAACCAGACCTTTTCTCAGATTACTTGAGCTGATGCCTTCATTACCGAAGGTGTGTCCAAGGAATTCTAGTGACCTCTTGTTATACTCGCATTTGACCCCATTCAGGGTGAGGCCTTTTTCGAAGACGTTGGAATATTGCATGGAGGTTTTTGTCGTGATCCTGCTGGTCTGATCCGAAGCAAAGGATGTCATCATATTGATGGCTCCCTTAATCCCTGCAAGTGCTTGGCTGATTTCTTCCTGGAATATTTCACTGGCAGAGTTGACACCAAAGAATAGCCTTTTGTATCTGTACAGACCTAGGTGTGTTGCAAAGGTGGTTATGTATCGGGATTCTTCAGCTAATTCCAATTGATTGTAACCCTGATTGAGGTCTAATTTGCTGAAGATGTTAGCTCCTGATAGAATAGTTTTCAGCTCGTCAAGTGTAGGGGTTGGATGCCGTTCCCTTTTAATAGCTTTGTTTGCTGCTCTCATATCAATGCAAACCCTGATTTTCTTTTGGTCCTTTTTTTGGTACCACTACAATAGGAGATACCCATGGTGTCGGTCCATCTGCTTTTTCAATTACTCCCAGTTTCTCATCTTTGCGTATCAGTTCTTCTATGTCTTTCCTCACTTGAAAGGGGACTCTGCGGTATCTCTGAGCAATGGGTGGCACGTTTTCGTCTATGTGTAGGTGAACTTTCTTACCTTTTAGTCTACCTAGACCATTGAACAGGTCTGCATAGTCCTCCAGAAGTTTGAGGGTAGAGGGTGGGGTTTGTGCATCAGAGTTACTGATGTGGTTAACTGAGAGCTTGTTCGCTGACAGTAGTTTGAGCCTCTTACATGTTTCCCAGCCGATGATGGGTTTTTCTGGGCCCTTTATTACGTGTATATCAGCTTGGCAAAAGATACCCCCAAACTCTAGAAGTGTGCTAAATCGACCTAGAACCGGGATGGTTTCTTTGACACCAAATCCAGATAATACAGTTTTTGTGGGTCGGAGGGTGGGGTGTTGGTCTTAAGCACTTGAAGTCTGCTTCAGACAGGATGTTAAGGGTGGCGCCTGAGTCCGCTAATACATTAAACGTTTGGTGGCTATCGCCAAAAGATACATTGAAGCAAGGAAGGTTTTTCATCTTACCTGTATATAATACATATTCAGTGTCACTGCTGCTGGCTGAGTCCCGTTGATGATCTTTGATGCAGTTCACCGGTCATTGACGGGTTTGGTTTTGTGAGCGTGGGGGACGATTTGTTCTCCGTTGTCTGTTTTCGTCATTTAGTCTTCTGAAACAGACAGAGATAAAATACCCCCATCTCCGGTAATAGGTGCACTGGTTGTGGAATGCAAGTCAAGACGTTGGTCCCCGTTTATGTGGGTATTTCCCATTGCAATTTCTGCACCTGTTTTGCTGGTGAGGGTTGCGTGGCCGTTGCTGTTCATACGAGACTTGGTTCACTTGTGCAGTGGTAGTTCCAGTAGTGACTTTGGCGTATTCTAGGTGCATTCGTTCTAAGTGTGTTGCCATAGTTTCCATTGTTCTGGCGTAATTTATTAGGTCGCTTAAGGACATATTTGAGTTCATCAGCCCTTTTTGGCGGACTTTCTCAGATAAACAGCCTGTTATTAGCTGGGATTTTATTTCAGCATTTATGTCTGCGAAGTGACACATGGCTGCTGCCTCTTAATTTCCGGTAAAAATCCTATGTTAGGAGTAGTTTGTTTCAGCTTTCGAAACACAAACCGGTTATATTCCGTGTTGTTCTGTGGGTTGAAGTGGTTCTGCACAGCCGAGACGAGTTTATCGAAATGTGTTTCGTTTTCTCCTGGTGTGATCTGTTCGGGCGGCATTTCGTCGATAAGGTCGTTCATCGCTTCGCCCACAAACGTTAGCAGGATTGCTTTTTGTCTTTTATCATCCTCTATGTCATGTGCGATGAAATAATTTTTTAATCTGTTGACGTATTTTGTCCATCTTGCAGCTTTGGCTTCCGATTTACAGTCGAATTCCGGATAGTGTGATAGAGCGGCCATGTTTGTTATGTAGCACGTTGTAGACGACCAATGCTTGCTAAACATCGACTACTGTCATCGTGGATTAACAGGATGAATGAGGATTAATGAGAGAGCGAAGACGAACCCTGCTAGCGTGCTTTGTGTCCCTTCTTATTATATCTTCCCTCCGGATCCGCAGGGGCCGTAACCTCTGTGACCCGGAGGTTATTTCCCTTTTATTGGTCAGGACATTACGTCCACAAATGTACCAGTGTGCACATACATACGTCCACAAATATATCCGGGTATACATACATGCACAAATGTACCCGTGTATGCATACATACGTGCACAAATATAACCGAGTATACACACATACGTGCACAACTCTACTCATGTATACATACGTACACAAATATACCCGTGCATGCATACATACGTACACAAACATACCCGTGTATGCATACATACTTGAACAAATATAACCGTGTATGCATACATGTGTTTACAAATAAAACCGTGTCTGCACACATGCGTCCGCATACACACACACAGGTACAGATGTGCATAAGCCTATATACACATACACGCAAATATAAACGTACATATACCTACACACGCATTCATAGATACATACACATAGGTACATACACCTATACACAGATACATACCTGCATACACCTATGCACACATACGCATATACAGATACATATCTGCACACACGCATATACACACAGATACATACGTGCACACACCTATGCACACACACATACAGACATTCATTTATACATACACATAGACATACATAGACATACATAGACACATATACATACATAAACATACAGACATAGACACAGACATACACATACAGACATACAGACACAGACACACACAGACACACATAGACACACACAGACACACACAGACATACATACACACATACACACACAGACATAGACACACACAGACATACATACACACACAGACATACAGACACACACATACAGACATACAGACACACACAGACACAGACACATACACACACACATACAGACATACACACACACACATACAGACACACACACACACATATAGACAGACACACACAGACACATATAGACAGACACACACAGACACATATAGACAGACACACACAGACACATATAGACAGACACACACAGACACATATAGACAGACACACACAGACACATATAGACAGACACACACAGACACATATAGACAGACACACACAGACACATATAGACAGACACACACAGACACATATAGACAGACACACACAGACACATATGACAGACACATATAGACAGACACACACAGACACATATAGACAGACACACACAGACACATATAGACAGACACACACAGACACATATAGACAGACACACACAGACACATATAGACAGACACACACAGACACATATAGACAGACACACACAGACACATATAGACAGACACACACAGACACATATAGACAGACATACAGCCTTTGAGATTTCCCTTGCCCGATCGACTCAGGCGATTAAAGTTTATTGCTTTACTCGCCCCCGGTCGAATAAAAATCTCGAAATGAAGCATGTCCCTTCAAATATAGAAAAAATGAAATGTGATTCCTTTTACAACCCAAAAGTATGCCATTAAAATTCACAAGTTACTTAGAATGACATTAAATTACATTATTGAACTCTTTGGTTTTATGCATGGCGTCTGATTTTCGTCAAAATATGTGGTTAAACTAAAGACAGTGACATCCCGTATTCATCAAAGCAAGATCTGATAAATGGAATTTAGATTGACAAGCTCCTGTTTCGCTTTTATCATCATGGTCAGTGTAAAAAATTTGTTTAATTATCGCTTCCAGAATGAAGCCAAAAAGTCTCTGTTGTCCAGATTAAAGACGCTCACGTATTTTTATAAACGCATTTGGGCAGTGGTGGAAATTTGTCTAACAGAAATCAGAAGATCTGGTTTAAGGAAGATTGTAACATTGGTTTGTCAATCTGTTCTGTTATCCATTACACTACACATCTTATACCTCTGTAAGTTGGTATGCATGTTATGTGGTTTAATGAAGTTTAAAAAGATAGTGATTACCTATAAAACAACTAGCTGAAAACAGATGTATGGCTTTTTTATTTTAAGAATTATACCTTACTTAAAATACATCATCATCATGCAACCTTAGATCATGTTCAAATATCTGAAGGTAGTATTTTACAAGATATTTCCAAATACCACTATATAAAAAGATGAAGATTAGGTTTAGCTAACTTAAGTGAAGTGTCAGTTTGGTCTTTTCCTTATAAGGAACTATTTAGTATTCACTGACTGAGTAGCCAGTCCTATCATAGATTGAAATTTTTTACAAGAACAGTGACTGTTATTGCTCTTTCCAATATTGATGGGAATTTCCTTCCTAACCTTTTGTTTGAAGTAGTGTAGAACATCAGCATCTTGATTATGCCATTATTTTTTTGTAAAGTTAGTATTATACTTACATAAAAAAAAAAAAAACATCATGCTAACAACTTGTTTAGAAAATTACTATTTTGAATTTTAAAACCCAATAAACTAAAAAATGCTTAGAGCTCCAGCTTGGTAGTGAAAATTTCAACTCACCTTCAATCATGTGATAGCAAATGAACAGACAAAACTAACATTTAGTAAATTATAATAAGATGCTCAGTGGGCTACTTTTGCAGCCTTTTTGCTAATATCAGTCAGTTAAGTGCCATACGTGAAACACGCTTGGGCGATCATGTCTCGAAAGAGACATGACTGACTGGGTAGAAGATTATTCCGCAGTAGGTTGCCATTGCTTTCTGCGGTAGACTGGTTGCCAGCCAAGGCTATAGAACCCAATCTGTTCTATTATTTAACCCATAACTGGAAGGAAGAGACGGATTAATACCTTTCCCCAAGAGTATTTGCGCGTAAGTGAATGCAATGAATTCAGCTGGAATTTGAACTCGGCTCCCCGATTTCTCGTTCCGAGCCGATATCCAATGCACCACAACGCACATCCTGCTATATAGAAATCCTAATTTCCACAGAGTGCTGCATTATCATCATCTTGTGCCTGACTACGCTTAGTAATTATCTGAAACTAGAAGATGTTTACACTGATTTAAGATGACATGGAAATTTTCTTTAGAAAAAAAAAATTAATGTTTATCTTGAAAAGACCCATTTGTGTCTTTCATAAGTAAATGATGTGTAGTTCATTTTTAAGATATTCTTTTGATGTTCGACTGACATTAAGAAAGAAAAAGTGAGCTTGATTAACAGTTAACAACATGATAAATAGAATTGGTGAGAGAAATTCAAATCCCAGACTAATCTGTTGCATTTAACTTTGCACTAATGTTTTTGGGAAAGACAAAATTCCATTTATTCTCCAATCAGCTATGAATTATATAGAAAGGCAGAGTATGTTCAACATAAAAACACTATCACCTTTCTCAATGAACAGTTTACAGATATTTAAAAAAAAAATTGTGTGGAGCTATGATCACCTACATTCTTAAGAGATATAGCACTTAGAGACATCTTCAAATATACTTCTCAAATTTAAAGAAAATTTAGTAGTTCTTAATTTTCATATTTTCCAAACATAATTTACTAGCTGTATAGCCCGACATTGCTTGTGATTTGTTAGTGGTTATATTAAAATGGTAAAGTCCTTATTCAAAAAGCTCCAGTATAAAGTTGCCATGACATGTAAGTAAAAAAAAATGCAAAAAAATGCATAGTCAATTTTGCCAATTAACGGGAATGATTTATGTACAATTGGACCAACAGAAGCCAGTGTTACGGGAGCCTGTAATGTGATGCGATGACGACGAGGCATAGAAGAAGTGGCTGCTTTGTCCCTGGAATGTTGGAGGGGTTGGCACCTTGTAGAGAATGTGAAATTCTTATGGCATATCATAAGGTAGAAGTCACAAAAGACCTGATTTTTGTTGGAATACAACTAAGCATTTCGGAGAAATACATGATCGCAAAAAGCAATATTTTTCATTAATTTTTGCCACACCTCGTGTGTCAATTGAAATTTTTGTTTGCATATCAAGGCATCAGACCATGTTCTACCAGTGACTCGATTTTGGTCGAGTTTGAGTGAAGCATTTTGGAGAAATGCATTAAAGAGCACAAAAGACCAACTGAAATTATGTTTGTCATTGATTTTTGACAAACCCTGTACATTGATTCGGAAAATCTGTGTACATCAAAGGTTCGGACCATGATCTACAAGTTACCCGATTTCGGTTGAATGTGCATAAAGCATCTTGGAAGAGAAGAGTTTTTATATTCTAAGCGTTTTGGGGATTTCTGCTGTAACCTGAAAATGGATTTAAAAAGCTTTTGCATTCATCAAAGGTTCTTATGATCGACAAGTGAACCAATTTTGGTTAAAGTCGGACCAAGGGTTTTTGAGGAGTAGGGTTTGTTAGAATAGAGACATACAGATATATATATATATATATATATATATTTTGAAAATATTCTCTAATATATATATATATATATATATATATATATATATATATATATATATTAGAGAATATTTTCAAAATTCAAAAGGTGTCGGATGTACATTTCGACATAGGATCTTTAATAGAGATTCTACGTCACGTCAGCGACATTGTTTTTTTTTTTCCCCAAATGGCGAAGGCCCTGGGGTAAAGTGTGGAAGGGTTTTAACAACGGTCACAAAGGGGTTTAAAACAAATATCCAATATAGTGAATAATAGAATCAACCAATTATCATCCAACATTAAAACTTTCAACGCAAGTAAAAATATTTACAATAAGGCCCTTCAAAAAAGCCGATGTAAGAACAAGTTAACATATAATAAACCTACAATAGACTCCGAATCATCCAAAAATAGAGGTGTATTTAGGAGGGAAGGAATGGGTTTCAATTTCAATATATGATTTAAAAAAATTTTTATTTAAGTTTATTTAATTAAACCTTTTAGGTAGAAGCGAGCTAAATGCCAATTACAGGAAGTTATCAGTTTAAAAATTATTAGAGAAAAAGATTAGATATATATATATGATCCTCCACAACGCACATCCTAAAAAACTATCAGCCCGCATGGGGACTCGAACCCCAGACCCTCAGATTACTTACAAAGAAGATCCTTAAAAGTCTGATGCTCTACCGACTGAGCTATGAGGGCTGCCTTCACATTCCGCCTCGCAAAATAAACAAAAGAAAGAAAAACAATAATTCTCAAAATCGAGTTTAAAGGTTAGTCATTCTCAAAACTCGTTTTGGCCGACCAAAAGCAGTGCCCCCCCTACCCTACCAACTTTCTTTTTCCTTTTTTTTTTAATTTTATTAACTGATATTAAACTTTCAGATTATCGGAAAAAATTATTATCTTCAGTTTTCTGGCGAGGGCGAAGCATTGCTTACCAAAAATCAAACTATCCCCTAGAAGCGGTCCTCACATTTAAAAGTTAGGAGCTTAAATACTTTTTTTTTTTATTTCATAAAGTAAATTTTAATTTATGCACTGTTATTAACACCGAGTGTGCAATCACATACTTGCACATTCTAAAAACAGTGCACAAATAGAAAATTAAAGATGCAATGAAAAAACAAACAAAGCATAGGTATTTATAAAATTAATTTGTTATTGTTTAAAAAATTCATGAATTACTTTTTTTTCTTTTGTGCGCCATTTTCAACATAAGAGCGATCGAGTCTATAATCGCTAAATTTTTATGTAGGCTACAACATCATTTGACTTATTGTGTAGAGATTGTAAATGTATTGTTAAATGTTTAAAATACCAATCACCGTAACAGAAAAATGCTTTTTGTGAACACTAACAATGCACCCAAAATAGAAAAATGTATATTCCACAGTCCACTCCACACACACGCAGTCACTCAACAATGTTAAAAACGACGGGGTGGGGGTGGGGGGGAGAAAAACTATATCATTCGAATTCATTTAACGCGGCAAAACATTTTTGTTTGTGTCTTTATTTTTGTTTACCTTGCATTGCGGTTTTTTTTTTGTTTTTTTTTGTTTTTTGTGCCGTTTTCTAACGTTGGGTGTAAAAATTGACAGGAACCTCTTCCTTTATGCTAAGAAATAACCGAATGAAAATGTCAGTTACCAAAACAAAACATTAAAAAACTAAACGACTTCTAAATGTTTAAAAAGTCAAAACATCATTTATTTCACACATATATATGGATGAAGTCTTTCGAAAACCAGATACTAAAAGAAATAAAAGGCAAATTCAAGATTTACTCACTTCAATCATTAATACTTGTATTTTTAAAAATCAACCAAGTTTGTAGTGGACGAAGGCCGTCCACTTACTAATTTATATTTTAACGGTCGACTCGACGTAACATTCGTTAAGGTTTGAAGCAAGATTTATGAATGAACAAGAAGGCGAAAGTAAACGGAAAAACAATATATTGAAAAAGGTTACATAGGGTTGAGAAAGCATGCATAAGAAGTTGTAGAGTCCGGTTTCAATGAAAGTTAATGTCAGAGAAGAAAATTAAGAGAATAAAAGATATTTGCGCCACTAACTGCTACCCGCAATTAGTGCGCGTGTGTTTGTATGAGTTAGGGAGGCATGTCTGTTCTTGTCTGCCCTCGCCCCGGGACGAAATCCTAACTGCTGTCTCACGTGCTCTTTTCGGTTTTTAAAGGCTTCGTTTTTGGCGGGAACTACGACTGTCACGTAGACGCCGCGTGACCATGCGTATGTATGTGTGTGTGTGGGTGTCAATGTCTGAAACCTACAAATAGCCCCCCTAGATTGAAACAAATATTAAAAATATTTTTTTCAATATGTCCGTGTATATGGTGGTTTGGTTACGTTGATGATGATGCTTGTAGTAGTAGTAGTAGTGATCATGCCAAAAATGACAGAGAAGGCTGGTTGCTGAAAAAAAAGGTGGGGGCACAGACGTTGCTCATAGGTGTGGGAGGAGGTTGCTGAAACGTCTGACTGCTGGTCAGCCATATTGGATTCTCAAAAAGCACATGGTGAAATGGAAAAATGAGAAAAATTTGTGAAAGGTGAATTTTTTTTTTTTTTTTTTTTTTTGGTTGTCTCTCGTAGGCTGAAAAGAAGAAGAGTCTGGAATGCGATGCGCGTGAGTAGGGATTTTGCTGCAGTGTCCCCTATCAGAGTGCCAGGATGCGGCATGCTCTGGAAAATTCTCGGTAGTTGATGTGTCTGTTAAAGATCTTCTAATTTATTCCAATGCTCCACGTTGAGTTGCTTGCGTTTGTAAGAGTTTCCGTGTTTTGCTGTACGTGTGGATTTTTATGTTGGTGTTAGAAGAATTAACAGTTGGTTATAAACTTTGATTTGCAAAGTGGTTGATTGAAGCTTGTTGATACCGAGTGTACGCGTTTGAGAGAACTAAAAAGATATCGAGGTTTAATGTCGAATTTTCTGGAGGTCTCAATTCTCCAGTATTAATAATTCGGCTTGTCGATTTCCTCAGTGTTCTGGTTGAGAAAAAAAGGCGTCTTTAAGTCGACGTTGTGTTTGGTTGAGTGACATTGCGTTGAATGCTGAAAGAAACGTCTTTAAGTCGACGTTGTGTTACTCTTTTTCTGGAAAACCTGGGAGAGAGAGATGACAGTTGTGCTGTCTAGTGCGCGATTGTAAAAATTCTGTGTGGGGTCGCCATCTTGGAGTCCTGTAGAAAGAGTTGGGAGATAACGACGTTGAATAGTAGTTCTTGTTGATAGACACAGAAGAATGCTGAGTTCCATTTCCAACGATGCTGGACTGAATTACGCCGAATCGAGATCACGTCGTGGTCACCATTGTAGTGGACGAAGGCCGTCCACTTACTAATTTATATTTTAACGGTCGACTCGACGTAACATTCGTTAAGGTTTGAAGCAAGATTTATGAATGAACAAGAAGGCGAAAGTAAACGGAAAAACAATATATTGAAAAAGGTTACATAGGGTTGAGAAAGCATGCATAAGAAGTTGTAGAGTCCGGTTTCAATGAAAGTTAATGTCAGAGAAGAAAATTAAGAGAATAAAAGATATTTGCGCCACTAACTGCTACCCGCAATTAGTGCGCGTGTGTTTGTATGAGTTAGGGAGGCATGTCTGTTCTTGTCTGCCCTCGCCCCGGGACGAAATCCTAACTGCTGTCTCACGTGCTCTTTTCGGTTTTTAAAGGCTTCGTTTTTGGCGGGAACTACGACTGTCACGTAGACGCCGCGTGACCATGCGTATGTATGTGTGTGTGTGGGTGTCAATGTCTGAAACCTACAAGTTTAAGGTGAGAATCGATATGCTGCGATCTGTTTCAGTGAAACAGACAGCACTCAGCTGGCTAAAGGCTGACTGCAATTACAACGATAAGAAAAATAATTTACTTCAAAGAAAAATAATAGAGAAATAAATGTTTCGCAGAAATTACAAACATAAAAATCGGTTTCGTTTTCTGTGATCATATATGAAAAGCTGTTTGTAAAATTGGTTTCGAGTCCTAGTTCCCATTCATAGTCTTGTAGAGTTTGATAGTCTCACCCACACATGGTCATTCAGCGTTCACGTGATAACTTAGTTCCCGCGTAAATGCATGCCGATAAAAGCGGGGAACGTCACGTGTTACGCCGGTTAGGATTCTGTCCCGGGAAGAATATGTTCATCACCTAGCTCACAAAAAAAAAACAAAAAAAAAAAACAAAAAAAAAACACGCGCACTAATTACGGGTAGCAATTAGTGGCGCAAATTTTTATTTCTCACCAACATGCACACACAACACTAAAAAAACTCCAATTGGAAACAGACATTAACACTATGCACATTAACTTTCATTCAAACTGGACTTTACATAAAATAACTGTCTACCGAACATTTTACGTTTCTGTCCAGACAAAGGGAAAGAACTTTTCTTTCCTTACTTTTATGCTTTCAACCCTATGTAACCTTTGGTTAACATATTGTTTTTCTGGTTACTTTCGCCTTTTCGTATTTCCTGATTTCATGCTCGATTCCATGACGCAAGTTACGCTGAGTCGACTCGTAAATATAAATTAGTAATGGACGCTTCGTCCTCTACAGTCTTGCTGAAGTAGGACATTTTAAGTACATGATGATTTATAATGCATTTAAAAAAATGAAAAATCTTTCTTGAAGTTTTTATTAATTCCAAGCCAATTAAAATTTAGTAGTATTTCCAACAAGCATTTGCTGTTTTGCAAACCGAGTTTAAACTGATTGGAATTATTTTCTTCTGATTATCGATAAAACCGTCCATAGCACAATTCTCTTTAATAAAACAAAAACTATTTAAAAAAATAAAATACTTTTCTTAAACGTTATTCGAGTAAAACCGGCCGATTTAAAGCTTCTGAATGGAAACAAATATTACTTTTTTATTTTTGAAATATCACCGAAAAATAAAATTTTTAATACTGAGATGGGTACCTCCACTTTTTCGGCATAAATTTTCGATACCGAAGTTTAAAATGAAATTTTTAAAATGAAAAAACATTCTTGAAGATTTCATTTTAGATTTAATTAAAAGCTTAAATGATTAAAATTTATTATTTCTTATAAGTAAAAAAATCTTGTGTATTTCAGATATAAATTACATAGATTGGAAGGAAGGTCACATTTAATTTTGATTTCTTGAAATTTTCTTAAAAGCGGCCATTTTCTTAATTTTAAGAAATTCATAAACAAAAATTCATCGATTTAAAAAATATTTAAAAAGATTCCTGGCACTTTATTTCAGTAAATTTAGAAAACTGAAAGTTGAATTAATCTGATTTTAAAGAAATATTATTTAGCTATAGCATAAAAAAGTATTATACAATCAATTATTAACGATTGGTCGTATTCATCTGATCGAACTTTGACGGAGTGTTAAATGACAAGGCATTGACAGCTTTCTACGCATGAGCATAAAAGCAATTTTTATAAATCTAAGGGAAGGGACAAAACTCTTAAATTACGTAACCTTTTCATAATTATGGCAATTTTAGTTAACCATACATGAAAATAAGGAACGTATTAACGTAAGTAAATAAAAATTATTTTTAAAATAATTGCGCACCTCTACGTTTAATAATCTTTGCAATTTGGGACTCGTAAATTTCGTTTCCACTTAATTATTAATATTATATAACCTCCAGGGAACAAACAAACACAGAAATTTACACGATTTTAAACTATTATAAATTATTATAATTACAATGTAAAAATTCATTATTCATCAAAAAAATTTTATTTTTTCAGACAATAATGTCCTTAATATTAATTATTTACAAAAGCAATTAGAAGCTTTTCTCATTAAGTAATGTCATAGTTTTATTGGATTTATTATTTTTCAATTCAGAGCAGGTTTTCTTTTATTTGCGCACTAATTTGTAAATCACCTACTTTTTTTCTATCTCCAAAAACTCCTACTTCTAACAAAAAAATTGTCAGGGAACAAACAGGTTATGTGCGAAATTTCATGAAATTAAGTAAGTCGGGGGTAACACATTTAAAAAAAAAAAAAATTTACGAATATTTTCTAAAATAAGTTTAATTTCATTCATTTGTGAATAAGTCCTGAACATTTCATTAAAATCGGCCAATTATTTGATTTTTACAAGAATTTCCAAAATAATGTGTTTTCTACGGGGGGGGGGGGGGGACGAGCGTGCAAAAAAAAAAAAGAAAAGTTAATCGTTGGTGGAGGCGAAGACGTAAACAAGATTTTAACTGTGTTCATTCAGTTAAGCGCCATACATGACACACGCTTGGGCGATCATGTCTCGAAAGAGACATGACTGACTGGGCAGAAGATTGTCCCGCAGTAGGTTGCCATTGCTTTCTGCGATATACTGATTGCCGACCAAGGCTATAGAACCCAATCTGTCCTGCTATTTAACCCATAACTGGAAGGAAGAGACGGATTAATAATACCTTTCCCAAGGGTATTTAGAAAGGGTTAAAAAAATTTCAAAAATAATTAAATACTTTGGTCTTTCATCTTTATAATATCATGAACATTTTGTTTGACGATAAAACTTTATTTTCGTTAAGTTTGTGGCCTTTTTCATTACGCTATGCTGTTTTCCCGCGAATTAGTGGAGGTCCTGTTGAGGTGTATAGCTTGATGTTGGTGGAATTTATCCGAGGAGATAATCGTAATTAAATTCCATGTCTAATACAATGTAAAAGCTTTTTTTTATATCTCAGTAACTACTCAGTAATCGAGAAAATTTTAACCATTATTAATCTAATATTTTTATTGAATTTTAGTACTTTGGCTTTCCGAAGACGTTTGCGTTACCAATTAATTTTTTTTTTTTAAACCACTCATATTTTCTGTTAATAATATCCTATCCTGTATGGACTAGAAAAAAAAACATTTCGGCGGACCTGAAGGAGACTACCACCACCTTTAAATTTGTTGTTTATAATTTTTTTTTTTTTTTACTTTACTTTTTCAGTGTAGTCTTATCGATTATTAAATAAAGTTTCCGGTTATCGAAATAAATTTGTAAAAATTTCAATATTTAAACAATTTTGAGTGGGGGCTCAGTTTCTCATACAACGTTATAGTAAATCGATCCTCCATTTTGGAATCACTCGCGTTGGGTTCGCTTTGTTTTTGTTTTTTTTGGTGGGGGGACGAGTTGTTGCTCTTGCTTTTGTCTTTTTCAAGTTTTCTTTAGTTCTTTACAATGGCATCTTTCTCGGAAACTCCAAGAATGGTTTTATTCAAAAATTTCGCAAAGGATTCAGTTGTTGAATTCAAACAAAAAGTTAATTGCACAAGATCGATTTACTTTAAGGTTGCATAAAAAAGTGATCCCCCCCCGCACAAAATTGTTTAAATATTGAAATTTTTATTTATATTTTTTTTTGTCACTCGAAAAGTTTAGAATTTAATCGATATTACACTGACAAAAAAAAGTTAAAAAAAAAAAAATTTAAAAAATGCTTATCAACAAATTTACAGGTGGTGGTAATGTACTGGCGAGGTGATTCCAAATTGGAGGATCGATTTACTATGGACGTTGTATGAAAAAATGAGCACCCTCTAAATTGTTTAAATATTGAAATTTTTCCAAAATTTTTTTTGTCATTCGGAAAGTTTAGGGTGTAAGCAATGAGATTGAACTGAAAAAAAAAAAAAAAAATGAAAAACACCAAATTTAAGGTGGTGGTAGTCTCATTCAGGTCCCCCAAATTTTGTCAAAATTCCAATAAAATCAAATAAGTGAAGTTTGTGTGGAGGGGCAGGTGTAAGATTTAAAAAGAAAAAATTAAAAATACTTCAATTCATTCGTGTCTTGAACGTTTCATTAAAAAATTTGACAATTATAATTTTTGCAAGAATTTCCAAATCAATGTGTTTTTAGCGTAAAAAGATACTCACATTTTTATTATGGTTCCACGTTGATGCAAGAAAAACAAGTTTTTAACCAAAATTTCGAAAGTTTTTTTTTTTATCAAGTTCTGCGAATTTTTCCTTCATTTTATGCTTTTTTTTTTTTTATTAACCGAATCTTTTAGTTGAAGGTACGAACTGACTTTAATACTTAACTACAAAAAATTATGAAATCCAGTCCCCCCCCCTCCTCCAAACAAACCTATTGTTGATGACCGTTAATATTCCTTAATTTCTAACCTGCAGAATTAAAAATCAAAACTAGCGTTTTCAAAATGATTTTTTCGGTCAGTTTCTTCTTGAAGAATTACCCGCAGCCGTCAAATAAAAAGAAGCTATTTCACTTTCAGAAGTAGACAACTTTTACTGACCGACACCACCCGCTTTTTCTCCTTATTCACTCGGAATAGAAAAACTAATCTTCTTATTGAACTTTGTAATTATTATTATTATTCCAAAGAAAAAGAAAGAAAAAAAAGTGTCTCTCTACCTATTTCATTTTTTAGTTTCTCCCCACATTTTTGGAATTAAGAAAATATTCAGTTTCGATGAATGACCATGCCATACACAGTGTGTACATAGGGTCTTTTTTTTATTTTCTAATAGATTAAATTTGACTCGAAGAAAAGAAAAAAAAGAAACGGTTAAAAAGAAAAAAAAAGTTTGTTTTTGAAACAGCTTTCTTTCGGAATAATTAAAACCACAAAAAATATTATAGTCACTTTTAGTTAAAATACTTTTTTGTGACGTTAATCATTCCGAAAGAAAGTCAACCTTTAAGTTGTTGAGTGTTTATTAACTCGTGTTCACAATTTTCAGATAAACAAAAAACATTATCTGATTATTTTCCCCACATTTAAAGTTTGTTTGGAAAAAAAAAAAAAAAATCAAAAGTACAGATTTTATTCATTTTAATTTTCAAAAAACTTAAGTGAAAAGTGTGTATGGAGGGGCAGGTCTAAGATTTAAAGTAACATATCGTTTTTAAGATTAAAAATTACTTTTAAAAGTTAAAAAAATATTTTTTCTCTTCAATTTATCTGCAATATCTGGGTATCAAAATTTAGTAACAGTAAAAAAAATAAAATAAAATAAAAGGAACCAACTTACCTTTTCTTTACTGGAATAGTTCGTTGAAATGTCGACTCAATCAAAAATTCAAACGAAAGTTAATCTGGGATAAAAACTGATATTCATCATGGAGCCTCAGTCTTAAAACTGTTTATTCATCTAATTGAAGATAAATACGTACACAATGCTTGATGATTAAATTAAAGAACTTTAATCAGAAGTACAAAATAATAAAATTTTTAAAGGTTAAATAAAATAACTAATTCAAGTGATAGGAAATTTCTTCGTTTGCAGCACTTCTTTAAAAAGAGTAGGTGCAGAGTTATCCCCCTTATATTCTTGATCAGTCCACTTCTCTTGAGTATTTAGGAATTAAAAATGTCTCTCTTCAAGACTTCATTTCTTATCGGTCAAATTAACTAAATTAAATTAGCATGGTTTCTACTGATGACTGAAGAATTTTAATAGATCAATATAATTCATATACAAAGGAATGTTTTGATTTTATAGAGGTGATAAATTTATTTTGCTAAAATTTAATTTTCAATAATCGATGACTACAAAGCGGAAAGCTCAAATATTTTTCCTTAAACAACTTCTCTATTTTCATTTTTATTTGCTGAAATAATATCTCATGTTAAATAACTATAAAATGTATTTGTATTTTAAGATGCTTAAAAATACCTACAAACATTACACTACTGTCAAAGAAATGCGATACCCGAGATTTAAAATTAATTTTTAAAAATGAAAATCTGTTTGAAGCGTTTATTTTATTTTGAATTTCAAGCTAATAGATCAAATATAATATTCTAAATAAGCAAAATACTTTGTTGTATTTCAAAACTAATTTAAATTGGCTGGAAGGAGTTTTTCATTTGGAAATCACTCGACAACATTCTGATTTTAACGCTATTTAGCCATCTCTCATCGCAATGTAATTCTCTTAATTCAAAAATATTTTAAAAATAAAATATACCTTTCTTAAACATTATTTAAGAAATATTAACTGATTTCAAGTTTAATTAATTTGATTTGAAACTTTAAATATCGTAGAAATGCGTTTTTTATGCACGGTGGTAGCTGTTTAAAGTGTTGACAGAATGACAGATGGAAATTTATCTTTTCAAGGTATTGTGGTGATACCGAGTAAAGCGAGGGACCGGATGTTTACACTCTCACGACCAGAAAGCAAATAACCAAAACTCGTCGGTGCGCACCCCGGCTCCGCGCAGATGTTCCGGTTGAAAGCTAAAAAAATTAATTGAATATTAATTTCCAGTTCGCGAGCCTACGCGAATTTTATTTATCGGCCAATGGTAAGCCCAGAATCAAATACGAATGTGAATTCCCAAATGATCTGCTGGGATCCAAAAAGAAGAAATAAAAAGCCGATACAGAAAGCATCGCCAGACTGAAACAGACAGACACAGAGAGACAGACTCGAGAGAGACGAGTGTAATTAGTATCTCCCTTGACCGAAGTCAAGCGAATTACTATGCTCACCTCCCTTCCCTCTCATCTTATTCTTCTACTTACCGACCACATTCATACGCACAAATTCTCTTTTCAGCTGTTATTGCCATGAACATTTTAACGTCCGTTGGACCCATAATTAAAGGATTACTTTAATTGTAAAAACCTTAATTGATATGTGTATATATATAAAATGTTATTTCTAAACTTAATTTGCTTTTCTTGATTTATATTATTTATGACTTATAGTGGGCTATCTACAACGAGGCCAAATTCCGTTAATCTGCAACAACATACAACCACTCTTCACTAGAACGGATAACCTACTATAGTATATAGCAGTAAAGTTACTAGAGGTATATAATGTGATCGCCTTTTTATATAATTTTTGACTAAGTAATCTTGAACATTTAGGAAAATATTTTCTGTAATCTAATGCTTTATTGAATTTTAGAAACTTCGGTTTTAAATTTACTTGTTATTTTCTAATAATGTCGTGTATGGACTTAAGTGTCTAGAAAAGTCGACACGTGTATACACATTAAAAAAAATCAAAATTATTCTAAAAATATTGGTGTTTGATGAATTGTACTAAGCTTTTCCATTTATGATTAGTAATAATAGTTTTTACTTAACAACAATACAACTTAAAACGCACAAAGTATTTTAAAAGATTTAAAACTTTATAAATTATTCTAACTAAATTTTAAAAAAAAATGTAAACAATTCTTGTAAAAATTCATTATTCATCGAAAAAAAATGCTTTTGAGACAATAGTGTTCATAAAATATTTTATTCATAAAAGCAATTGGAAGCTTTTCTAATTAAATAATGTCTTAGCTTTATTACATTTTTTCTATTTTACACTTCAGGGTAGATTTTCGGTTACTCTGTCTTCTGTTTTATAAACATAAATAAATAAATAAATTAATAAATGAAATAATGTTAATTTAAATTTTCCAACGAGTTCTGTTTTTAATTAATATAAAAATAAAATGGACCAAAAATCAATTTCACGAAATTTTATAAAATTAAATACGTGGTGAGTAACAGATGTAAAAACACCATTTAAAAAAATTAAAAAAAACAATTATAAAATAATTTATTTGTGAATAAGTTTTGAAAGTCTCATTAAAAATTCGACAATTATTTTATTTTTTGCAATAATTTCAAAACCAAAGCTAAAATTTTCTATATTAAACTTCGGTTCCCCCGCTGACGCAAAAAAGTAAAACTAAAAAACAGCAAAAAACATAAAAACAAAATTTCCAACTTAGAACGTTCGAAATTTTGGTTAAAAATATATTTTAATAAAAAAAATTATTTGGTCTTTCCTCATGATAATAACGTAAAGATTTTGACGATAACTTTTTTATTTTCATTTTTTAGTGAATCATATTTTAGTGAATTTTAGTGAATTCAATTTTAGTGAATCAGTGGTGTCATATAATTTTGTTGAGTGATTATTATTGTGCACCAATTTATTTTGAATTGTTGACCTTACATTGGTTTTTATAGTCAAGAAATTTCAGCTGTTGTGCACTTCTTCAGATGTTTGTCGTATTCAACGACGATGTTCTCAGAATTTCTAACTGAATCTTTTCTTCAATTTACTTATTACTTCGAATTTATATATTGCCACCAAGAGGCTCTTAGTCAGACCAGGTTACTCTACGGGTGTTACTGGTAGCATTTAACCCAGTACTACATGATTGGGTCATCGGTAATTGAACTGGTGGTACCCTCACTCCGTCGCTAGGCTTTTCTGGTGAGGTAGGTGGCGAGGCACCCAGCAGGATTAACAAGACCTGTCAGAGGGCGGATGAACCTTCTTGTAGGATCAACGGTCATCTAGCCCAATGGAGAAGAGAAGACCATAAGCTGTAAGCTATGATATCCTTATCACTCAGTCAGTTAAGTGCCATGAGTGATACACGCTTGGGCGATCATGTCTCGAAAGAGACATGACTGACTGGGCAAAAGATTATCACTCAGTAGGTTGCCATTACTTTCTGCGGTAGACTGGTTGCCAGCCAAAGCAATAGAACCCAATTTGTCCTGTTATTTAACCCACTGCTGGAGGGAAAAGCGACGGATTAATAACTTTCCCAACGGTATTTGCGCGTATGTAAATGCAACGAAGTCAAGTGGATTTTTCGTTATTGTTTCTAAAAACAATTAAAAGTTTATCTAAATAAAAAATGACATAGTGTAATTTCATTTTTTATTTTCTGAAAAGGAGCAAGTGTAAGGGGGAAAAAAGTGATTTACATTCCCCAAAGAGGACTATATTTAATTAATAAAACAAAGTTCCGTGACGGTAGTCAATTTCTTCAAATTTCAGGAAATGAATTGGAGGTGGAGGTAACACACACACACACACACACACACACACACACATATATATATATATATATATATATATATATATATATATAAAGAAAAACAGTAAAATCAGTTATTAAAAATCGCCTGAAGACACCACTAATGGCAGAAACCTGGGTGGTGAAATAACTCATTTAAAAATGGAATATATATATATATATGGCCATGCGCAGACAGATCTGTTTCGCTGTATCACAGCTCATCAATACGGTTAGACAGCCGATTGTTTTTTACCCAGGATTGAAACCCGACCGAATTGGTATCAGCAGGCGATTCTACCTCTGGGCTACGGGCTCTCGGTAGGAGGCAGACTTTTTTACCGTATATATTATCATTATACCTGCCCAACAGTTGAGAGTGTTCTAATTCATTGCTGAATGAACGGTGCGTAAATGCCAGAGTAGCTCCTGTTTTTGAAAGTCTATCATTCTTCCAGAGTGCTCAATCAGGGTGTGAGAGCATATATATATATATATATATACCAAGATTTTATAAAATTAAAGTTTCATCAGAATCCGACCATTATATGATTTTTGCAAGAATTTCCAAATTAATGTTTTCACCGGCAAAAAAAGTGAGTTGTGTAATATTACATTTGTCGTAGTAAACTCTTACAAAAATCGGGTCACTCACTGACGAAAAAAAATTATTTTTAAACAAAATTTCGAATGTATTAGAAAGACTTTAAAAAATTAACAAAATAATTTCAAATAGTTTGATCTTTCCTCAACATAAACATTTTCACGATAAAACTTTGTTTTATTTAGTTTGGGGCCTTTTAATATCATGCTGTGCTTTCTTTTCTTTTCTTTTTTTCTTTTCGGCGAATGAGTGGAGGTATCTACTTTAAATGTGGTGGGCTTAGTTATGATAGGCACAAGACCATTTTGCAAGCATAGCCGAGGCTCACAGCAAGAGTATTTTCTTTCAGTTTTTCCTACCTCTTCCAAATGTACCTTTCAAAATATGTACCTTTCAAAATATGTACCTTTCAAAGTATGTACCTTTCAAAATATGTTGAATATTTCTCTCCTTTGTAAAAAAAATCAATAAGTGCGACACGTGATACACGATTAGGCGATCATGTCTCGAAAGAGATATGACTGACTGAGCAGTTTTGATTGGCTTTTCCCGCAGTAGGTTACCATTACTTTCTGCGGTAGACTGGTTTATAACTAAGGCTATAGACTCAATCTGTCCTGTTATTTAATTCATAGCTGGAGGGAGAAGCGACGGATTAATACTTTCCCAACAGCATTTGCGCGTAAGTGAATACAGTATAACTCGGATATAAGATACCCGGATATAAGAGAAACCAGGATATAAGATAGATTTTCTCTGGTCCCAAAATAGAGCCTGTGGTAATGTATATAAAATATATCAAACTCGGATATAAGAGAACTCTTATATCCGGGTTATACTGTACAACAAATTCAACTGAAATTTTTCGTTCAGAGCCCATATCCACTTATATCGCACTTATTAAAGAATTTATCACAAAGGTAATGAAAAATATTAAATACAATAATAAATTTAATATTTTAACAATTCTTAAAAATATAGAAATATGTAAAAAAAAGAAGACATTTTATTGTTTTGTCTTTTTTATTTTTTTTAAACAGCGAAATTTACAAACATTATTAAGAATTTTATTACAGAAAGTAAATTTAAGATTTTTCTTTATTCTATTATTTTTCATAGTAACGAATATTTAGATTACAAAATTCGTTTTTTGATGAATAATGTGTTTTTTTATAACATGTGAGATGAGGTCTGTTGATACAGCCTTGTAAGAAAAAAAATGAATGTAACTTTTTGCATTGCTAATGTTCTTGTTTTATTATACAGAAATTTGCTCATTTGAATAAAAATTCAATTTAATATTTTGTTTATGATATTTATCTTCATAGCAACAAATAAATTGACTTAAAAATTAAAAATTATTTACAGGTATTAAAAAAAATGTATGTTGGATTTTACTTGCATTGTTGTTAAAAATGTAAAACAAAATTAAACAGTTTAATATTTTTACAGTAAATTTCAAAAATATACTGTAAAAATATTAATTTGTTTCGATAATCGTATTTAATGAAGGAGTTGATTGATCCACACACCCCTCATAAAATACGATTATCAAAAATAAAATTTTCCAAACTCTAAAATTCCCATGTCTAAATCCCAAATTCCTTCGTCCTAACACTTCTTAATCCATATTAGGATCTAGACGATTACCACCTACCTAGAAACTTTAAATTCTGAACACTAAATCCAAACCATCCAAATCCTCAAATATAAGGTTCAAACACTTTTTAGAAGCACCATGTAATTTTTACAAAATAATAGTTTAGTTAATATTTTGTAATTTCAATACCCGCAAATCTTTCTCAAAATAGTAAAAAGTACTGTTTAACAGATTTTCATAGTGAATATGATTAATAAAATCAGATTTGCGTATTTTATCTTCCCTGAGATCAGAATGAACAAGAGCGATGGTTAGAGAAAGACAATACCTCAAGACAACATTCCTGACAAACCAATTGCTGTTGGTTGTGAAAGGCATTTTCCATCTGATTATGAAACAGTGATTATTATAAGAAAAGTACGACCCAGAAATCCACCATCAATATTTGATCATTTGTCACACGTGCATTATATAGTCCGCAATTCAAACCAACAAACGAAACTGCTTCTATACGAAATGTCCTAAATGGTGAGGTGGTAATTTCTAGAAAAAGACAAAATCCTCACTTTTGAAAAATCCTATCAAAATATTGATCAACAGGATTTGTCACATGCTGTTCATTCAATCTGTTGAATTTTTTCACTGGAAATATTCCAATGCTTTTAATTAAAATTGTCGAAAACTTGAGATTTGAATGTTACAATACTGGTATATTTGCAAGATTTTTTTCTCTTTCAAAAAGTCGAATATCAATGTTTCCGTTCAGGTCACAAATCAAAGAAATAATTTGTTATCTTAATTTAGAAATTGATAATAAGAAAATGTAAAATAAAAGAACAATAATGTTACGTTACCACAAAGGATTGAGACAAAACATTATGATATTCTTATCGCGGCATTTAAATAGTTTGTTGCAAAGTGTGAGAATTTTACCAGCTTTGACATTAGAAATTTCAAAATTAGATGACTTTAATTTTCTTAGTGGTATTTCAGTGAAATCTCTGAAAATCAGGAAAAAGTGTCATCTTTTAGTCGATGAAGTTGAAGTAGGGAGCTCGATCATGTTTATTAAATTAGCCTTGTGTCAAACATAACTGAACTCCCTACAATTTAAGATGATCAGAAGGTTGGAAAGAATAAAACTGTTTCTTATCTAAACTTATTTATAAATGGAGCTTTGTGTGTGTGTGTGTCCGTTACCTGAACCGATTTTCTTGAAAATTTACACAGTTGTACTATAAGCGTCTGCGAGTGTTCTTAGCAAGGTTTTGTGTCGAGGTACCGCCGATAAATATCGAAAATCGATAATCGAAAAAATCGGGTTATAGAAGGAATGGTCCGATTTTAATCAAATTTGATACACTCATAGACAAAGACATAAGAAACGATATTCAGAAGTTTCAAGGTTGCAGTTCTTACAATAATGCAGAAAATCGATAATATAAAAGGCAACGACGAAAAAAACCTAATTTGATATCGATACCAGGAAATCAAAATTTGACTTACATCCATTCATTTATCTTTCAGTCTACGGTTTCGCTTTAACTGGAAACAGCTATTGCTTTTTAGTATTTCGTGCCAACGTCCAAAGAGTCTGAGCTCCAGGACCATGGATTAGTTTTAAAGCTTTCATTACACCCGAGCAACGCCGGGCTATACTGGTAGTGTATAAATAAATGAAAACTTATTTATCGAACTGCATAACATCAAATTGTATGTATGAAATTACTAACTGTGAAAATATTCCAAGAGAAATTGCAATAAAGAGTTTAAAGAATTAAGAGTTCGTTCGTTTTAGTAATAACAATGGGAGGATACTGCAGAAACGGTTAATTTCATTGTTAAAGTTAAAGATTTGGGAAGTTTTCTGTGTCAAAAAATATTTGGTAGAACTAAAAAATGATCAACTGAAAAAGGTGATATCCAATTTAGATGATGAACCGCTGTTATATATTTCCAATTCTGGGAAAATAGCAAAGAATGGGAGGGAATCAAGAGATACTAGTTTAACTATGCAAGGACTTTTTTTTTATCATATCACCCCAAGCAATGCGATAACGCCACTGATGCGCAGGGGGCTACGTAAGAGTGAAAAGATTGGAAAAGAGAAAGCCGGAAACCACATCCTAAACAGGAAACAAGGGATGAGCCTCTTCACCTGTTCAATAGACGTGGGTGGAGTGTGAACCGGGCGATAGTTTAGTCTATCTACTCTAATTGAAAAAAAATAAAGAGAGAAAAAGATAAAACCGGAAACCGCATCCTAAACAGGAAACAAGGGATGAGCCTCTTCACCTGTTCAATAGATGTGGGTGGAGTGTGAACCGGGCGATAGTTTAGTCTAATTTATATTTGCAGATATTTGCTAAGTCAGTCAGTTAAGTACCATACGTGGTACACGCTTGGGCGATCATGTCTCGAAAGAGACATGACTGACTGGGCACAAGATTATCCCGCAGTAGGTTGCCATTGCTTTCTGCGGTAGACTGGTTGCCGACCAAGGCTATAGAACCCAATCTGTCCTGCTATTTAACCCATAACTGGAAGGAAGAGACGGATTAATACCTTTCCCAGGGGTATTTGCGCGTAAGTGAATACAATGGATTCAACTGGAATTCGAACTCGGCTCCCCGGCTTCTTGTTCCGAGCCGATATCCACTGTACCACAACGCACATCCATTTGCTAAGTAGTGAGTTAAATTTTGTTGTGCTTAGTTTATTTACCACAGACTATTTAGCAAATGAATTTGGAAAATTAAGACAAAGTTCTGAAGGTGCATATTTTATAACAGTTCAAAATGTTATTGAAAAAACTAAAACGATTCTGTAAATTATATTTTGAAGTCAAAGAATATAATTTACGACTGTATTTGCTCAAATTGTGGGCATCCCTTGTTCCCTGTTTAGGATGTGGTTTCCGGCTTTCTCTTTTCCAATCTTTTCCAATCTTTTCACTCTTTTCTTTTTTTTTTTTCACTTGGAGTAGATAGACTAATCTATCGGCCGGTTCACACTCCACCCACGTCTATTGAACAGGTGAAGAGTCTCATCCCTTGTTCTTTGTTTAGGATGTGGTTTCCGGCTTACTCTTCTCCAATGTTTTCACTCTTAAGTAGCCCCCTGCACATCAGTGGCGTTACCGCCTTCCTCAGGGTGATATGATTAAAAAAACAAAATTTGCTGGAAGAAGTTGGATGCCAAACATTTGGTAACTTACCAGACCTTGAAATTAATATCTCTAAAGATATTAAAACGTCACTTTTGTATATACCAGGCTGTGTTACAAGAAAAGATTATCCTGTGACACTATCTCCCGCGTAGATACTTTCCCTTGTTTGGTTTAATACAGCGGAGAGAGAGAGAAATTGATATTAGTAATATTATTAGATATGCTTTATTGTAATACGCGATGTGAGCTTATGTAAAAAACTATTTTAATACTATCAAATACTTGTAAAATATGGGGAATAGAAAAATTAACTATTTTAATACTATCATGAACTTCTAAAATCTGGGGAATATAAAATTTAACTATTTTTGGGAAAGAAAAGGGAAAAATATAATTTTTCTCCTTTCGTGTTCGAAGCGGATATTTTTTGGTAAAGCTACAATTTTAGTAGCCAAAACAAAGTGTCAGAGTTGGTTTGATGGGGTCAGACGGGGTTAAAGTCCCTCAACAGATTTTTCTGGGAACAGAAGTCTGTGGGAAATTGGATACGATGTGAGCTGGCGATATTTCATTCGTCGCAGATCGAGTGCTCGGAAAATGATTTCATTGGTCGAAGGCTTCAAGTCGGCTAGATCTCCTGAGAGGATTGAAAAGGGTTATGAAAAAAGACTCAACGAGAAAAGTTTCAGCTTGCCGGGAGCGAGCCTCCAGACAACAGGAAAACCAACCCTACACCGCCACCGCCATCACCGCCACATTAGCCGCCATTGACCGCCTCTGATTCGGCAAATCCCGTCAAGTTCCGACAAGAACCCGAAAGAACTTTATTATTTTTTTTAACATCACCTAGAAAACGGACAGCTCCAATTTTAGAGAATACGGAAAAGAGTTTAGCGAAAATTTGAAGAGCTCTGTCTACTTTAACGAAATTTAGAAAAAAAACATTTCTATTTAAGGATTGAAAGCTTTGAGATTTTAAACTCTCTCTCTCTCTCTCTCTCTCTCTGTTGTAAACCACCATTCTGACAACTGTATTGTCTGCTCCTGTGAGAAAAAAAAAAAAAAAATTTTTTTTTATATAAAGACATTCTTCGTAACTCTCCAGGCGTATTCGACCTTGTTCATAATATTTTATTAATTTTTTTTTCTTTTTTGGTGCCGTATTTATTATTTTTTTTTTTTAACGACAAGTGTGCACCAGTGTTCGGACTGGCTCTAAAAGGTGACAACTAAAATTGCATGACGCGACCTCTGAGATCAATTCACAACGTGGGACAGTGGCGCGTTGTTGCAAGAGACGTCTTGTAAACCAGCTTTTGTGACAACATCATCGGACGAGATCATCACGAAGCAACCGGCCAGCCGGGTGGCAGTGTCACAACTGGGATCGTCACGACCGTTAACGAGACCGAGCGTCGAGCATAAAGTGTCACAATCCCACAAAATAGGAAATATTTAATAGTAATAATCTTTAATTTCAAGAATATGAACATTTTTTTCTGAAAGAAATAGATTGTGGTAATTTAAACATTTCACTGGATAGTACAGTCGTACCAGATATGTTTTAATTTTCCCTTTTTACGTAAAACTCGCCCACCTTTTGCCAAATTCTGATGGCTTGAACCGCTGCATTTCCGTCCTAATTACGACTTTCATAACTCTTAGCAAGTAAAAGAACACAGTGTTCAGCCTTCGTCAATGGCTGTACTACATTGCTACGGACAAAACTGGCCTCGAGAACGGAAAACCTTCCACGCAGTATGCGAACCATGATATCTTTAACAAACTTGCTCAACGGATCTACGACTCTGCAATGAAAGAAGGTGTGATCCAGAGTCTCCACCGCTCTATCACAGCGAATACTGCTTGGAAAATTTTCCAAGCACGCTGAAAAAAATTATTTTGCCAACCCAGAGGTCTCTTCGAATCACCAGTCAGGTGAGTGATACATCATTATTAGCGAGGCATTTTAACCCGAGCATTCAAGGCCATAGGGAGCGAATCTCCTGTTTCTTAAGACTGAGCTCGTCTATCACATCATCCAGAACGGACACCTTACTAATACAAGATATAATGTCTTACGGGACAACGCCTAGACTTCGGGGAAGCCATCTCTCGTCTGTAAGAGGTGCTTGAGAGCAACCCAACATTCACAGTAGAACGGGCAATCTCCTCGGGGGTAAAAAGGTGGGCCTTCTCCTCGAACGAATGTACACTTTTCAGAGATGAGAAGTGCTTACAGGCGTCTTTTTATCCCAGAATTCACCCTCATTATCCAATTGCTGACATATTCAATCAAGGAACACGATGCGAAGCGTGTGTTGACAAATCTCAACATTAGGTATACTAAGACCATCTTCAGAAGAGTGGAGAGAACAGAGCTCCCGAAATAAATTAAGGACCTTGCCTCCCCACAAGAATGAGCACAAGGGCCTTACTAATGTCATTAGTATAGTACACGGAAGTGGAAGTACGGAGAGTTGGTAAATGAGAATTGGTTAGATGTGCGAGACACATACTTCTGCTCTCCTCTTTAAGGAAAGATTCTTCCGGGACAACAGACAAACTGCGACCTCATCCAGAGAAAAGGCCAAGGAAGAAAAACTCTCTTCCACGCAGCCAACCGCAAGCCAACGGATTTATCGAGGTTGATCTTGGCCCCTGTCACCGTCTCATACCCTCTGATTTCTTTGCCAATTTCGTCAGTATCAGAGTACTTAGCCGAGGTGGTAGCATGAAGTAGGAAAATTCCTTGTAGGACCAGATTCGTCTTTTACTGGAAGCCTTCAACGCAAGAATATACTCCAAATGCGAAGGCGGACAACCTTGATGAATATCGCAAGACAATACGAAAGGTTCTAATCTCACTCCAGTCCTGTCAGCGCATCGGAGAACATATACAGAAGTTGGATTCAGGTGCGAAAGTAAGGCTCAAAACCTTCAACTGAAACGACAGCCTCTAGAAATCGATAGTCATTCTATAGGGTCGACTATCGATTTCTAGAGGCTGTCGTTTCAGTTGAAGGTTTTGATCCTTACTTTCGCACCTGAATCCAACTTCTGTATATGTTCTCCGATGCGCTGACAGGACTGGAGTGAGATTAGAATATTCTATACCTTGGACAGATCTAAATTGGTCAGCACAGCTTCACTGTCGACTCGCTCGATGGTTCAAGCGTACCAAATGAAGCTGTCTTGAATAGTCCTGTCTTTCACAGTACTTGTCTGCCCCGGGTCAGTCAAATTGCTTTAACCAGTTGTTGTAAGTCACTTACAGCAAAGGGTCAAAGACGGGTGACTGCTTCAAATATACTTAGTATGGAAAACCATCAAATCCAGAAGTTATTTCACGGCCAACTAGTTTCAGCGTTTCCCAGATCTTAGACTCTGTGATGGGACCCTCACACTCAGCCACCTCGAGGCAGGGAAAGTCGACCAAATAGGCGTCGAAATGAGCTGGGCTCAGAACGGGCTCCCTGGTAAACAGATCCTGAAAGTAGTCTCGAAAATTCTCACATATTCCCGCGTTTGTAGTCACGGTTCACTTGTCCGGCAACGTGATGCTTGCGATATGTCACCTAGACGCATTTCGAGACTCCTCTGCACGTAATTTAGTCACCATTTTGGTTACTTCGGGTGACATTCTTTTTAACCTAGCCCTAACTACTAGGGTTTGATTCTTCTTGATAAGGAAGGAAACCAATCCCGCCTTGGCTAAGGCTATTACTCCACTATTATGGGATTTATTCGGCCAATCAACTTTCTCTTCGTATCCCGTTTGCGCTGCTAATCTAGTTAAATTGAGCCGGCGACTATAATCATCATCAAACGACCTAAGTTTGGATTTTAACAAAAGTCCACCACTTATTCCGAACCACATCCCCCATCATTTCCCGCAGTAGCATTAGTAGCTGATCCTGGAAATCCCGCTTATCAAATACCGATGCGTTCAATTTCCAGTAACTATCCAACCTAACCTTAGGCTGACCTAAGTTTACACGAATCCGAATGAGCCTATGGTCCGTGTAAAGTATCGAATGAAAGCTCGGACAGCCTGAGAGCTCTATGTTAACTCTCTTGACTAGGACTCGGTCGATATAGCTAGAACGCACCACCCAATCTGAGCTGCCCTAAGTCCACATTACCTATCCTGAGTGCTCATTGCGATATTTATCGACAAAATCAAACCTGTTGATAAAGTCTAGAAACGATTTCTCATCCGATTTGTTAGTTCCGGATCTTCGCCATAGGATCTATATCGGAGTCAAGGACGATATTCTAATCGCCTGCAAAACTATCCGACGAGATGTCGCCAAAAAACAGCCTAATCCGCCGAATAAAAATCATGCTGCCCCGCATAGTCATTAAGCATGTAAAATACCTAATCTCATATGTACAATATTTTTGGAGGGCTGGGTTGATAAAAATCTAAACAAAATAATTCCTTAATGTTCCTGATGTAAAAAATATCTACACAATTAAACAAAACCAGTGTTTGCAAGGGACACTCACCACAGTCTAATAATGACAGAGATTACAGTTAACTAGATAAAAAATACTGAGATCAATAAGATCAATTTCATGCACACGTTCTACACCTTTGTGCAAATTAATTGAAACAAAACTATTAATGTCTTCCTCGGATCTTGCATACTTTCCTTGATCACGTATACGTCGTCTCTTAGCGTTGTTTTTCTTTTCCGACCACATTTTCCTTTACGTTGTGAACTGATGAATCCAGATTGTTTCTTCGCCTTGATGACACGACTGACAGTTGAAAGACTGACACCAACAATATCCGAAATCTCTCTGTAAGGCTTACCAGTGTGTTCATGCAGCGTTACAATTTCCGTACTCTTCCTTGGAAAAACGTCCAAAAACATTTCATCGTCACCCCGAAAATAGATTAATACCACTGCATACCACTGCAAATGATCTAATCCGAAGAAAAAGTAGAAATCGATTACACCCTGTCACTCCAGTGGGTCTAAAACTGACTGTATGGTGAAAGAAAGGAAACTAAAGTAGATGTTTCAATTAATTTGCACAAGGGTGTACAATCACTCACACGTTTAGACACAATATTAATTACAAAAGATCACACTCAAAACGAAAGATATCCTATAGTTACCAGAGATCTGAAATCCCCGTCACCTAAATGGGGATTGGAAGGGGAATAAACCAAAGATAAAATGGGTGGGGCAAAAATAAAAGAGTAGATGAGCATCTATATCTAAACTTATTTATAAATGGAACTTTGTGTGTGTGTGTGTGTGTGTGTATCCGTTACCTATAGACTCCGAAATGGCTGAACCGATTTTCTTCAAAATTTACACAGTTGTACTATAAGCGTCTGCGAGTGTTCTTAGCTAGGTTTTGTGTCGAGGTACCCCCGATAAATATCGAAAATCGATAATCGAAAAAATCGGGTTATAGAAAGAGTGGTCCGATTTTAATAAAATTTGATACATTCATAGACAAAGACATAAGAAACGATATTCAGAAGTTTCAAGGTTGCAGTTCTTACAATAGTGCAGAAAATCGATAATATATATATAAAAGTTTTCATTACATCCGAGCAACGCCGGGCTATACTGCTAGTCCAAGCTTAATTAAATTCAGCGGATTAAAACAAACGGAAAACGTCCTACGCTAGCTTAACACTGGACTAGGATGACAGATATTTAATCAGGCGACCAATGTCCTTAATCCTAGGTCACCACTAGATGCCCCTATAAATTAGCCCCTCTCAAGCAAACCAAACGCGAAACATTTCACCGAATTTTACGGAAGAGAAACATCTACTTTCCGCTCTAATTTTGACTTTTAGCTGATTCTTAAGGTACAAAATTAACTGAGAAGAGGAAAACGTCTCACCTTCATAGAACTCCTTGTGCCACATCGTCCATATCACGACATTCGTAATACCAAGTAAACACGAGAACACATACTGCTCATTCCTCTGCAGCTATGACACCACATTGCTACAGAAATAACTAACCTCGAAGACAAAAAAACTTTCCGCCTAAGATGCAAACTATGTAACTTTCAATCAGTTCGCACGACGGCCGCATGATGCTAGAGTGAAAGATGCGCTTCAAGGACTCCACCGACCCACCGCAGCGCACCCACTTTGGCATAACAACCAGTCTTGCTGCACAGAAATTTTTGTCGATCTAGAGGGCCTACCGTAACACCAGCTAGGTGTGTGATGCCTCGTCATTATTGAGATACTACCACTAGAGTGCACAAAGACACAGAGATAAACAGCTCATTCGTCAGACCGAGCTAATCCCTTAGAGCAGTGGTCCCCAACCTTTTTTGTCCTGTTCCTCTTTTTCCAGTCACCTTGTGGACTTCTACAACGGAATAAGTTAAACCAACAAAAATAAAAGATTTTTCTGTAAAAAATATATTCAAGTAAAATGCCCTGCGTTATTATGCTGATTAAGCTTTAAACTTACTCATAAAATCAAAAACATTTCATTCAGCCCTGCTTTGTTTAAGTAAAACACCTATTAAAAATGTGATGTTAACGTTGTTATAGTTGTAGGTATTGTACACAAAAACTATCTTTATAAAACTGGCTTTATTTTTGAGCTTACGAGCGAATGTATGAATAAAAAATTCAAAACCTGTATAAATGAAACACATGTATGAAAAATATAAAACCCACTAAAAATCCCAAAACAGAAGTGAATGAAACTTTTTATTTATTGAAAAGAAAATGGGAAGAAGCATCTTAAAAGTAGAAGAAAGCACGTTTGAAAATATGGATAAAATAATCGGGTGTGCACCGCACATCTAGCACCTTATGAGTATACGCCGGTACGAATTAGAATCTTTTGAACCCCTTGAAATACTTTCATGGACTCCTAGGGTCCATGGACTCCTGGTTGAGAACCAATGCCTTAGAGTATCTCGAGTGCCCCCCCCTCACTAACACACAAAATAATGCCTTAGGAGAAAACAGACGGGTTTTCGGAGATGCTTTCTTTAACCCATGTAAAGACTTTCAGAGCAAGTCGACAATCGTGATAGAAGGATCACTCAGCTCGAGTATTACGGCAAGCCTCTTCCCGCCATCATGCACACTTCTGAAAGACAGAGATGCTTTCTTGGCGTCTTCCTTCCTGAAGGGGCCGTTACTCTTATCTTGCAGACATATTCAATCCAGAAACTTAAGCTGCAGCGTCTGTTGACGAATCTCAAAGCTGGGCATTGTTAGTCTATCCTCAGACGGATGGAAGCAACAGGCCTCGCAACACACCTTGTCGTCTTACAAGAAGTGAAACAAGACTCAAACCAATAAAATTAGTTCAGTGCACGGGAGGACAATTACCGAGAGCCGGTTAAGAAGAACGGGACAGATGTGCGAGGCAAAAACTTCTACACTCCCCTTCAAAGAAGGGCCTCCTCAGAGACAATTAGCGAACTCCAACCAACACATCTCCAACTGGAGATCGGGGCCAAATCAGACGCCGATAGACCCATCCGTCCAAATGAAGTTTCCGGGAAGATAGACTCATTTCCATGCATCCAACCGTTAGCACACAGAGTTGTTGTGGTTGATCTTGGCTCCTGTTACCGTATCACACCTTCTGATTTCTTTACCGTCAATTGCGAGGGCACCGATAGCCCACAAACTTGGGCCCTTCCTAAGCAGAATTGCTTGAGTTTCTTCTTCCTCATTCTCGAGGATTGCCAATGAGGACGAGATATTAAAACTGCTAACTGCTTCATTCACCATCCCCTAAGTCTGCAGTGATCCTGATAACGGTAAGGACCCGCTTCGCGCCCGGAAAATTCCTCGGGTTGTTCACATCTTTATAGCCAAATCTTTGTATTGACTGCAAGTCTCTTTTCCAATCTTTTCACTCTTTTCTTTTTTTTTTTTTTCAATTGGAGTAGATAGACTAAACTATCGCCCGGTTCACACTCCAGCCACGTTTATTGAACAGGTGAAGAGGCTCATCCCTTGTTTCCTGTTTAGGATGTGGTTTCCGGCTTTCTCTTTTCCAATCTTTAGTAGCCCCCTGCGCATCAGTGGCGTTAGCGCCTTGTTCGTTGTGATATGATTTAAAAAAAAAAAAAGTATTTCAGAGCCTGTATTCGGTTCCCATGCTGTTTTGCTCTCTATTTGGCCCTGGGACATACGGCAGACATCTCTGGTGTCTAAGGGAAGTTTCGACTTTTTCTTTTTTTTTTCTTTTGCCGTTTCCACAGATGGGCTTCTTTGCGTTTTTTTTTGTTTTTTTTTTAGTATTTTGTGGTGTCTGAAAATTAGATTGGGCAGGACGACTGAAGAATACGAAAATTAAAACAAACTGTTGTGTAATAAATCAAATTGGGCCGAAGCTGAAAAATAAGACTCCAAAGGAAAAATGTATTCAACAAAAGCAAATTATCGAAACAAACTTTAGAAATAAAATGTCATCAGAAATTCTCCAAACCAAAAGTCCTTCCATATAGTCGAACGCTTGTAACTAAAAAGGAAAAGCAACACTGACTGCGACGAACTTTTTATTAAACTACGTGGATTTCTTTATTTAAGTCTCTAGGCTAGTCCATTTGTGTTACCACAACACGCATATAACGTCATAAAATATTTGTCACACCGTCAAGCATCATACACACTTTAATAAAAAAAAACTCTACGCTCAGATTTTTTTTTCCTGCCTGAATCCATCCTGCATATATACAAATCAACCGTTTGTCCGTGCATGGAATACTGCTGCCATATATGGTCAGGCGCCCCTGCTATTCATCTCAGTGTTCTCGACAGGCTCCAAAGGAGAATCAGTAATGTGATAGGTAACGACTTGGCGGCTCGAATACAGCCACTTCCCCACCGACAAGATGTGGCCTCCCTTTGCCTGTTCTATAAATACTTTCATGGCTTCTGCTCCAACGAACTTAAGTCACTGGTGCCTCTGCTACAGGTGTTTACTCGAGTGACCAGATTGGCAACTGGGTCCCACCCATTCACAGTCAGATTAACCAAATGCAGACGACAATTCTACTCCTGCAGCTTCTTCTCTCGCACTTCCCGCCTGTGGAACTCGTTTCGATATTCTTGCTTTCCTGACGGCTACAACCTCCAGGAATACAAATGCAATGTCAATACTCATTTATTAACCACTTGACTCTAGTTCTTTCACGACCCCGTATATCCTTTCCTTTCTCTCCTCCTTTGCAACTGTCATCACACCTGTATTCCCATCCTTCTCTTTCTAACTGGTTCGTCTTCGTCTTCACTCTCTTCTAATTAATCTTTTTACTATTATGTAGCCCCCTGCACATCAGTGGCATTACCGCCTTGCTCGGGGTGATACGATTAAAAAAAAAGTTACCAAAAATCCGAAAGTTGTTCCATTTTAATGAAAATTTCAGCATTTATTCAGTAATTACTTACTTTGAACGTTATTCTATTAAAAATGTTTGAGGAAATATTTTTCAGGTTAATCGGTTAGGAATGAGAAATCGTTGAGCCGAGTTCGAATTCCAATTGAATTCGTTGCATTCACTTACGCGCAAAGACCATTCATCACTTATCTCTCCAACTATGAGTTAAATAGCAGGACAGATGAGGTTCTATAGCCTTAATTGGCAACCATTCTACATCAGAAAGTAATGGCAACCTACTATGGGAAAATGTTCTGCCCAATCAGTCATGTCTCGAAAGAGACATGATCACCAAAGTGAGTATCACATATGGCAATTAACTGACTGACAACCCCTTAATGTATTTTTAATATCCATGAAGTGATTTCTTTATGTTTACTGTATTTCTAACTTCATTATCTTAACTTATTTATAAATGGAACTTTGTCTCTGTGTGTGTATGTGTGTGTGTGTCCGTTACTTATAGACTCCAAAACGGCTGAACCAATTTTCTTGAAAATTTACACTGTTGTACTATAAGCGTCTGCGAATGTTCTTAGCTAGGTTTTGTGTGGAGGTACCCCCGATAAATATCGAAAATCGATAATTAAAAAAATCGGGTTATAGAAGGAGTGGTCCGATTTTAATCAAATTTGATATAATCATAGACAAAGACATAAGAAACGACATTCAGAAGTTTCAAGGTTGAAGTTATTAAAATAGTGCAGAAAATCGATAATATAGATATATATATATAAGGCAAGATGTTTGTGTGTGTGTCTGCTTATCTGGCTGAATGTCTGTATTTTTTCAGTCCTTTTATTTTAGTTTTTGCTTCGGGTTTGGCTCTAAGTAGGTAAAATTGTAGTTCTTAGTCTCAGCCATGATACCATTTACTCAGAGGACTTATTTAGCCTTCAAAATTCAGTTTACGACGAAAAAACTTATTTGATATCGATACCAGAAAATCAAAAGTTGACTTACATCCATTCATTTTTCTTTCAGTCGACGGTTTCGCTTTAACTGGAAAGAACTATTGCTTTTAGTCTTTCGAGCCAACGTCCAAAGTGTCTGAGCTCCAGGACCATGGATTAGTTTTAAAGCATTCATTACACCCGAGCAACGCCGGGCTATAATACTAGTTATAATGATAACACAATCTTTCTTGAAGCATTTATTTTACCTTTAATTGCAAGCAAATCGATTAGATTTAATATTTTCAATAAACAAAATAATTTGGTGCCTTTCATACCGAATTTAAAATGATTGGAAACATTTTTTTAAATCGCTAAAATCAGCTAGATTGGTAAATCTGTTATAGCATAATTTTGTTTATTAAAAAAATTTTTAAAAATAAAATATACTTTTCTGAAACTTTATATGAGTAGATTAACTGATTAATCAGAATTCAAACAAATATAACTTTCATTCAGTTAGAAATATCGCGGAAAAGTATTTTTAACAGATTGTGAGATTTAAGGGTGAAATACTTGTAGTTAAATTACATGACAAATACAACATTTTCAAATCTGTGTGTTTTTAGTACAAAAAGATGCTCAGATTTCCCCTACTAATATTATGCCTTCACCTTGACTCAAGAAAAACAAAGATTTTAAACAAAAAGAATTAAAATATATAATTTAATTATAAAAAGTCCTTTAGTTTTTCCTCTTAATATTAACATAAAGATATTGACGATAAAACTTTTTTTATTAAGTTTTGGGTATTTCTTCATTTTTGTATGCTCATTTTTTAGCAAATCTTTGGCGGTATTATCGTAGTCCCAGGCTACTCACCTCAAAGCTCTGGTATGTACCTCACATGACTATGACTCGGCGAAACGTTTTGTTATGACATACCAAAATCATTATTCCGAAACTAGAAATTCCACAAGTCGTCTCGAAAATAGTAAATGGTTACTACCGATAGCAAAACATATTCCCAACTTTCTCGGGATAACATAAGGACCAACCTCTTTATTCAAATAAAGAAAAATCAGTTCGACTCTGAAAAGCCCTAAAACGAAAAGCACATAACGGCTACGACTTACACAGGAGCATATGAAAGCAGATGTCTAAAGACAAATTCTTCGGTATCCAGCCCGACACGGACGAAGGAGGTTCGGGAATTTTACGCCATCCTCGCGACCTGACTGATAATTCTGTAGTCAGATCTTCAAATCCAGCCAGACGGTGACCTGAGACACGAGTTCTTGAGTTCCTACCTGACGCCTCCGACCACTGCTACCACACTGCCTGACGCCTCCGAACATTACTGCAACTATTGTTTTCAAATTATTTTTTCAGGACAACATCGCCCGGTCTCACACTCCGTGCCCCTGCTATTCTTCTCGGGCTTCTCGACAAGGTACAGCGGAGGGTCTGTAATGTGATCGATACCAACTTGGCAGACCGCCTGTAGTCTCTCTCTCACCGGCGCGACGTGGCTTCCCTGTGTCTCTTCTATAAATACTTTCACGGCTTCTGCTCCGATGAATTTAGATCACTGGTGCCCCCTAGATACGAATTTGCACGAGATACTAGATTAGCAACTAGATCCCACCCTTTTACAGTGAAACCGATAAAATGCAACTGCAACTTCTACTCCAACAGTTTCTTTTCTCGCACTTCCCGACTGTGGAATTCCCTTCCACATGATTGCTTCCCTGACGGCTACAATCTCCAGGAGTTTAAATGTAAGGTCAATAGACACCTCCTAACACACTAACTCGCCCCCATTCTTTCAAACACTCTTCCCATCTGCCCAACCCTCATCCTCGGCATCCTTACCCATCTATCACCTTCCTTCTGACATTTCCTATATCTAACCACTCCTTCTCTTTACCTTCCCCTATGTAGCCCCATGCGCAATAGTGGCAGTGGAGTGCCTTGCTTGGGGTGAAATGATTAAAAAAAAGAAAAAGAAAAAAAACAAGTCATTTATTGATCTACTACAACTGCTCTTTTCAGGGCAAAAAAGTCTATCTTACCGCAACTGCCCTTTATACAACAACAGGTTTTTCTCGAATTACTACAACTGCCATTTTCAGGGAAAGAAAGTCTATATTACCGCTATATACACCAGCTTGATGCAGTGACCCAGCAACTTCCACTGTAGAACTCAGATCGACCTGGCGGCGACCCAACGACTTCCAGAAAAGTAAACAGTTCAGTTTGACTCGAAAGCGACCTCTAGCGTAGCAACCCTAATTCGACTCCGGACTGACCAACTGTTGATTGCTAACGTGGTCTACACGCCCGTCACTGGATCGACCCGTACTTCAACAGCGCTGTCTATTCCACCCGACTGCGGCAACATCCGACGAACCAATATAATCGGCCCGGTGCAGTTAACAACTCAGGCCTCATTCTCTAGCCTATGAACTGCGAGTCGCACGCACCGACGACTCAAGCCTGCGGGCACTGGACACCGCTCAATCAATAACAGTTCCACGGCGACCCAAGAGATCTTT
>JBBBDQ010028785.1:540000-745000 GCA_037127315.1 Ascarosepion bandense
ACTGAAAATTGTAATTAAATTTGCGTCACTTGCGCCAGGTACTATATAGTATACATACCCATGGTTAGTGTTCTCGGGTTAAAATTGAATTTCCAGAAAATACTATTCACGAACGAGTGGAAAGCCACGCTGGGTGACCATGACAGGTTAGCAAAATGAGTGATGCCTGAAGGAGAAAACTAAGCCTGTTTGGTTCAGCTGTCAGAAAAGAGGTTGAAGGGATGATAAGTTGGGTGGGAAGCATTGGTAATGAGTTGCTTGGCTTCTGGAAGATGAATGATTGCTTTAAAATACTATCCGCATATACTGAACTCACAAATACTAAACCAGAAATGGCTTAATAAAACTGTGACATTGAAACTAAAAGTCATTTATGTACGACAACGCCATAACTTCCGCTGGTAATGCAAGGTAAGTAAATTAGAATTTTAAAACGACAGGCTTATGAAAAAAATCGCGGAGAGAAACCCATCGACAATCTTTGGAGTATTGTCAAGACTGCAGTGCCGTGCTAAGCAACATCGCCCCCACACCCGCAGAATGCGCCTTGTGGCCCCTCTACCTGCAGAATGCAACTTGCGCGCCCTCGAACATACTGAACCCACAATAAATGGTACTTTAACATGTACATGTTATGTTCTTGTATGTATGTTGAAACAGATATCTATAATCTATTTCTCTCTCAAGTTCATTTTTTTTTTATTACAAATGATTTGCGGGCCTCTTCCGGACCGGAAGGCTTCTATCAAAGAGATATATATATATATATATATATATATATATATATATATATATATATATTAAAAAAGGATTAATTCAAAGATGTTGAATGGCCATTTCGATATGACGATCCCCACGGGGAGCGACACATCACCTCAGCAACAGAAAAAAACCTTTCAGAAACTGGAGAGAGAGAGAGAGAGAGAGAGAGAGAGCAAGACGGGTTGATAAATATCTATTTCAACATAGAAGTATGATAACAATTTTCCAGTTAATCCTAATAATTATTTTGTTAATTCTTTTCATTACAATAGATCTGCGGAGCCAAGGAGCCTTGCGGCCCCCTAGAGAACTTGCGCCCCCCCGCAATTGCGGAGTCTGCAAGCACGGCGCTGGTCAAGAGGTGCGTTTATGAGAGCAGCAAACAATTTGTTTTTGCATCCAAAAATTAACTTTATTAACTATTTGTAAAGTCAATATTGATGAAGAAATCATCAGATTAACTTCTGTTGATAAGTAAGCTGCCTCAAGTCATTAAAGACTTCAAAATTGAAATTGTATCAGTAAATAATATTACTTTTCTTTGTTGCACCCAGTTTGTCATTAACAGTTTTGTATGTTATTTGCTGGAATAAATTTGTTATTGGGTTAGTCATTGGTTTTCGTTTTTACCATTTCATACCTTATCATTACTGTCAATCTTCCTTTTAAACAGAAAAAAAATCCAATAGGGCACTCACTAGGAAATTAAATACGAATAAATAAATATATATCGATCAGATTTTGAAACTAATCAATTATAAATGAAATGAAATGAAATATTAAAATATGTAACTACGACTTGAAAATATAGATAAAAATCAGTTAAATTAAAATATCGAGTCGTGTAACCTTATATAAGGTTTAAGGTTTAAAGTCACTTTCGGTTTTCACCAAAAATGGAATTGATCACGTTTACGGTTTAATCAAACTATAATTAAAATAAGGAGCAATGTAAATTGCTCACCAAGGATTACAGACATTTAGACAGATCATTAGGTATGTTTCAAACCTAGATTTATACAGAGGGTAGCCTATTCGATATACGGTTAAAGTTCCCGAGTATACTTTAAGGTCCGACTTTATACGATTAAAAACTCAAAAACGGTCTTTTTTTAAAGGTACGTTCAGAAAGTTAAACAAAGTAGAATAATTTACGTAAAAAAGTAGTGGGGGTTGTGCTGTTTCTTATTTTATTTTCCACACACACACAATAAAAATTAATTCACACCACGTGTATCTCAAAAACAATACAATTGCGCAGGAATTCACCCCTACCATACCCTGTGGGGTCAAAAACAAGGACGGAGCACCCAAAAGCTAGGACGTAGTGGAAAGCACACCACGTGGTCAAAAATACGATTTTATGACCAATCAGGGTTCGACATAAGAAACACATTTCTTGATCTCCCTCGAGCCTCACCATCCAGATAAAAGGAAGGTAGAAACTCTCAACAGAGCAGAGGGCCGAGCAACCAGCTCACACCAAAAGGGCACGCGACAGCTTGGAGCACACACACACACACAGAATCCAGCAGTTTACACAACAGGCAGTATCACGGATCAGCGAACATTCTTTCACCCTCTCTTTCTCTCATCTCACTCGCTACACATCGTCCTACCTTTCCCTCTCACATTCTCAGTTCCTTTCTTTCTTCCTTTTTTACAGCTTTACGGACAACATCATTTTTGTACAAAAAAATAATTCTTTTATTTTTTTTTACGAAAATAAACAAAAGTTTATTTCACTTTATTTCCGGGTTTATTTCATGAACCAAGTTACGCCGAGTCAACTCGTAAATATATCTTCCCTCCTACAGGGTAAATAAAGATTTTAACTCCAGATCAGGTTAATTCGTGTCCATAAAAAGCGTAAAATCAACGAATGGTCTAGCTAGTCTATTTCCATCGGGTACTTCAGAAGTTTAGGAGTCAGCTCTAAATCTATAGTAAATCGACCCCCCCCCCCGGGAAGTAACTGATCTTTAATAATAATAAATAAAATAAAAAATCAGTGTCTAATACTACTTACGATTAAGTGTTTGATAAATCTCATAGACGTTCTTAGTTTCCGATAAGATCCGAATTTATATGAAGAAACAATTTAGAAGAATTTTCTTTTTAAGTTTTCGCCAAAAATGTATATTGTACACAAACAACACAGAACGTATAAAGTATGTACAAGCCACGGACTTTCTAAACCCCTTCCCCAAAAAAGACAAAAACAAAAAAATGCATTTAAAATAATTCAGATACCTTTTTTGAATTTAAATTTCGGTTTTATAATTGCCTAAAAGGTTTTTTTTTCTTCTCCGAAGGCCTTTACCCCGTCAAATCTTTCCTAAACTTTCTTAATTACGTGCAAAATAAATGTATATGCTGAAAGTGAAATCAAATCGATAATTGTTTTTTGAAGAAACTTACCATTTTCCCTGTTATCGACCACAAAATAATCGGACTATATGTCACCCCTTACCAACGTTTTCAAATCTGATTCACCGCTGAATGACTTGGGGCGTAGGATACTTATTACGGCCCGTTTACTGCCTTTGAGCAATTAGTCCACGATTCGTTTGGGTTTGGAACTCAATTTCCGCGCATGAATAGCAAAAAGGAAGTAAATTGGTCGAAAAATCGCCAAACTACGCATGAAGTCATTCTGCAGTGAATAACATGTTTTGAACCGTGGTTACGGGGTGAGATAAACAGCGAAAAGAAGTTCGATATTTTTCTGGTTGTAAGATTGACAAAAGGTAGGTTTCGTCAATAAACAATTATTGATTTGAATTCAGCATTTACTTTTGCACGGAAATAAGGATGTTTTGGAAAGATTTGAAGGGGTAAAAAGGCCTCGGGGAACAAAACAAAAATTTACCTTTTTCATCATTCATCGAATCGCCATTGTTTACGAAAAAAAATTAAACAAATTTAAAATTATCTTTAAAATTTTAAAATCCAATATTTATTTGTCTTAGAAACGTGCTTCGAAGTATAAGAATAAGATGTATTCACCAGATTTTCTAAAAGTGATGTTTACCTTTCACTTAAAATAGAATGAAAATAACGTTTTATTAACACATAACGGCCTGTGAAGTCAAAGGGTAAAATAGAAATACTGTCTACCCCCCCCCCCCCGTCCGAAAAAGAGCGCAATAAAGAAAAAATATACCTACAGAAATGTCGCAGACAAGCGGTGCAATAATAAAAAAATTGTAATTTATATCTAAAAAATACATTTTCTTTAACCAAAGTTTATTGGTTAAATAAAAAAAATTATATTCTTAAACTTTTAAAATATAATTTTTTTTTATCTTATAAACTTTTAAAATTAAAGAAGGTGCAAAAATATAATGTAATTACGTTAGATTAAATTAATAATGTGAAAAAGAAAAACATTTTTGTTGTTTAGTTGAGTGATGCTCATGTGAATAATATAATTTCGTAGTAATTCTGAAAATTTTCTTAGTAGCGTGAGTAACAAATTATGCAGGAAGAAATAAATCAAATTGTGTTCTGTTTTTTTTTTTAAAACTTAAAAACAATAATTTTTTAATTGCTAGGATAAACGTTAAGTTATTCTTGTTGGTTGATTGTGTTTTTTTTTATGGCAAATCAACCTCGGTGGGTCATTTATTGCCAACTAAATTTATTTTTATTTATTGCTGGTAATACCTTTTTCTTTCAGCAATTTATTGTTTTTTATATAAGTTTTTTTTTTTGTGAATAGTAATACTTTTTTTTCTTTTCGAGTATCAAGGTTTATTGGGATTTGTTTTTGTTTTTTGGGGTTTTTTTTTAAGGGCAGAGTCCCCAAGTCCTACCCTTGTTATTTTTAACCCATAGGGAAGGGACGGATTAATACCTTTCCCAAGGGTACCAGAGCTTAAGTGAATGCAGGGTATTCAACAGGAATTCGAACTCGGCTCACCGATTTCTCTTTCCGAGCCGATATCCACTGCACCACAAACAAAGCACAAAAACGCTTACAGCACCTGGTATTCCCAAGCGGTCACTGAGTACTGACCAGGCTCAACGTTGCTTAACCTCGGTGATCGAGCGAGAACCGGTGTATTCAAAACGTGATATGGCAGTAAGCCTGGTTATTATTCTGCAAAGTAAATACAGGAAAACAGAGACGCGCGGAAAAAAAAAAAAAGCATACAAAAAACGAAAACAAAAAAAAAAAAACGTACTGATGAATTGGAAAACAGGGATTTCAAAAAATGACTGAACGGAAAATAGGGAATTAAATTAATTTCTTTTGTTAAACAAAACATATTTGTTAAATAAAAAAAAAAAGATAAGTTTAAATGCCATTTTTTTAATGTGAACAATTTTAAAAGAATTTATTTTATTTTTAGCAACAGATTATTTTTGCGATGGATAAAAGGTATAATTCTGATATCTCGTTTTTTGACTGCTATTCAATATCGGAGATAAATCTAATTTCACATCCGTTCCAGTCAGTCAGTTTTTATGTCTTCGGACAGGGATAGAATTTACAGTGTTTCTATTTTTTTTCCGTTGACCTCACAGGCTAACGTTATTTTCATCTTGTTTTAAATAAAATGTAAATATTACTTTTAGAAAATTCAGTGAATTAAGTTTTAAATTTAATAACAAACTTCGAAGCAAATATTCTAAAACAAATACTGGATTTAAATGGCGGGTTGATGAAACGAACCAATATTTTAAAAATGTTTAAAAAGTTTATTTGTACACGGAAATTATTTTTTCTTTTAAAATTAAATTTTACCTTTCAAACAGAACCAAAATTTAAGTTCAAAGTAGGTATTTATAATTTTAATTATTTAAAATGCGTTTGTTTGTCGGAGATTTTTTAAGTCCATTTTGATAACTATATAATGCCAATTGAACTAATGTTTAATAAAATTTTATAAATTAACATGAATTCGTTAGATCATTAATAAATAAATAAAACAAAAAATAGAATGTGAATACATCGAAAATACGCACCCAAATCTTCGAATGTAAAGAAATCTCAAGAATTATTTTTTCGTGTTTTTTTAAAATTTATTTTTATTTATTTTTTTTTGTGGACTGTACAAAGTTGCTGAGACCTAATTTTTAATTGTATTTTTTAAAAATTTCTACGAGGGAAAAGTCTTATTTGCTTCTAATAAAATGACTTGTGTTTTTACACTACATAAAGATTTTAAAAACTAAATTTCATATATTGATCGTTGTTGATAAAAAAATTGTTATAAAATAAACTAAAGTCTTTATTATTAATTTGTGCTTGAAGAATCAAAAAATGTAAAGTTTGATGCCATGATAAAAAAAAAATCACCTCACTTAAAAATAACGGTTCTTTTCTCGGCCACCAAAAATTATTGTTGAATATTAAAATATTTTGTTTGCTTTGAAACTCATGCTGATAGTATTTTTTGTTTGTTTAATAAAGTTTTTGATACCATAATGTAAGATAAAAACGAAAGAAATCACTTGATTAAGGAGTTGTAGAAAAAATATTTCTAGAGAATTTTAGAGGTTAACACATTTTTGTAACTTATGAGCGCAAATTGTTTTAAGACGTAGCAATGTTAAAAGTACAATTGCGCGTGTTGATAAATGGCGTCATACTCTGTTCAATTGGGAAAAATGTAGTTTTTGTTAGACAAAAATCAAGTAATATTTTTTTATCAAATCAAACTTTAAATTTACAAAAGTCTACGAAACAAATGTTTCGAACAGATACGGAATTTTGATATTTTTAATTTATTTATTTTTTTTTGTCGGCGTCCATAAATGTGCTCAGAAAATTGAGCGAAAGTGAGTTTGATTTTAATTTTTTGTAAACTTGGTAACTCCACTTTTTCGATGAAAAAAAAAACACCATATGATGGAAAAGTGGCCCAGACTTAATAGAAACAATAAACAACGTATTTTTTTATTTTTTCAGTTTTCTTCTAATCCTCTTTCCACAACGTTCGAAATTTTGGTTAAACAGTAGAAACATCTTTTCTTTTTTTTTTTTGTTTGTTTGCCTCAGCAGCAATCGACGTCGTAATTATTTACGATTACTCTTTTTGCGCTATTTTTCAGGTGAAAAACCATATTGATTTGGAAATTTTTGCAAAAACCAAATAATTATCGGATCTTAAAGAAACTTTCAGAATTTATTCATAAACGAATTAAATTATTTTTTAAATCTTGGTAAAATAAGTTAACAATAACATATGTTATGTTATTGTTACCCCTACCTTACTTTGGCGGATGTGCGTTGTGGTACAGTGGATATCGGAACGGGAAGCCGAGTTCAAATTCCAGTTGAGTCCATTGCATTCACTTACGCGCAAATACCCTTGGGAAAGATATTAATCCGTCTCTTCCTTCCAGTTATGGGTTAAATAGCAGGACAGATTGGGTTCTATATCCTTGGTCGGCAACCAGTCTACCGCAGAAAGCAATAGCAACCTACTGCGGGATAATCTTCTGTCCAGTCAGTCATGTCTCTTTCGGGACATGATCGCCCAAGCGTGTTTCACGTATGGCACTTAACTGACTGACTGAATCTTTTACAATTCTGCATTACTTTCATCCGAATAGGTGATATTGTTAAGTGAAAACTATATTTTAGTAATCAAATATTAAAATGCTTAATAAACGTAATTTTCTACGAAGATTATTAAAATAATATTTTTTTTAGTGTATTAACATCCCAATTTATTAAAGTATGGTAGTTCATACATGACATTATTATTAAAAAGTCCCCCTCCTCCGCTTAAAACCAATAAAAGTGTTCACTTAGAATTCGTAAATTTATGTCAATTCTACTCCACCATACTTAGCTTTTAAAAACGTCAGGCTGTCAATAAATCAATCAACACATCAGGAAAACAAGACCCCGTAGTTAAGAAATGCTTAAATGCTAAGTTTTTATGCTCTAAATAATATTTGTTTCAAATTAGATTAATTTAACTATAAATTTGCTAATTTTCATCAAATAATGTGCCACAAATATATAATTCATTCTCGCACGATAAAAATCGTGGAAAAATAAAACATATATTTGTGAAACCGAGAATTAACTTTTCTTTACAAATGTGTCAAAATGGCGAATTTTATTATTTTACTGAAAGTAACAAAAAAATTGATTCCAATTAATATAATTTCAATTTCAAATACACCAGAATAGTAAATTTAATCATTTAGCTTTCATTTAAAATAAAACCTCAAGAAAGCCATTTCATTTTTAGACATTCATTTTAAATTTTAGATATCGAAAATTAGTGGTGGTAGCTAAATTAAACTATGTCTAAAACCTTTTATTTGAGGACGTAAAATTTATTTTCATTTATTTTATGGATTAACTTTAGTTAGTTTATTATTACCTTTCAAATAGCTGACAAAAGCAATGCAACTGTAGTGAGTGACAAAATGGAATACACAGAAAAACTGGAAGACCCCATTATAAATTGTAGCTATAGTAAAGAAAGATCTAATGTTGAAAACAGAATGACAACTGTTGCAGATCCTGATTAAGAAGAGGGACCACTACCCACCTAACACATACAGGCAGTTGTCTTAACGTTATAGCAAGCGACCTCACATATGTGGTCTCCGCAAAATTAAAAAAGACGGTATTCCGCCCAGGCCAATTGCTAGCTGCCAAGGTTCTGTGTGCCAGCCTCTGAGTCACTTCCTTGTGGATATAACTGACCCATTAATAAGAAAGCCATCATGATATGTCCGAAACTTCGTTCACTTCTTTGAATTAATCAAAGATACTCCTATTCAGTCCAACCAGCCTGGACGTGGTGAGTTTGTTCACGAAGTTACCCACAGAGGAGGCACTATTGGTAGTCAGGGACAGACTAGCTTCGGATTCATCCCTAAGAAAACGTACCAGTATACCAATAGATAACCCGATGAAGATGCTGACTTTCTGTACGCAACACTCTTCGGAATGGGATGAGACATATATCTACAGGATAAAGGCTTAGCAATGGGATCTCCATTATTACAAGCAATGGCTAACATATACATGGAATACTTCGAAGAGATGTCATTAATATCCACATCACTAAAGCTAACTCTATGGCTGAGAAACGTAGATGACACCTTCAAACTCTGGCCACACCAGGAATAGGTCCAGCTATTAGTGGACGTTGTGGTGCACTGGATATCGGCTCGGAACGAGAAATCGGAGAACCGAGTTCGAATTCCAGTTGAATTCCTTGCATTCACTTACGCGCAAATGCTCTTGGGAAAGGTATTAATCCGTCTATTCCTTCCAGTTATGGATTAAATAAGAGGACAGACTGGGTTCTATAGCCTTGGTCGGCAACCAGTCTATCGCAGAAAGCAATCAGTATTTACAGTATAAATTTATACTGAGGGATAACTTCTGTCCAGTCAGTCATGTCTCTTTCAAGACATGATCGCTCAAGCGTGTATCACGTATGGCACTTAACTGACTAGTGGACCATTTGAAATCAATAACATCATCGATACAGTTCACAATGGTGAGAAGAAAGAACAACAAACGAGCTTTCCTGTATGTACTGCATGTATGTCTTCTACTCCAGTAGCTTCTTTTCTCGCACTTCCCGCCTGTGAAATTCCCTTCCGTTTACTTGCTTCCCCGACAGCTACAATCTTCAAGAATTTAAATGTAAAGTCAATAGTCATCTCCTATCTCACTAACCTGCATCCTTTCTCTCATGAGTATTATCATCCTTCTTTTACCCACTTCCTGACACCCCCTTATAACCTGTCACTCTTATAAGTTCCCGTCTATGTAACCCCCTGCACAACAGTGGCAGTAAAAAGCCTTGTTTGGGGCGATATGATTATAAAAAAAAACTACAGATATTTCGAACAGAGCAAAAAGTTTCAAAACATCCATATATCACAAGCCAACCAGACAATACCTCGACTTCAACTCCTACCCTCTATACAGTGTAAAGAAAGGGACCGTCTGCTGTTTACGAAACCGAGCAAAAGTCATAAGTGGAGACTCAGAGGTATATGAACAAGAAATGGTTAGTATAAGCAATACCCTACAACGAAACAGCTACCCTATGCATAAGACAGCGGCTCCAATAAATTAGGGTAGAACGGTGCAAGAGAATAACAACGCTCAGGAAACAACCACGGTCTTCCTACCCTACGTGAAGGGATTATCGGAAAAATACAAAAGAGCTGTGGTTCATCTAACATCATGACGACATTCAAAAATGGTTAAACATTTCGAAGACGCCTTTTCCGAGTCGCCGCAGTGGCAGTTCTGTCTTGCTTAGGGTGAAATGATAAAAAAAGACTTCCCGTAGAGGAGAACATGAAGGACTGTGTATACGCCATGCCATGCGTCTGTGGTAAGAAGAAATATAAATAAATTTAAATGAAGAAAACTGATACATTTGGAAGAGGCATGGCTTGTAGAACTAGAAAAATCTAACCCGGTGAATGAGATAAAGAATTCACTTCGAAATTTCAATCACCTGAGGAAGGTTGGAGCGTACAACGGCTGAAACGTTGTGAATATGTCAGCAAAGAAAGATGAGGACAATAGTGTACACTACGAGTATAAAAAGAAAATGTCGAACAAGAAAATCTTTTGAAAATTAAAAGGTGGGCAGGCAAGCAAATACGATAGCGGGAGTGGGTGCAGGGAACTTAAGTAAATAATTAATCCGAACGGCACATTAAGGTAGTGAAGTGACTTAGTCGTACGAAATTCAATTTGGTTTTAGGTAGGAAAAAAATCCCATCAGTATTTTTATTTTTGTTTATATTTAATGAATTAAACAGCTTAATATTTTAATAACTTTTTTCATAACCTAACAAAGTACCCTATGACTTTTTCCGATCACCAACGCGTACAAGGTTTAAAAAAAATGTCCTGTTCACTCGACGTTTAAAAGTTCAGAATGCCATCAGGAAATGCCTCTTGCTTGACCCTTACTTCTTTCAGTATAATGGTAAACTGATTTCCTGGAGTTATTTCTTTTCGGGGTTGACAAGAGTGGAAACTATTTTTATGATTTTTTTTCTCGACAACTTTCTGTTACGGGGGAAGCTAAGAATAACTTAATAAAAAAATCTCTCTCTTTAACCTACATATGTGACATGTAATAATTATTGTAATTTTTTAAAAAATTGTAATAATCAATAAAAATATATTAATATAGTAACTTTGAACTTTTTTGATAATAGGTTAACCATTTATCTGTCCAAATATAAATTCGATAAAATAAAATTTTATTTTATTAAAATAGGTCACCAAAAAAAAAAAAAAAATTTCTGAAATGCACCTCAGCGAGCAGACATCAATTCGACGGTCATTTTTTAAAATAGTTATTTTAATTACCTATTTGATAAATGATTTAAGTTCAAATAGGTAATATGTCACTTAATTTTCCTTTGTCTGGAACCCACAAAAAAACTGAACAATTCCAACAAAATCTACGTTTTCAAAAAAAATAAAAATAAAAAATAAAAAATAATCGTATAACATGTAATAATGAAAATGTTTGTAGTCATTTAGTCATTTTTAATTTTTTTTTTTTTTTACGTAGACACCTTGACTTTTTCGGTGGGGGGGGAAAAAAAACAGCATATAGGATATCAAAAGATCCCAAAAACTTAAAAACAAACTTTTATCGTCAACGTTAAAAGGAAACAACGAAATATTTTATTGAATTTTTTAAATCCTTTTTTAACACATTCAAAATTTTGGTTAAAAAATCTTGCTTAATTTTTTTTTTTTTTCGTTAGCTGTCGATGTATTTTACGATTAGTGTTTTTGTGTTTTTTTTAGCGCCTTTTGCCCCCCCCCCCCCCAGGTGAAAAAACATTGTTTTAGAAATCTTTGCAAAATTCAAATAATTGCTGGATTTTAATTAACCTTTCAAGACTTATTCACTTATGAACTTAAATTATTCTTTAAATTTATCTTTTAGAGAATCTTGGTAAAATTTGTTTGTACTAAAAAATTAAGTGGTAGGGGATCGGATAACATTAACAATCAACTAGTTCTTAAAAAATGCACGTTTAAAATTTAAAATAATTCTCTTTTCATTTCTGAAATCAGTAATTGTCAACAGACTTATTTCGAACTGTTCTCATTTCGATGGATACAGATTTTATTGTTATTTTAGACACAATATATTTTGATTTTTGACCAAGTACCTTCCGGCCATCATCAAAAGTTTGATTTAAAAATGAATCCGCCATGATAATCACATCGAAACCAACTGATATCGAATATGAAAAACTAAAAAGCCTATCAAAACACACCACTAAACGTCCTTTGGAAGTGCTGGTTTTTATAGGAGTTGGTTATATACATGTCTTACTGTCAAATAGTGTTCGTGAGTTCAATCCCTGGATCAGGTAATGAAACATTATTTCTGGAGGAACGAACAATATCTGACATAACAACAGGGACAAAAATTAAAAATAATCAGCATATTATTAGTCAAACAATTGATACCTGATGATGGCCAGAGATTAGAATACTTGGCCGAAGAAACGCGGTGCCTCAATGAAAATTATTAATATATAGTCATCCGCAGACAGATCTGTTTCGCTGTATCACAGCTCATCAGTACGGTTAGACTCCCATTGCTTTTTTAACCCAGGATTGAAACCCGACCGAATTGGCATCAGTCGGCGATTCTAACTCTGGGCTATGAGCGTTCGGTGGAAGAAGGCAGACCTTTTAGCGTGTGTGTGTGTGTGTGTGTGTATATATATATATATATATATATACACACACACACGCTAAAATATATGAGAGAGAGAAAATATATCTTATTTTTTATAGGAAGTATAGACGGGAAAAAAGATTAATGGATATCAACGACGCAACGGGTAAGTCTTTTTCTGAAATACAAAATATTTCCGGCAACATTTAAATTTTTTTTTTTTATTATTATTTTTGGGGAAAAAAAATCGTTAAACTAAAGTCGTGGGAAGTCTATTTGGTCTGTCAGGTTTGTACGTGATATTGATTCTGGAAAATTTTTTTCGTTTTTGTAAAAAACAAGAACACTAAAATATCCTATACTAATTTATGATCACCTGCTGACACAAGAAAAACAAGATCTTTAACCAAAACATTGCACAGTAAGGATCAAAAAACTCCTTTGGTCTTTCCTTTTAAATAATAACAAAGAATTGTTTTTATTTTTAGTTTGTGGCACTTTTTTCAACATGGTATATAAATTTTTTTAGCAGATCAGTGGATGTACCCATAAGATCATTTTATAACTACAGAGAAGTGATAAATATAAATAACATGTAATGCAAATTGACACAAGAATATATTTTAAGGATTTGGCTCATTTCTTTTAGATCTACCATTAAAAACTAAAGACCAAATTCAAAAATCTGCCCTAAAATGTACCTGCATTGTGGAGTGACACTGATTTGATACACCCAGGAGTTCTTTGAATGCATCCATAAAAATCTGGCCTGCTGGCTAGCATATAGCAGAATGCACACCTGCAATTAGAATTGTCAATGTGCAGTAAAGTATTTTCACCTATCTTAGTAGGCATTTCAAAGCATTCTAGTGACCGTTTTTCCACAGCTTTCAAGGAATCTTGAAATTTTAATTTGTAAAAAACAGAAAAAAAGTTTTCAGCTTTCCTTTTCAATTTTTTCAACAAAATCAGTTTTCTAAGAAAAAAGATTGAAGATTTTTTTTTTACCCCACTAGATTTGGACATAACTCAAAGTGATCCCCACCTCAAAATTTTCTTAAAAGTGAATCTATTTTTACTAAGAATTGATTCAACATTGAAGGCAAAAGTGAAAAGTTTGAAAATGTTATTACAGTTACATTCCTATTGACAATCAAGTCTACACTGTTTCTAAGATGCACAATAAGTAAAAATAAATGAATTGATATTTTTAGTTATAGTATAGAAATTCCTTCCCCAAAATATTTAATACTTAAAAGTACCCAGCCTCTATAAAAAGTTAAATAAAAGTGCTGCCTAACAATTAGAATAGAAGTCTACCAGTTAAGATTATACAATGGCAGTCATCATTGAGGGTTGGAGACAAAAAAAAAAAAAAAAAAAAAAGCAAATACTATACATATTAAATCTAAACTAGAACTTACTTCTCCATTTATCAAAATGCCCTTTGTGTGTTTACAGAATTTATTTAAAATAAAATTGCACACCTAAAATATATTCATTGATAAACCTTTTATCAGGATAAAGCTACTTGTGCTGTAAGTGTAAAAATGCAATAGTTGGTCATAAATTTTATTTCAAAATCTTCAGTCTTTCAGCCAAATTAAAAAAAAAGAAAAAAAAAAAATTACAAAAGCTGCTATATACCATCTGAAAATCAACTGAAACAATATATAACTTCAATTACCAAAATGCAAAACAACTGGATGTTAAAAGATGTGCAACAAATTTAGGCTTGTATACAATGATGTTATTAAAGGTCTTCATTTAGGCAATATCACAAAGCTATCGGAATAGGTTAGCTTTGATTTCTCATATACCATTAACTTTTAATGATTGGAAAGAGACAACAAACATCAATCTTAAAATTTGAGGTAGTTTATTGGCAAAAACAAGAGTACAAACTTAATAAGATTAAGTTTCACCTAGGGCCTTTCATTCAATATGTAAATTCTGAAAACTATTGATTTCCTTTTTGGAGAATTAAAAAAAAAAAAAAAAAAAAAAGGAAGGAAAAAAAAGAAAAATAAATTTTTAAAAAATAGAGAATTTCAGGCTTAAAAATAAGACTGAAATATGTCTAAATGAATCATTGCCTCTTATGACCCAGTTATGAAGAATTATGTATGCATAAAGAAAACTAACACTTTAGTGTTTGTGTGTGTATGTGAGTGAGAGAATTTAAGATAGGGTTAATTTTTATGTTATATTAGCATCTTGATTTAAAAAAAAAAAAATACGGGAGAATTACTGCATTATCAAAATACCCCAATTGTGTACAATATTAGAAACACCACTAAAAAAATAAGTACCTATTTTATACTGATTAAAATCCTAAAATATTTCTCACTTCAAGAAAATAGAGCTTTGTAAAAGTTCACACCAACAATTTTTAAAACAAATTAAAATTAAGAAAATAAATTTTATTTAAAAATCTAAATGAGCTTTATTTTGATCAAATGTTCAGGAATTTAGATTTTTTTTTAAATATATAAGAGAATATTTTTTGCTCTATTAAAGTATCAATTACTTATAAAAGAAAAATCCTTAATTACAAAGATAGTTTTTCTATTTGGTCTTCAAACTGCTACCCAGTTGAGTATTTTTTTTTAAAAATGTTTCTTAAAGGAAGGTTATCTAAAAAGTTGATAAGAGAAAAGTAGATAATGTGAACAAATAAAAATAAAACAGACATCTTGGGCCACACTAGATATTGTGTACATTGAAATAAAAATAAAAAAAAATCTTGAGATAAAATATGAATAGATTTGTCATGATAATGGCAAGATTAAAGTGAAGAAGTTTACCAAAAATAGGTATTATGGAAGGGAAGAATTTTTTTTAGGGATAATCAATGTGAATCAGAATTTTGTACTTTTTTAAATGGCAGTGTAATATAATAGATATGAAATAAGTATAAAAATAATGTTTGATTAGGGTCACAAAACAAGTGATTAATGCAGGAGGGTGGGTGCTAACACAGATGCCAGCAGTTACACAGTCCCTCAACACCACAATAGTAGTGACATGTATTGGGAGGATAGTGGGGTGAAGTGCTGAAAGACAACTGATTGGTTCAGAATGTCAAAGTATCAGCAGCTGTTCCCTAAAATAGGAGATTTTTCCACAATAGTATACATGATGTAAAAAATAAATAAAAACTAATCAGTCTTATTAACATAAGCATCTATCATTTTTCTACATGCTAGAATTTTATAAAAGGTTTCCTGTAACAATTATTTTGGACAGATTTGATAACAAGCCAGAATGTTTTTTATAAGTATAGATTAAAAAAAATTCAGCATTACACCTACATGAGGAAGGTAGCTGTCAATTGTAACTTTACATGCCAAATTGCAGTAAGAAAAAAAAAAAATCACTTATCAAATGGCAAGAATCACAGAAACTGATCAGCAGAAGTGCTAAGATTTTTATTATGGCAGTTTTCCTTCATGATTAAACTGATCACATCACAATTAAGAGTGGAAGTGAGAGTGCAACAATATAGTTCAAGTACATCAACAGAGTACTTTCAAGTCTTATTTTAACAGAATGCAAATTTGGGGATTTTGTTTGACTTTTTATATTTCTTCTTTTTTTTTTTTTAAAGTAAACATTACAAATTGGGTGGACTGGAAATCTTAGGGCCAATATTACAACTGGCAAGCTATTTTAATTGAAGGTTGTTTAGTATTAAAATGGAGAAGGGACAATCAAACTCAGCATTCTGTTGTATTGGCAGGGTATAGAAAATATATTTATTCTAGATGTTTAGAAATGAAATGGTAAAAAATTCAACCATCTAGTAAAGTCTCCCTATAAGGTAATAGCTGAATAAAATATTAGAGACACCTCTTCAATTGTACATTGTTATTCTGCTTGCTTCAAAATCAATGTTTTTTTGAAACACTGATTTAAAAAAAAAAAAAAAAAAGAAAAAAGTGGACAAGGTGTATATATATAAGTTAAGGGTATAAAAAAAACAAACAAAAATGGGTCCTTTCAGGCAAGACATTTGTTGATTTGGATAGAAATTGAGGAATATGCAAACATCCTCCTTACCACCACTGATAAAAGTATCAAATTGATGTTTAAAGTATTACACTACTGTACAGTCACGTTATATGTTGTAATATAGTTCTCCTTTCCTCATCTGGTTAAAAGAGCACAGGTTAAAATAGTATTACATAATTGATTGGAAGCCCTCCAGTTAAGGAGTTCACTTGTTCTGCACTTTAATTAGAAAAAATAATAATAATAATAATAAAAACAAATAGCTTGTTCACATTCATGAACTGTTAATTGATTGGCTGATTGGGGCAGCAGTTGAAGTATGAAACTGGTTTGGGGAAGGGGAATACATACAAATGTGATTGAACTATCAATATTATATAAGACATGAACATGAAAAATTTTTTTTTATTTTTTAAAAATTGCCATTTTTTTTTTTTTTTTTTTTTTTTTTCCACTATGTTTGGAGCTAGTAAAAGCTTCCAAAATGAGCGTTGTTGACAGTATAATTAATGACAACCATGTCAAGGTCCCTGAGTAAAGAATATCATCCCTGATTGATTTAAAAAAAAAAAAATAAAATAAAATCCAAAAATAAAACCACCTCCCTCTTAAGGAAAAAGATTAAGGGGAAAATTAAAGAATCCTCTCAGCAGGTGTACAAGTCTTTATTCCCTGCCTTTTATAATTTTTCCAGCAGTTTTTAAAATATTTTAAAGTTTAAATGATTTTACTGACTTTATATACTGAGACTTTTCATAAGGTATCTTGGTTGCTAGGTTGGAAAAAAAAACAAAAAAAAAAACAAACCAAAAAACAAACAAATGTATGATGCTTGTATTGTGGCATATGCCCAAGTACGAATAATGGGTGTATACATATATGCAATGTAGAATTAAAGAGAACTGACCAAGAAGATTCAAGTGATAGTTGAGTACATATATTTGGAATGACAAGTTTCCAGTTCATTGACTTTCTTCATTGACTAATGCAGAAAGTATTAAAACTTAAATTTTTTCCTACCCCTATAGTCAATAAAAATATTTAAGAATCTTAAATCTGAAAATCCTTTGAGAGAGAAAATAGGGAAGAAGCAATATACAATATTGTATTCTCTTAGCTCAATTTATTCGTAAGAATTTCATGAAAAAGATTTTCTTTTTGTAGGGGTTCATCGATATACCGAATGATATCATTTATGTCAATGATGCATGTATTTTAATAGTCAATATAATGCTCAAGCCATATGACCATAGTTTTCAAAACTAAATGACTATTCATTGTCATCACATGTATTGATAAAGATACCTTTAACTGGTAAAAAGTGCCTATCAAATGGACAATTTTTATTTTTTTAATTTAACTATTGAGGTATTGAAGATGGACGACTTATAAGGTGAAATTGAATATTCATATAAAAGACAAGATTAAAAACTTTCCTGCCAATTAATAGTTGTAAAAAAAAAAAAAATCTAACTATTAAAATTTGTCAAAAGGGTTAAAAAATTGGAATGTTGAAGCATTTCTTCCAGAAATACATGGAAGTCTGTGCAAGAGTTTTGCAAATAATTTCCATATTCAAAGCTATAAATAATCAAGCAAATGTTCATTAGGAAGGAACTTGATATAGGATGGTAACCAATTTGAAAGTGAATGGAAAAAATTTTAATTTAAAAATTAAGTTGTTATTGATGGCTATCAACAAAGACATGAAAATGATATTCCTATCTTAGTTCTCGCCTTAGTATGACAAACCAAGTAAATTAGATATTTTGACATTATAAATTTATTTATGATTTAATGAGTGGGTTATTTTATTTTATTTTTATTTTATTTATGCAATCAACTAAAGGGAGAAAAATGGAAATGAATATTCGGGCAAAAAGTAGATTAAGAGGAAACAAAAGAAAAACCAAGTACACTTCTCATATTTCTTATATTGACTTCCAGTAGAACTGCAGCACACTTAAAATGCATACTTTAGTTTCACTACAGCTAAATGCCTTAGATAAAGCATTTAATAAATATGCACAATTTAATATAAATAATGGACTATCCAACATGCATTTTTTAAATTTAAATGTCTAAAATCTGCCTGTTTAAGATGTAAAATACTGGTTATGCACCAGGTAAAAATTCTACTCTAATTACACAAAGAAACAAGACAAGAAGCCTTTATGTGAATGTTATAAAGTTGCTGTCATACACTGGCAAAGACTTTCCTATTCTCAATGTCATCTGAGAATTTATTGAAGTTCACATCAATGCATTTTTTTCTTTAAACTTAAAATCTGTCCTGCATCCTTGAGGCTAAATATTACATTTATTTTCTTACATTTACTTACAGCAAAAATTTGCTGTATAAATTGGAAGTGAGATGTCACAGAAATTATAGATAAGCAAATATTTTATGTCATTCATTACTGACAAATAAAAATAATCTTTACATAAAATAAAAAATTAGTAATTTTAAATTATACATTTATAAATCTATTTGTGAAATACTTGTACATACCTGTGAGAGAGAATGGGAGAGAGTGATAAAAAGAAAAAAAGGTGGGGAGGGGTATGTTAATAGAAAACTGATTAGCAAACAAATAAATACTGTTTATCAATGACAGATTGTATCATTGATGAAAAATCAACCATAAGCTATGGCAGAAATGCAACAAGCAAAAAAAAAAAAAAAAAAAATCATTTCGTAAGTGCCATAATAAAAAGTTGTTGATGGTAGTTAGTGAGCAAGTCCATAGATTTTTTGTATTTTTTCTCCTGTTCAGAATAAAATTAGTGACTGCTTGGTCAAATCAAGAATGGGGGCTGATGGGGGAATATCTTTGTTAATATTAATTAGGACGGTGTCAACACCAGTTAGAAGAAAATTTGGAGCAAAGGAATTAATTCTTCTATTCGTAAATTTTTTCCTAACTGCTTGGTCAGCTGTGGCTGTGCATATGAGGTAGGGAACATGAATGCAGCAAATTACAAATTTTTGTTTCCATCTAAATTTTAAGGTAAATATTTTCTAAGAAATACAAGTACAACTATAATCTTTGCTTACTTCTAGTTGATAGAATTTTAACAATTAACAATTTCTAAAAAAAAAAACAAAATTAAATATCAAATGTAATTATACACTAAAATTTCTTGTGAAATGAATATAATCTTAATTAGTACTATGTGCAAGATAATTTGCTTTAGTTACTCTCAAATTATATATGCATTCATTTATTAAATAAGAATTATGGAAACACAACAGAACTGGTCAAGCAGAGATACTAGTAGGAAAAACACTGATAGTCAAGATCGGGCCAAGGTCAAATTAAAAAGGGAAGGAAAATATCAGTTAATTCTTTTGGACAAAGACGAAAAGAAAGACACGCACACCTACATAGACTCAATCCAAACAAGTTTCCCATCAACACACAGAAAGCTTTAAGAGAAATTAAAAGAAATGAACATACAAGAATATAAAGAATAAAGTAGGTTAATATAGTTAGGAATGTGTCATGGTAAACAAGATTTGGATTAGAGTTTAGGACAAATGCCAATACTTGACTATTTAGTTCAATTTTGTTATCTGGCCACTTATTTGCTAACCTGACCATGCCACATTTACCAACTATGGAGTCTTAAGTGGGCTTCCACAACGCAAAAAGATAAGTAGAAACATCAAATCAAACAGGAAAAGGATAGCTACTATCACATAAACTAGAATTTTTTTTTGTATTTTTTGTTTGATGGAATTAAATGCAAAAAATTTTTATAAAGATTTTTCAAAAGCTTCTTATATTGAATTTGTTTGCAAAGGAATGATTACCTAAAACTTAAGAGTACACAAATTTTCATTTTATCTGTGGGAAGTTTTAGAATATACAATTTTTTTTTATATTATAAAAAGCTAAGGTAATAAGAAGAACCACATTACATTAAAACAAAAATAGTCATAGAAGCCTGATAAATAAACCTTTTTAAATGAACTATAAACAGCTATATTTTTTGTATGGTTACATGGCACACCAAAACAATCTTGACATAATTTCCATTTCTTGTGAAGCAGATTGAAATCATAACAGTTTCTGTGAAAAAAATTATAGTAATCTTATCCTGATAGATTTCAAAAACAAACTGTTTAAAAAACCACTTAAAATGGAAATTATTTACTAGTTGTGGAAAAACACAAGTTTAGGTAAAATTTGCAATGGGTTAATTTGAGTGACAGATTATCAGTTGAACTAAGATACAAAGTAGGGAGCTACAAAATCCTTATGTTTTATTCAATTTTACCCCAAAATCAACTATAACAGTTTGATCATAGAAATATTACGTTGAACAGACTCCAAGAATTGTAACTAATGCAATGTGGTTTTCTGATATTTATCACATCAAGTAGATGCATATTTACATTTCAATGTTTTTATGTATATACAATACATGTGTGCTGAAATGAATCTAAATTTCAGCAATTAATAAATTCAGTTGTCAGTATATCCTGCCTCATAAATTGAAACAAAGTTTTATGCAACATTTTAAAAAAATAGTAATGATAAACATTAAAACACCTAAATACCCATAACTAACAGTAGTATTTAGGAAGTAAAGCTAGCTTGGCAAAATTGTCTACCTGGTGGCTGACCACTATCCTCATATATAATGCGATACTCCTCCCCCCACCCCTGCTGTAGACCTGTATACCCGCATGTGCCATGATGCAGCCCTGCTCTTGTGGACTTGTATACCCGCATTACCATGCTATACCAGCCTTGCTCCCACTGACCTGGATACCCGCATATACTTTAAAGTTACTCACTCACCCATACATACCAAGGATACTCACTTAGTGGCCAGTACACATGGCCATGCTGCTTTGCCATTCTGGTCTTGGCAATATGCTTTCTGTTAAAGTTAAAAATTTACACAATGTTGGCATAAGGATTCTTTTGATCCCAAACTATAGATATTTCTGTAGAAAAATCAACAGCTTTAATGAGCCTAGCTAACATCTTTTTGATTTCAAAGAACAAGTAAAAGTTGAATTTTAAATACAACTTTTGTGGGATGGAGGGGTACAGTAAAAAATATTGATGAAATAGAAAAATGGTCAGAACTGAATTGACATGCATGGAAAATATGTCTACAACTGAGGGTTAAAAGACCAAAGTGAAAATTAATTCATTTCAATTGTTGGACGATTATTAACAGTGGTGGCTGACCAGAAATAAACAGCCACTCATTTTATAAAATGACAATGATGAATAAAAAAAAAAAAAAAAAAAAAAGTTTTTTTATGGAGGGAGAAGTTAAACAGAAACAAAAAGCATAACTAATTTTCCTTTTGCCCCACCCTCCCAAGTAGAAGATTGTATTTAGACACAAAGCAAATGGAGCAGAAGCCTTAGTTGAACAAAAGAAAAAAAGTGTGTGTGTGGGGGGGAGAATTGACAGAACACAGGAAATCACATAAAATAACTTTTTTGTTTTTAAGGTTTTGTTTTTTTTTTTTTCCAGAGGTAGTTTCAGTGAGAACAAGTGATGTATATATTGATTGTTCAAAGTAAAAGTCCCTGCCCTGCCAAAGGAACGGTCATACCCGTTGTTAAAGACAGTGTGATGCCGAGTCCATCACCACAGGCTATAAATGTTCAATACCAAATAATATACAACCAATTGGTTAAATAAATACAACTAATTATAGTCATATTAATATTCAGAAAAATAATATAAGGGGGGGAAATAAGATGCGAAACAAGACCATCATCCAATTATTGCAACAATTGCCAAAAACTTAATGTTCACCATTTGTCTTTTTCCTTCCTTATTCTTAAGAAAAAAGAGTTGGTCAATTGATTTAGACTTTTGTTGTGGAAGCAGATCACAAACTTTTGTCGTAGACAACCTATCTTGTCATATTCAAATTTGGAGATACTGATTATTTCCTCATCAGACAAACATTGGACATGAATTCAAACTGCTTTCTCTCTTCATTCTGTCACTCAGGTTTTTCTAACTGCTTTCATCATAGAAGCAGAATAGCAATAATGGTATAAAAAATTAAAGGAACTATGATATCTAAACAAGTGTTTATAGTCCTTCCTGTCACCAGACTATAGTTGAGTAATTGTCTGGGATTTTTTTTAATGTTTTTTTTTTTAATTTTTGTAAGAAAATTACAGAGGTAGAATGTGCTTGTATTATTGCAATAGCATGCATCAAGCAAGCTTCAGAGTGTCTCTTGTTTTCTCTTTCTCCCTCTCCTACTTTATATGTTCTGAAATGTGCAAACTGAAATAAATTCTATCATGACAGTCTTCATTACAGATCGGACATAAGTAAGGCCGGTTTTCATCCTTAGCGTGTAGTTTTTGATGTATACGGTACATAGCATATTCCTTAAAGTAGCATTCACAGTGTTCACATACAAACAGGCGTCCAGTTGAGAGCAAGGAAGAGACTGTTTCTCCATTGAATGAGCTTCCATTTTTGTCAAATTTCACTGGTGAGGTACCGTTTGACACTTTAGTTGGACTATAACTAATGCTGCTTTCCTGTTTGATGCTATGAAATGCTGCCAAATGAGCACCATACATGTTGGCATAGACGTTATCAAGAATTGTACGACTGCACTCGCACAAGTTAGTCTGAGCTTCAAAATCCCGGTAGGTTATTTTTTTAGAAGTATATTTATTGCTCACTTTTTTGGCTGGCATTTCACTGCTATTTATTTGAAGTAGTAATGGTGTGGACATTTTGTTATTTTCCAGGCTAGCATGCAACATTGAGGATGATGTGATTGGTGTCAAGTCCCAAGTAGGTCTGAGCAAGTCTGAGGAGGGATACTGTTGTTGTTGTTGCTGTTGTATATCAGATTTATTACGCATGCTGAGGTTGAGGGCAGTTAGAGGTGGGGAACCAGGAGAATAGGTGCCTATTGATGTAGATGGTTGAACTGTAGCTGCTGCAACAGCTGCTGCAGCAGCTACTGCTGCTGCTGAGGTAGCTAATGGTGCATGGTATGCATGTTGACTGCTGTGGCGTTTATAGTTCAAATATATACCACCATTGGCAACAGATTGAGGTAGGCTTGATTCTGCTGGATGTGATTCATAGCTTTGGGGATTGGACTCTGAAGTGTCTGGAATGACTCCGATTTGAGAAACATAGTTTGTTTTCGTATTATGTAGAGCTGGAGGAGGACCAACAACTTTCTTTGTTAAGTTGCTAGCATTGTAAGCTTGTGCTTGTGAAGAGAAGAGTTCCCATATTGAAGTAGCCATGATGCCATGTTTGCGAGCATGTCTTCGAAGAGTGGAACCCCGAGTGAACTTTGCATCACAAACACAACATTGATATGGTTTTATTCCAGCATGGAGTTTCAGATGCGACTTCATATTGTTTTTATATCCAAATCTCTTACCACAAACTGGGCATTCAAATGGTTTTAGACCAGCATGCACTTTTATATGATACTTGAGTAAGTAAGGTCGAGTAAACTCTTTCCCACAGTCGTTGCATTTAACCTTAGCTTTAGTTCCATCATCATCGTCTTCAGGTACCTGATTTTCTACTGCCTCTCCACCCCCATTGCTGTTACTTCCTCCGGCCTCGACATTATCAGATTTTGCCACTGCAGCTTCATTAGGAGCAGCTTCTGTCTGTGATGATCCTTGATTAATATCTGCTGTTACTGTTTCTGTATTTGATGCAGGGGTAAAGCTGCTTATATTTGCTGGTGTACGAGTCATCCGTGAAGCATTGATTTTGACAATGTAAGCATCATAATTCTCGTGCTTCTGGACGTGCAGCTTCAAGCTACTTATTGTTTCACAAACCTTACCACATGCGGCACAGATGCATGGATCACGCCCATGACGGCGCTGTTCGTGAAGTTTCAAGCTGTAGTTTCTAGTAAAAGATGTTCCACATGCGATGCACAAGAAAGGCTTTTCGCCAAGATGAGACCGTTCGTGTCTAATCCTCATGGCAGATTTAATAAAACGCTGTCCACAGTAACGGCAAGTGTAGGGTTTAAATTTAGTATGCAATTGTCCATGCATTTGTAACTGTTTTTGAGTGTCAAATAATTTTCCACACAACCCACATCGATGTTTATTCATCATCTTTGGTACTTTTCTTTCAATTTTCAAAACTGAAGGATGAGAAGGTCCCTGAGTTATTGAATGCAAATGATCACTTTTTCTAGAACTATCTGACATCTGTGGCAACAATTGGTCCAACTGGCTGGAAGCACTCGTCTCATATTTATATAACTCAATATTACCTTTACTATCGTCTTGATTTTCATCTTCAGCTCTCTCACCAACACGGCTTCCAATGGACTCATTATCTCTATTGGACTGAGGTTCAAAATTTCCTGCCTGATTATATATGGTATTTGATGAAGTTGTAGGAAGGTTATCACCATTGATATTATCTTTATTGTTTGATTGGGACGGAAATTGTGCCAATTGGCTTGATGCATCCAGTGGGGTGGAATTGGAATTAACAAACAAGCTGCTTTCAGACGTATGCGCCTGTGGTGCTAAATTCCGGTTAGCGTACAGGTTGAGAAAGTCAGAAGGCTCTTGCTTGACTAGCACACCTTCCAAATTTGCTTGATCAAATGACCGCCTTCGGTTTGTAAGGGGCTGTTTAGCAAGCTCATCATCAACTCCACCTCGACATGAATCCGAAGCAGGACTTATGGAATTGGTTAGTGATGCAGGGCTCTGGGAACCAAGTGAGTAGAACTTGCGTTCTGAGGACAGATTGGTGCCATTATCAACAGAATGTTCATTCTGATTGACTACACCAGCATTACGGAGAAGTGGACAGCGCTTTTCATGATAGCGTCTCGTTGTAGAGCGGGTGAAAGACTTCCCACAGTAACAGCATACCCGTGATTTTCTGGGAAAACTCTTTCTTGAATAGTTATAAACATTACCACTGTACCCGTAGTCAGGCATGGCAACCCCACTAATTCCATAAGGAAAGGATTCGCCACCATAGGTGACTCGTTTCTGGACAGAAGAACCATCTTCTTGAATCATGGAAGTGTTCATGAGACTTTCGTGAAAGGCACTAGTTGCTGGCAGATCCATTTCACAGGAGGGTAACTCCCAGTCACAAGAACAACGAGATCATAACTAACCATTCAGTTCTGAAAAATAAAAGCAAAATGTAACTATGAGGAACCATTGACCAAATGTGAAAAAAAATTTTTTAAAATGTTACTATTGTTGTAATTCTTCATTCACATTAAATGTGAATTATTTTATCAAAGTTTAAGGAACAGCTTAATTCTTATTTCCACCATCATAATTAAAAGTGAATAATACCTTAGTTTTAGTTCATGAATTGGTATAAATCAAGTTAAATTTCACTAGATATTTAGGTTCTTAATGGAATTATATTATTCTAAAGTGGAAAAATTATTTTAGTGTTTGTTCTAGTCAGTTATAGGCAACTTACTAAGCAGTGGTAAATAAAGAACACTTGGTAGCTTAGTTGCAAGTGGATCAATAGAAAACAGCAAGAGAGTGTAGCAGTGAAATGATCAGACATCAACAGTACACATCTTGTAATTTAACATGGCACTGATTGAAATATCACAAGGTAGTTGTGATAGTAAATAGCTACAAGACTTCAATTCTTCAAGAAGAGCAGGTAATCATTAACCATTAATACAAGAGTTTAATCATCTAAATTTTTCTTTTAAAGTTCAAATACACAGGTAAAAGAAAAAAAATTATCTTGTCATAATAGTTTTAACAGGTGTTCATTTTTAGCATAAATAAATCAATTTATTCTTATCTCATTTTTACTAAAGGGAAACTGACAAATATTCCTCCTCATATGTATTCTTAATGTTGGACCAATAGGTTAGGTCACAAAAGAAATGCATTAAACTTGAATTTTTGTTTTGCATAGATACATGGATGACTAACAGCATTAATATTGCTTAGCAATCCGTATAAAAAGCTCAAATGAGCTTTTCTACAATTTGTTAAATGGGATACAGATTTAGAAAGTAACCACAAATGCTTTCTATTTCAGAACAGAGATTGATAATTAAGTGCTCAATATATGCAAATCAAAGAGAAACCATGAAAGAATTAAACATCTGGCAAGTATAAATATCAACTTAGGCAAAAACAATCTATTTTGGGTAATGTAGTTTAGAAATTGAATAAAGAAATAACATCTTTAAAAAAGGTGGGGAAGAAAGCTATATACACTAAAACTGAGCTAATTAGCACCAGGACATTGTGTTAATTAAAAAGGGAATTTTAAGTAGTTAATTCATGGATTCAAACATAACTATCATTGAAAATATTTTCATTGCATAAAATGGAGAAGCTATTCATAAACTGTATTAAGAGAATGCCATTAGCTATATTCTTGAAGATGACTACATTTGCAGTTTTTGCCCAAAAGTTAAAAACTTGATCCTTTTTACAAGCACGTAAGTTTATTGCTAATCAGTTTTTATCCCCCACCAGCATCTCATGATAATCTGTTTTAATTAAATGTAACCCCACCTGGTTTTATTTAAAAAACATTAACACTAAAAAAGTTTTTAAGTTTTCAGCTCTACAAATAAACTAAGAAACAAAATGAATATGAAAATCTGCCGAAGTGTAATGGCCAGTGAGTTTGAACCTCACTCACTACATACAATAATGATCTAGCCTTTTTACCTAATAATGCTCATGCATTTTTTAGTTAATAACTCAGGATACAAAAGAATAACAGATTTTATGCATAATTATAATTAATAAGATTCTTTTAATATATACCGAATCATTTTAAAATATTAAAAGCTAATTTACAGTAACAAATTAAATTTTTAATTCTCCATTTTTTTTTCATGCTGGCATTGATCTCAGTTAAATGCATTAACTAAATGGGGGTGGGGATAAAATAATTTACAAAAAATTAACATTTCCTGAAATTTATTCAAGCAAGGAAAAATTTAAGCAGAATACGAAATATTTTCTAGTTGTATATTAACTTCTACAATGTAAAAAATTAAACTTCTTACAAATAACATTTAAATTGAATTTTGGCCTAATTTTTACATAAGACTTTAAAAAGATTGCTTAGTAGAGGGATTAGTGTTGAAGTAATCTAAATTTTGATGCTTCAATGTTCAATAGTTAAAAAAAATGTACATCATAGTATACAGATTCTTTTCTTAAAATACCTAAAAAAAATTATTCAGAGTAAAAGTTAATTTTTTTTTTTTAAAATTAAACAATTAAGGCATCTAGAAAGCATTTCCAATATTTATTTTAATGTACACACAGAAGCTATTTAATAATTTTGCAATAAATTTATCTAACTTCATATATCTACTTAGAAAATTAAAAACAAGTTTCATAGTTTACAGAAAACGGCTGACTGACTATATATAAATACTCAGGGATATTTGATAAAAATTATTATGATTGAATAATTGTTTGAAGCATATGCAATAAATAAATAAATAAATAAATAAAGTGGAAACTAGTAGTTTTTATACTAGGTAAGGAAGGCCAAACAAACTTTTTTTGCAAAAGTTCAAAAGTTTTGACAAAACTTACATTTTTTATTCAGAAAATTACTATCAAATATTTTGGGTTGCAAAAAAAATTTACCATTTTGCAATTCATAAACAGTTAAATTTTCAATAAAATTTTTGTTTTTTTGTCTCATTAAAAGTGAAAGAATGATAGCCATCCAAACGAATATAAAAGAAGTTAAACATCGGAAATTATAATTCAAGATTCTTGTAATTCTTATTTAACAACAAGATCAATGTTGATAAAATTTAATTTGCGGTTCAATAAATTACTTCGTAAAGTACAGTATGAATGAAATTAAAATATTTCAAATAACAGTTCTAACAATTTGCTATAAATATCTTTTTTATAATTTGTCTCTTGATCGAAAATAATCAAAATATTGTTTTGTATATCAAGCTCACTAACCAGATAAATACTTGATAATGTAGTGCACTGAAGTTGTTAGGTTAAAAGCAGAAACAACATTCCTTTGTAGCACACGTAGAAGTTATGTAGTAAAATGAGAAGAGAGCACACAAGAAACGCCTCCTTTTAACAGAATAAGCAACGCCTACTTTCAGCAGTTGTAATACAACGATGGTGGTGATGGTGGTGACCATGAGTGCTGTTCCCTCCTTCCTTAGCACAAATATTACTGCACTCAACTCAAGTGTGGACAGCAGCAATGGCCCCCAAGTTACACAGCTGGAAAAGACACCAAGGCTACAGCCATAAAGTGCATGTCACTTTTTGCTCAAGCACAAAAATAGGTTGTGCCACAAGACTTTCTCTTGGTCTTGCTCTAATGGCTGAGATAACAGAGCTGCTAAAATAAATATTTACTGCACTATATAGCCACAACTGAAGCTTTATTTTTAGGAGTTTCAACAAGGTCTGACATAAAAGACTGAAAGAGAACTTAGACTATAGCCTCGGACAATAATTTTAACATAAGGTCAAGTTTTTTCACCATTAAATTTAAAAGGAAAAAAAAGTGTCAGTATAAGCCTTGCACAAAAACACAAAATGAACGTTATTCGTAAGTTAATGTTCCAGTATCAGATCCATAAAAACAAAGTTATGATAAACTGAGCATTAGTTTCCAAAGGAAGAGCAATATTTTCTATAATAAACAATAAACATTAAACAAATAACAAAAAACTAACAATGCTGTATAATAGAAAATTAAAATCAGCCTAAATTTATTAGTGACTGATAAACATTGTGAACATGTTTTATGGAGCAGTAATAAGCTGTATAAGTTTAACAATTTTTGGTTGCTATTATTATATAACAAGCAATTTGTGAAATTGCACAGATAAAGTTAAAGGCAAATAGACATTTCAATTCATTAATTAAAAAAACAAAACAAAACAAAAAACTATTATCCATCCTAATTGTTAATTCAGGAGAGATCTCAAACTTTTACAGGGTTAAAATCGGTTATTTTGCCTTTTCTTTCAGTTGTTTAAAAAGTGTGAGAAGCCGTGAACGTTTTCTTTAAAATAATGTTTTGGTATTTATACAAGTTATGAAATATTAATTTTTCATGATTTGCGCTACAGGTGTTTCGAGTCTAAAATTGACTCTCTTCAGGCGAACAAATTCGTTGTTTTACGTTTGGGTTTCTCTGAGTATATATATTATATTTCTAAATGAAAAACCCCACAATGCAATAATTGAATTAAAAACAACCAAAAAAATCTTTAAACATTACAAATTCATTTTCCAACTACCAGACTGCATAATTCACAAATCAAAATAAATATTTATGACTGCAAAATCAGCAACAGTTTTATTGTGCAAATCAGTAAATCTTGCATTAATTAGAAGTTTGATTTCAGACTTACAAAAATTTTAAATAGAATTATTAATCAATAAGAACAATAAGTCAGTCATTTTAGAATAGAGTTCTTTTTACAGACAGCAGACTTTTGACATTGAACAATAATTAGCAGTAATCTGATAGATCATTACAAATTTGGTCTTCTTCACTGTCCCTTTCCAACTTGTGAACATGTCAGGCTGAGTAAATGATAGCAAAGTGAATATAAAAGCTAGTTTTTCCACATGCGTGACAATAGCCCCCTCCCGAAAAAAATTCTTTAAAAACTATAAAAAAAATAATTGAAAGAGGATTTAGAATTTTCAAAATATTTTTAGCATTGAACGATTTATAAAAATTAACTTATTTTCTTAAAAAAATAGATTTCATAAATCATCTCAATGAAAATGATAAAAAAAGCATTAGAAATAGCTTAACCTTCAAAAGTTTATATAATTGATTTAGTTTTAATATGTAAAGTTGCAACTGAATTATGTGAATGGAATTTGGCTGATCATATGCATAAAGTGAAAATGTTAAAAAATGACTTGCCTGATATTTTAGTGGTGTAATGATCCAAAGGAAATTGCTGTTGGAGGTGATTGTGAAGCATCCAACCAAAGCCAGCAATCATTTTTAACTTAAAGAGAGAGAGAGAGAGAGAAAAAAAGAAATATATTTAAATAAGAAAATTAATTAAAAAATAAAGATAAGAGCATTGCAGAGAATGTAACAATGTTTTTAAGATTGGGATTAATTTAATAAGGCAGAATCTGAAAATAACAGTGACAGGCTTGTTGAAAATTTAAATCTAATAGCCTGCACAACATAATCATGTTCAGTTATCAATAAGCATTAGCAACTTTTAGGGTTAAAAATGTTTATGCAGGATTGAAACCAAATTAAAAGTTCTAATGTTCTGGTTTGCAGAGGTATAAAAACAAATCCAAGTTTCTTTAGAGAAGTGTTGACATAAATTTATATGAACTATTACTTAACCTGAAATTGTTTCATAAAAAAGGGAAAAAAACTCCCAAAACTACAGCCTAAAAAGTATTACAAAATGACAATTTATCTGCATAAATAGTACACAGTAAGTAGAAATATTTAAATACATTTGTTTGAGCAAATGCATAACTTGCACCTGGCAAGCAACCTTACATCAGCAAGGCAAGAAGAGTTTTTAAACATATTTCAGTTTTAAACGCAATTTCTAAGAGAATTTTTTTTAACTGGAAACTAATTCTTATTAGCTGGTTTCATTTCAAGATTTAATTAAATGCGTTTTCCATTACTTAAGTGACTTGAAAAAAAAAGTTACTCAAATTGAGTTATAAAACCAAGATTATTTTTAAAATGGCAAATTGCCGATTGGAGGAAAAAAAATGAAAACATCGTTTGAGTTTTCTTAGGAGAAACAAATTTCTTATGTAAATCAACGATTCAGAATCAAAACTTATTTCGACTATGTGAACGATGGATAGTTTTTTTGTTTTTTGTTTTTTGTAGAATCCCAAAATGAGTAAAGAAAGAATTATTTATCAAGGTTAAGGGGTGCTTCCACCTGCGGAAGCAGTTTTGTCAACAGCAACAAGTCAAGATTCAAATAAATTAAAATAAATCAGTGGGAGGAGTTGGCCTGACAACCAACTTAGTGATTGGCTAATCTTGCTCAGATGTTAACTTCATCTTTTCAATGTTTATTCAATTGAAATTTAGAAAAACAAAACAAAAACAAAAAACAAAAAAAACTCTAGAATTTTTATAATAGAAATTTATGGAAAGATTTTAATAATTAACGCAAACACTTAAAGGACAGCTGATTTACCTCCCTTATACAACTTGGTGAATTAATGGCCAAAAAAGAAAAAATTAGAAAAAAAATGAAGTTAAGACGAAGAGGAAACAAAAAAGTAAATAATAAATAAATAAAACAGACAAGTAGAAAAATTACCCCTTCTCTGAAGAATTAACAATAATTGTTTTTCAAATTCAACTAAATGCAAAAATGGTTTTGACAGGTTAAAAATGGAATTTAATTTAATACCTTGTTTAATATACTTTGCAGTAAAAAAAGAAAAACATTGTACATCACTTTTTCCTTTATAATCCAGCATATCCAATTTTTAAAATAGCTTTAAAAATACATAGCATTTAAATAACATGCATGTCAAAATGAAAACCTGACAAACATTTTTTAGTATATGAATTTTTTTTTTTTTTGCTCAATTATTGTGTAGAGACGCAAACATGCAGAATTAATGGCGTCATTCAGCAGATTTCTCAAAGTCAGTTTTGGTCAGTAAATTTAAATTACAGAGAATTATCGTTGAATTTGGCAGTTAAAATCGTAAAGATAATAGAAAAATGGACACCGAAAAAAAAAAAAAAAAAAAAAAAAAAAAAAAAATTACAATGTATTAGATGCTAATCTACATTGATTTTTTTTTTCAATGTGGATTAGCATCAATTTTTTAACAATCAAAAAAAAAAAAAAAATTACGCTCATAGGCGGTTTAATTTCGGTAGTTATTTTGAGTAATGTTTGTAGAGAACACTTCAGTTCCAAACAAAATGTGTAAAATGAAAATCAAATAGGTTGAGAAATAAAATTTTGGAATATTATTGCTGATCAACGAAAGATCAATTCCTTTAAAATTTAATAATTTCTTCATCGTAAATTTAAAGTTTAAATTTACGGTGAAGAAATTATTTTATTTATCTTTATAAGAAAAAATTTGACAAAATCCTACAAAAAGTAAAATTGTAAACTTTTTTTTTGTGTGTGTGTGAACGACAACCTTGTGCATGTGCGATTTAAAGAAAAAAGTTTGAAAAGTTTTTATTTAAACAACAATTTTAAATTAGTGTTCAACAGTTGCCTCCCCTTCAATAGGAACACATTTTTTGGAAAGACCTTGCAAAATAAATGTAAAGAAAAAAAAAGCAGTTCATTGGCATGCTTAGATATTTTTCAGTGATATTAAAATAATTATATGACAATGCTATTTATTGGGCATTGATTTAATAGTTAGAACTCTAAAGGAAAAAAATCCTTTAAAATGTACAATTAATTAACTCATTAACTATTGAAAATTTGTACATCATGTTTTTGTTTTTATTTTTACAGAGAAGGAAAATCTACCCAAATGTCTATTGTGAATGTGATTAGTGGATTTTTTTTTTTTTTTTTACTTTTTATAAGTTTTTTTTAAGAAAAAAGTGGTTGTAAAACAAAATTGGATTATAAAACTAAAAGAGGGCAAAGAATCAGTTTCAAATTAAGGAGAAAGTACTAAAAAAAATAATTAGCGGAATGGCTCTTACAAAAACATTTTTTTGTTTTTGTAAGAGCCATTCCGCTAAACCAACAAAAAACGGACGGTCATCGAACAATTGAATGAATAGCGATCATAATAAGTAATAATTTAATGATACTAAATAGTTTTAAAAAAGAGCTACTATGCGGTTATTGAGGATCAGCAGCAGTTGTTAGGGAAATGCCTTGACGTCACACCATGTGGTCTGTGACGTGAAAAAGCGTATATAAATACCTCCTTTTATACACATGTCCAAACATTATCCACGTGTTCACTTTCAACAGGTTTGGGAACTTTTTTTTCTCAAGTATAATATACCGACATTTGTCGTTCAAGCTATTTAAAGAACCTGCCAATTCACCTTGAAACAAATCAAAAAGTTTAATTTCCAAATTACATCACGCGAAATGCAAAAAAAACACTACTTAAAATAAAATTTAAGAATTTAGCCTCCTCCATTCTTGATTAATTATTTAGGAAACCTTACAGTTTCAAGGACTAAAAAAAGTAAGTCATTTCCTGTCTTAGTAGGAATCTAAAACTTGTCACGTTTTCCTTTTCTCAGTTTAACTATTGATTCTCATTTTTAACTATTTTTTTAAAGTTCACTGAGAACAAGAAACCTCTTTCTAAACGCGCTGACAATAAAAAATATTCATTAGAATATGTGTTCCACCGAATGAAGCAAAACATGTAGCTTCAAGTAAGAATTTTTTCCTCATTCGGTGCATCAAACTATACTACTTCACACACACACACACGAACATTAGTTTCTTACGGAAGAAAATAATACAACTGCAAGATGATACACAGAAAGCCTCTCGAGATAATCGAGAGAAAAAAAAAAAGGAGGGGTGAAGGAGATGCCAACAATCAAAAAACTCAGAACAAGTTCATGATCACAGTTGCAGAAGAAACAAGTCAGCCAAAAAGTAATAGTACAGACCGCACTGAGAGAGAGAGAGGGACTAGAGAGCAGCTTAGTTTGAGCCATAGAGAAGTTGCCATTAAACAATAATTCGGTATATTGGAACACAAAGATAAGCACACCAAACTGTGTCAAATAATGCCATTTAATTTCTTTATTATTGTTTTCACTGTGTGTGCACATATGTAACAAAAAAAAAAAACACCACCCAGTCAAACGAGCTGTTCCAATTTTACACGAAACCTCAAAAGATTAAGAGACACGTAGCCGGCGACAAGTAAGGGTAGTACAAACTAAGACGAATAAAAAAATTCGAGCAGAAATGTATAGAAATCTAATGAATCTCATTCAAATGAATCAGAGGGTTAAAACCTGACCCATGATGTGAGAATGCAACCATCGTTAGCCATAAATCGGTGGCTTGGTTTAAATTTTTTACAATTCTCATCAAATCAAAAACGTAGAGAATTATAAACAAATTTAGTCATTAAATTTTAGTGTGTATATTTCCTAACCAATTTAAGAAGATGGAATTCATAAGAACTTGAAATTATTAAAATAATTTTAAAAATATATCATCGAGATAGGTTTCTGAAAAATATTCTGAAAGCCTGTGAATTACACGACACGCATGGTCGATATAAAGTTTCTATTTTTTTTTTTTTAAGTAAAAGTTTAATTTTAGACGGTTTTTTTTTTTTTTTTACTTAAACTAAAAAAAAATATCGTTAACCCTGATTTAAGTCACATACAATGCATCAGTTTTTTTTTTTATAATGCACACAAGTAGAGAGTAGTACACTTACAGACTCAGTAGTACATTTTGTTGACTATTAATTAGTATTATTAATCAAAATCAACTTACAAATATTGCTTTCCTCTATCTCTGGTAAGAATAAGATCACCTCATTTAGCTTGAAGCTAAAATAATTTTACACTAACAATTTTTAAAAAATAAAACATCAATAGTTTTTTTTTTTGTATTTTCTATTAAGAGTAACAAGACTGCTTAAGTTACAACAGAAACGTGTGTGTGTGTGTGTGTGTGTGTGTGTACTGTTGAATCAAAGAGGTGTTGGCCTTCCGTAGAAATAAAATGCAGGCCGAGGTAAAGCACCTTTTTGTGACTGTGTAGTGTAGTTATTAATTTCGTTGCTCTCTCCAGTTTTTTGCGATCATCCTTTGGCCATTTAAGCGGCGTTGACAGGGGACCAGTTATAAATCCACAGTGACTGGTTAAAGAAGCTATAGTATCGCCTAGTGGCCGTCGTTGTAGGCACTGGGAAGCCAGCTGTCCAAGTGTTTGTCCGGCTGCTGGTAGGCTTCTTCAAGTGGGCCATCGGACTCGTCCACCAAAACCAGACTCCTGCAGCCATTACTGCTGCTGATGATGCACTCTTCCACGCTGGACACTGGACGACCAATGACAAAAAGAAAAAAAAAACTCATTCACACAGAAAGAGTTCTTAACTCTTGTTTGTAAAAGACTTTTCTTTCTTTGAAACACGATTTATGCAAACTCCTTCCAACACTTGTTTTTTTTTTTAAAGGTTTTGAGCCGGATGGCAGTTGAATGAACCCGACAGAGACCTAATACCGCTGTCCAACAACAATGACTACTGACAATTACTTATTGACATACTCGACATGGACACTTGCTAATTACTAATATGACAACTGAATTCGTAAAGTGAAGGACAACAGAGAAAACATACAGGAGAAAAGAAGAGAGAGAGAGAGAGTGAGTTAAAGGAAAGCAAAGCGTTCAAATTACTAGTAAACTAGTTTTTGACTCAACATGGGTACTGTGGAGTGAAGAGGAGCATATTCACCCGTTCACTTCACCATTGCATTTACGATTAGAAACTGTCTTTTACTAATCGTTGTTGACGGTATTCCGCTTCTAATGCCTTTTCCTTTCTTCGGCTTCATTAACATAGTTTCACGAGAAGAGCATAGCAGCAGCACTACCGAAATACACGCGCGATGCGCTGTGCAATGACAGCAGAAGAGAGAATCCTTTTTTCTATCTCCCCACTCACCATTCTAAGCAGTCGCATATGATACAAACGTGCGCACTCGCGTGTTCTTAGGCGACCGGCATTGCTATCATTATAATCGGAACCGGCTGATTACTACTACTAGAGAAACAGTAGTTTTTTGTTTTTTTTTTAAATGATAGTTTCAAGTTGAACTTAAAAATGTTTCAAAAGAGTTGTATTAGCCAACGAGGCAGTGAAGCGGATAGCAGCAGCAGCAAGCATTTTATTAAAGTACAGAAGGACTGTTGCGAACGGAGGGAGGAGAATGGAGAGAGGCGGAGAAAGCGACTAAAAAAAGGAGATGGGGAGGAAGAGCGAGCGGGCGCTTCGGTGTTGGGAGTAAAAATACGCACAACAATAATGCACAGCTGGTGAATTGATCAGGCAAAAACGGCAAGCTGTCAATTTGCAGATTGTGTGTGTGTACACACACACACACACAGTGCGGGAGTAGGCAGTATCCAATGTACGACTGTAACTTCTTTCGACTCTACAAGAACAACTTTATTGCAACCCACGTGCACGCTGGCTGACTGGTTTGGCTCACTTGCTAAGCTTTAATAGCATCATTGCTCGACACCGAGCCACCCGACCCTGCGATCTATCAGGCTGTCACAGCGGCTTCTTAGCGTACAAATCATGCATGTGTATCTATAATATATACACAATTACACACGCACTGTAACACTTACAGTGTACACATTTTTTGTCTGTGTATGCATTTCATATATTTAGTGCACATACATTTTTTCTAGAAACACAAAAAAGAAAAGAATTGTTATAATTTTATTAAAATGCTCTCTCCCTAAGAAAAAAAAAAAAAATGAAGGGCTTGTGACTGAATTAAAAAAAAGAATTCCTTACAACTACAATACATATTTTTGTTGAGTTTAAAAATTACTAGCATTCTATTTTATGGAAAGAAAACGAGAAACCGAAAATAATTCAAGATGTTATCTAGCTTAAAACAAAAATAACAGAAGACACTTAGAGTAAACTTGAACAAAAGCTCAACGCACGCACACACAATGCTCTGTATTATTAATTAGATTTACATTGCTCGCTCATAAACAGCATTTTCATGGTACATACACGCACAATGCCAGACAATACGTTTTATGGTGCAGTGTTATTACGCGTAACACAGTTGATATTGTAAATTAAAACACAAATGAATAGGAGGACATTTAAAAAAATCCATTGATGAAAAAAAAAAAAAAAGTCTAGAAATGAGCAGGCGTAATAAAATAATGAAGATTCATTTTGGTCATCAGTGTGAATAACTTTTTTTTTTTAGGTATAAAATCCGTAAAGTGCAAAGAGCAAAGGAAGTACAAACGCGATGACTAAATAGTTAGCTATGTTGTGCTATGGCTAAGTGAACGGCAACAGCTATTCAGCGGGTACATATGTTGAAGATTAACACGCACAATGGCACACAACAGATAAGGGTTGGTGGCATTTATTTTAAATGTTGAAGAATTGCACCAACAAAGTAGTGAACAACAACAATTACACGTCTGGTTAATTAACCAATTAAAACATAACAGTGCGAAATAAAAAAAAAAGGTACTTTAGTGTTGTGTACTTAAAAAAAAAATCCCCACCCGAATAAAAATTCGTTTCATCTTGCCAATTCAGCAGCAAACATGTACAAAGTGCAGAGGGTAAATCCTTGACCTGACCCCATTTTATGGCCGGCCCGTTGCTGTTTGACGTCGTCATCTGCCATTCTAACATCACCACGACCACCAAACAACCCGGAATACAAATCCACGTCAATATGTTGACATAAACGTTTTTTTTTCTTAATTTCCCCAATCTATCTTCGCACAATCATAAATCCTATTATTATTTTATATTCGTATACAATTTTTAGACGTATATGCAAACAAGTCTTTTCTTAGAGCTGCGCTTAAAATCATTCAAAATGTCCCTCTTTCTATACTGCAATGCCTTAATTTCGCCCATTACAAAAATTATATTTAACAAAAAAAGAAAAATCATTAAAAAAAAACAAACAAACAAATAAAAAAAAAAAAAAAAGGAAATAAAAAAAAGAAAAACTAAGAAACCCAATAAGTTGAACAAATTGAATTGGAAGATAAGACCCGAATTTTTTAAAAGTAATGGGTGGTTGTAGGAGAGGTTTGGACACCTGTTCAATTACATGATTATAATCAACAGTTCTTTTAAGGTTTTGAAACTGTTCTACGTGTCTTTGTTCTCGAAGACAACAAGAAAGTCAGAGCTTGTAAAAAGCAAAACAAAAAAGTATCCATCAGTAGGCGATATTGCAAAGGCATAAAACATTACCATGGTAGTGGGCTTTTTTTGCTCTAAGATGCAACTTTTCAGGAATCTTTTCCGTTTTCTCATTCATTATTAAACTTTTTCAAAAACGCTCTAATCTCTGCAAATAATAAATGCAAAGCAACTATTTTCATAAATGCACAAAAAACCCTTGTCACTTTAAAGCATGTTTAACTCTTCTCATGGGACTTTAAAAGAAAGGGCAGTGATAACTGCTGTCAGTGTGCTGCTACTACTACTACTTCTACAACTACTGCTAAAACCCCAAGTTAGCTGTAAAAGAAACTTTTCAACTCAGCAGATTTAAAGACGAAAAAGAAATCTTATCAAGTTTAGAAAAAAAAAATGAATTTAAAGATTACAAGAAAGTTAAGAAAATTATGAAGTTACCTTTGTACAGCAGCATCATGATTAATTGTGAAACCTTGTTCAGATCATTGAAAATGTGTTTGTTTTTAGCGCAATTGAGTCTACTGTTGAGTGACCCCCTCCGGTAAACACGAAGCAGAAAAGTGTGATAATGTGCCTTGGAGAGATTGTATGTGCGCGATTTGGCCTCTTTCTCTGTGTGTTGCGTGCGTCGAACGAAACAGAGCTCTTGTACATTTCAGTAAGGGTGCGTGCGCATCTCCCTCTCTCTACATACATGAGAATGAATGAATGTACACTACGCGCATGCACACACATGCGTACAATGACTAAAGGGTAGAGGGACATACATACGTATAAATAAAATTTATCTATACGTAATGTATGTATGTACATTGTCTTTTCTGTAGCTAGCAGCAGGAGCTGAAGTAGTGGTGGTAGTCCTAACTTTGAAAGGTACTCAGGTTTTTGAGAGGAAGGATAGCTGAAATGATTTCGTGTTGTTACGATGGCTACCGCTATTTAAAAATATTTGCATATTCACTGTATCAGCAAAGCTATGCTTTAGTTTATAAATAATATAAAATGCATTATGGCAAGAAGTGGATTTAATAATAATTAAATCAATCCTCCTAATTTTATATTTAAGTCCTAAATTTTGCAATTAAAATAAAAAAATATTTTTCAATTTTCTATTATTATTATCTTAGCAGTAATACCACCCCATGTCAGCATTTATACATTTTCATTCAAGGGAAAAATATTGTGATCTGAAATTTCAAACTAATGTTTAGCCTACATTCATCATAATACACGTGTGCGTGCACACACGCACACATGTTCAAGAGAAAGTATGAGAAAAACAAATCGGAGGTATGCTATGTTAGTAATAAAAATGGCAGCTAGTCTACTCTAGAGAGATAGTTTTTTGGCCAATACCTGAACTTTAACCCTGCCTCCACCTGTCACTGATGTTTAGTTCAGCCATTGAAATGACCGGACAAGTTTTTAAAGCAAGCATACTTTCCGAAAACATTGACCTATATCTCTGCAGAAAAATCTATTTCGAAACACCCACCACACACATTGTGTGTGTGTGTGTGTGTGTGTGTGTGTGTGTGTGTGTGTGTGTGTATTAATACACACAGTGCATCTGTTGATACGAATAGTCACTGGACCAGTGGCCAGATGTATTTGTTGGGTTTCTTTTTTTATTCTTATCTAAAAAAAAAAAAGTGAGCGTCATTTATTTTTAATCAAGTAGTGTATTGTCTTCTGTGTCTTATTGTTCGACAGTGCATCTTTCTGCTGTACTTCTCTCTCTACTACAATATGCTAAATGAAGTCTATCTTCAATAATGTTTTTGTCATTTTTATAATGGAGCAATTTTTTTTTAAAGAAGCAATTAAATAAAAAATTCCATCAATAACCCAAAATTGAATTAACTAAAAAAGCAAAAACATATTTTCAACAAGGGAAAACTGGTTGTGTGTGTAAGGCTCTCTAGTTACTTTGTTTCATTTATTTATTTTTTTAAACTGTACCTATCCTAGCTTGGAACATTCCTTTACTATCACATAGCCTACAATTTTTACAACGATTCTTAAGTTATTTCATTTAACATGTATCTGCGCACGTGCGCGCACACGCACGCACGCACTCACATACACACAAGATATCATGAACGCAGGAAAGCGCATGCGCTCTCATATGATGGAACTTTTCTCAAAACTCATAAACTAATAGAAATTATAAAGATAATTTAAAAAAAAAAATTAAACAAATCTACATCGTTTGCAATCTTTTTAAAATGGCAGTCGTACATGCAAAAACATGATAGTTTAATATTTTTGTTAGCTTCAGTTCGCACAAACGCACGTAACTTTATAAATCTCAAGCGTCACATTTAAGGAAATGAAAATGTATGTGTGTTAACACGCCAAGTTTCTGCATGCACTCACAAATTTGCGTGTGTGCGCGCGACTGTGTATGTGTGTGCGCGCGCACGAGCTGCGTCCTCCAAAATGGGGCTGGTATAGGTGAGTAGTATTGAATGAATGAGGGATAAAGAGTGGCAAAAAGAAAGAGTAGAAGGCAACAACTATTGAACACCACCGTCAACTGCTGCTACCATCGGAAGCAGGTCACTGCATGCTTCAGTAAGTTTTGCACAGCATTTATATAGGTCAGTTTGTGGAAGGCAAACACGCATTAGGCCTTCCACAGGAGTGGAACACGTATTATTTGAGCAGATTGTACAAATTTATTCGTACCAAGACAACCTGTGACCAAGAAAAACAGTCGAAAAAAGAAAATAAAAAATGGCTACTTTCTACAAATGGTTGTTAAATAAATAAGATACCGATATATTAGTGGCTGTGATAAAATGCAGGAAGTGTTAGATTCACAAGTTTTTTTAATCCATTCTAGTTATATTGACTGATAACTTTTTTTCCCTTTCTTTCCATACTGAGATGATACGGCAGCAAGAAAGACAGTTTGAGTTAACAAACAGAATTCTTTACCGGCTTCAAAAGCCGAACGGACAGTAGATACATAACTAACTAGCTTTTGTTTTATAAAGCATTTTTTTTTTCTTGCTTAAATATTTCTAATAGTTTTTTACCTATCAAAACCAGAAATTAATGAAAAATAGCTTCACAAAGAAAGGACTGTAGAAAGTGGTGGTGGTGGTGGTGGTGGTGGGTTAAAGTCAAAGTATGATTGCTGACCACTACAGTTCTTTTCGTGCCTGTGAAAAAAGTATAAAATCTGTCACCCTCTTTCCCTGTTAGGTTATCAGTTATTTATTAACTGACAGGATAGGAATTTTAAAAAATTAAAAGTGTAAAAGAACATTGATCAAGTCTTAATTTTACTCGATTTTTAATGTTAATCAAACTATACTTGATTATAGAAGAGTAAAAAAATATAAATGTAATTTCTAGAATGAGTTATAATTTATATGTTAATTAATGAAATAAAGTTATATAAATTATAGTACAGACCAAAAGCATGTGTTTTACTTACACAACAAATGTTTATTTTTCAGTAGTATTTCTATTACAGTTTATGCATTTAACGCAGTGGTGAATATTAATCACAAAAATGAACTATTTATACAATAGAAACTTCAAATCAAAATTCATTTGATTAATAAGTCGTACATATTTATTCTATGAACTTATTAATTCTCTCTTGTAGAATGAAAAGGTGCTTCTGCTGCTGCTACTATGATCAGAACTTCCCATGAATGAAGAACAAATTCTGCAACAAGATATTTTCAGAATTGATTCAATTTAGATTGTAAGAAACAACACCTGAAAAGAATAGGTGTAATATTTTTGGATTTGTGGGAAAAAAAAAAAAAAAAAATGCTTACTCTATGGCATTATAATTCAGCTGTCAGTCAGTCAGTCAGTTGAGTGCCATACGTGATACACGCTTGGGCAATCATGTCTCAAAAGAGACATGACTGACTGGGCAGAAGATTATCCTGCAGTAGGTTGCCATTGCTTTCTGCGGTAGACTGGTTGCCAACCAAGGCTACAGAACCCAATCTGTCCTGTTATTTAACCCATAACTGGAAAGAATAGGCGGATTAATACCTTTCCCACGGGTATTTGCGCGTAAGTGAATGCAATGAATTCAGCTGGAATTCAAACTCGGCTCCCCGATTTCTCGTTCCGAACCGATATCCAATGCACCACAACGCACATCCACAATTCAGCTTTAAATTTACATTAAACTAGCCAAGTTTTCATCCCTCAAAATAGCATTTATTGTTCATAGGGTTAAGTGAAAAAAAGACACTTATCTTCTTACTTCATTTTTTTAAACTGAATCATGAATAGATTTTAAAACATTTTTTTTTTAATCATATCACCCTGAGAGTGGGCTACGTAAGAGTGAAAAGACTGGAAAAGAGAAAGCCAGAAACCACATCCTAAACAGGGAACAAGGGATGAGCCTCTTCACCTGTTCAATAGACGTGGGTGGAGCGTGAACCAGGTAATAGTTTAGTCTACCTAGTCCAATTGAAAAAAGAAAAGAGTAAAAAGATAAAAATATTAGAAAACATATTTTGCAAAATTAGACTGATTAGATTATAGATATTCCCAGTAAATTCTGACTTAAGTCTTTTATTCCCTTCTATCTTTGCATTATAGTAGCCTTTAATTTTGTCATATAATTGCATACTTCTTTGTTTTATAAGATAGAAGCAGATATAATATGATGAATTGAATTCAGGTAAGACTATGCAAGAAGAATAAATAAAAAATCAAATTTATAATTATTATAAAATTTTGACCTGAGCCTAAATGGCCCGGTCTGATAAGCAAAAGAGAAAAAAAAAGTTGCCAATATTAAAAGAGAATCATAATAAAGCACAATTTAATATTAAAAGAATAATAACTGCTATAAGCTATGTGAACCAGACGATTCTTTATTTAGAATAACAAAAAAAAAAAAAAGTGTTGTCATTCCACCCCATTCAAAAACCAATCCAGAATTACTATCCTAGATTTTTATAATGGTAGTTTCGGAAACACTTGGCAAATCACTTGTTGCCAATATCATTGATTGTGCATTCTGACACCCACTCCTCTAGGAAAACAGTCAATGTGGAGTGGGGGACTCTGATGAAAGGATTAAAGACATCATAGATGTTTCTTTCTATCCATATCTCTTTCTCCTCCTCTTTCTTTGTTAAGTAATCAGAGTCAAAGTTTTCAAAGTAGTTCTTTTGTCTGTCAGTAATAAGGACAATCTCTTTTTTTATTTTCAAATTTATGGAAATACAGATTCAATTATCAAACAAAAAACAGAAAGAATATTTATTAGTCTCATGGCACCTCTTTGAGTTCAGGAAAATTATGAGAGGCTGCTAAATTTTGCAACTGCCAGTCTATGTAGCAGCACAGCTACAGATAACATTGCATGGAGAGTAAAGTCAGTTTGAGAATTTACACTGCACTTATTAATTGTTATCAGTTTTAAAGACATTTCTTTACTTGATCTACATATTTACATCTACTAACTAATGACTTCTTAGAGATTTGAAGCTTTAAGCCATACATGTTATATTTGGTCATTTTTTTTTTTATTTATATTTGTTTATTCCCAGATACAAGTCTTGTGAGGTTCCTTTCTACATTTCACAAGAGTGTATGTGGTTTTGAATTGGGAGAGGTAGTCACTGTGCTGAGTGACATTAAAGGCTATGATGGTTCCATAAATTAATAAAAATATGCATTGGAGTATATGTTCATGGCTTGGAGGTCAAGTGTTCATAGTGGTATTAAAAATAAACAGTGAGCATCATTTTAGGAGAAAGCGGGTGAAAAATTCACCATGATCAATGACTATAACATGGAGGTTATAAAGATGAGGTTTTTGGAGTAGATAGACTAAACTATCGCCCGGTTCACACTCCACCCACGTTTTTTGAACAGGTGAAGAGGCTTATCCCTTGTTCCCTGTTTAGGATGTGGTTTCCTGCTTTCACTTTTCCAATCTTCTCACTCTTAAGTAGCCCCCTGTGCATCAGTGGCGTTACCGCCTTGCTTGGGGTGGTATGATTAAAAAGAAAAAAGAAAAAAAGTAATCTTCTAATTGAGAGAATAAGTCTGTGTGACTTAAAAATGAATCTTTGAAAATTTGACCTTTACCTGTGCAATATACAGTTTATTATTAGGTACAATGACCAATATATTTACAGTGGATCTATTCCAATGTCTCTTATTACAAAGCAAATAAATGCCAAAGAATTGAACAAAAGGTTTTTTTAATAGTAATAATTGCAAAAAATATGGAAGAGGTTGCATCAAGACAGTGGTTTGTTTCTTTTATACTCCTTATTGCATTCAAGTTAGAATCTAATAAAAGAAAAACGTCTTCTTAATTTGTACATTGAAAATTTATTCATCATAAGACATATTCAAAGAATTATATGCAAATGCAGTGAAATACTTCCTTGATTTTCTTTCAATTTTGCACAGATATATACCAGTTTTAGTATGTAAGTCCATAGTTATAGTGCATCTATAGCAAGCTAGTCCTACAGAATTGTTAGTGTAGCAAGTTTGACAACCATAAGGCATCTATGCAAATGTGTGTGTGTATGTATATATATATATATATATATATATATTATAAAAACAAATGGATCTCGATATGTGCAGTCACAAGTCACCTGAAGAGAGTCAACTTTAAACTCGAAACAGAACACATGTAAATATCATTATGGACACTTAATATATCATACAAAAAGCAAGTAATATTAATAATAATAGCAACAATAAATCTACACTTTAAATAAAATATTCATGGCTTCTTGCACTTTTTCTTATATATATATATATATATCTAAATACATTGTTTAATATATATATAACAACCCTTTATTTAAATTTATTAAATTAAAGGGGCAAGTGATATGTTTTAAGCCTTTTAGTGAATTTCTTCTGGTGCTGAATAAATTGTTTGATGAAAGGTGAAAACTTGTAAAGAACTTGTGTAAATTGTGTGTAATGTGTAGAGTTACCTATGCCGCCCCTAACTACTTTTGACAACCATTGCTCATTTTAAAGTTGTACCTTCTTTCCTTGAAAATGATCACCAATGGTTGAAAATACTCAGAGTATTACACATAATTTTGGCAAGGTCCTTTACAAGTTTTCACTTTTTTTAAATTTTTTTTTAAAAATCATATCACCCCAAGCAAGGCGGTAACGCCACTGATGCACATAGGGCTACGTAAGAGTAAGAAGATTGAAAAAGAGAAAGCCGGAAACCACATCCTAAACAGGGAACAAGGGATGAGCCTCTACACCTGTTCAATAGACGTGGGTGGAGTGTGAACCGGGCGATAGTTTAGTCTATCTACTCCAACTGGAAAAAAAAAAAGAGTTTGTCAACAAATGGTATATTCGGCACTAGAAGAAATACCTAAAACTGTCTACCAGACATTTTTTGTCCGTTTTCTTTAGTGTGTGTTTAGAAAACTGAAAATGTCTTCTAGTTTTGTATTCAAAAATGTTTTGCCGAGAATAATTTTTTTTCTTCAAAAATGTATTGTTGGTAATATTTTTCCTTCAAAAATGTATATTTTTCTATAAAAGTCTATTTTTATGTATATATTTTTTATAAAAGTGTATTTTTATACTTTCATTATGTTTTGACCTCAGTTTAGAGGTTAACTATTTGCCCATAGCTTGGACCCTAACTGGTGCTACCACTCCGGGTCAGAGTGGACCTGGGAACAACAGCCGTTAAGAAGTGGTTCTATGCTTCTCACAACCTCCCAATCAGAGGCCTTGCTGCTAGATGCAATTTACCGTCATGCCCAGGACCAGTGTGTGTGTGTGTATGTGTGTGTGGATATACATGTACATATTGATAGAAAATAAAAATTGTAACACAATTGTTCAATTTACTCAAAGATTAAACATACAACTGACATAGATTAAATAAATGATAATATCCAGATCAATACATGCACAGGTTTCAAAATAGAGAGTGCATCAACAGTTCTTTGACTCTATACTAATACACTATATATTATCTTTGTGTGTTAACACAGATCTGTACACTCATGTACATATTATCATACAGTCTTGTGATACATTCTGTTTACACCTGTTGATTTAGTAAAAATGAATGTCAGACATCATCCCATCATATCTAATCTAAACTTATTTATAAATGGAACTGTGTGTGTGTGTGTGTGTGTGTGTGTCTGTGTGTGTCTGTTACCTATAGACTGTGAAACAGCTGAACCGATTTTCTTGAAAATTTACACAGTTGTACAATAAGCGTCTGTGAGTGTTCTTAGCTAGGTTTTGTCGAGGTACACCCGATAAATATCGAAAATCGATAATCGAAAAAAATCAGGTTATAGAAGGAGTGGTCTGATTTTAATCAAATTTGATACACTCATAGACAAAGACATAAGAAATGATATTCAGAAGTTTCAAGGTTGCAGTTCTTACAATAGTGCAGAAAATTGATAATATATATATATATATATATAAAAGGCAAGATGTTTGTGCAAGTGTCTGTTTATCTGCCTGTATGTCTGTATTTTTTTCAGTCCTTTTATTTTAGTTTTTGCTTCGGGTTTGGTTCTACGTAGGTATAATTGTAGTTCTTAGTCTCAGCCATGATACCATTTACTCAGAGGACTTATTTAGTGTTCAATATTCAGTTTATGACAAAAAAACTTATTTGATATCAAAGCAGGAAATCAAAATTTGACTTACATCCATTCATTTTTCTTTCAGTCTATGGTTTTGCTTAAACTGGAAACAACTATTGCTTTTTAGTCTTTTGTGCCAATGTCCAAAGAGTCTGAGCTCCAGGACCATGGATTAGTTTTAAAGCTTTCATTACACTCGAGCAACACCGGGCTATACTGCTAGTTCCGTATATGTTTGACAGCTAATAGATCTGTGGATCATGCCAGCCAAGTGGTCTTACTTATGGAACCCTAAACCACAATACCAGGGGTTGAACTTGTGAGTTGTCATAACTGAATGCTCTGTGCTTCCCACATCTATATTGCATAAGCAAATGGCTATCATTTACATGCAGGCAGAAAGTCCTTTCGTACCTTAACAGTACAAAGTGTCATTTGATTCCCTAAAGATATATTGCAGCATAAGTAGAAGCCTGACTCGAGGCATGTGTGCCCAAAGTTGGGTTACAAACCAAAAAATTCCCAGAGGCCAATAAGGAAATACCTACGTTTGCTCTGATCTCTCCCTGTGGACACTGATCTCCTACTACTGACATTACAAAGTGTTAATCTTGGTGAGCATCTGTACTGCAGGTCTAGGAATGATTATTTAGACATTGTTGTCAATGTTGAGACACAATGATGTTATTTAACCCATAACTGGAGGGAATTTGTGCATAAGTGAATGCAAGGAATTCAACTGGAATTCATACTCAGCTCCCTGATTTGTCATTCTGAGTTGATATCCACTGCACCATAACGCACTTCCATATGTGGATGTAGTTTCTTCTAAACAAGTTATTTATAAAAAAAATATGCATTTGTCAGTTTAAGCATTTAATTCTTTGTAGAAAATCAATCATATACCCATACATATGAGAAAACAATATATAAATTTTTATATATCAGAAACAATTTTAGAAGAATCTATGATAAAGTGGAGACATTTCTGTGTGATGCATGATGCATTTTCTGCTTTAGGATTTCGTCTGACTAAAATAATTTAATACTAATGTAACTAATGTAATACTAATGTAACTAAAATAATTTAATGCTAATGTAACTACATATACATATTTTTTATAAATAATTTACTTGTAGTAATTAAATGTTAAGATCCAAGTATGTTTGATCATTATTGTTTTCAAGGAAAGAGACTGAAAATTTTAAATAGATTTTTTTTTTATATATGTTTGGTGTATATAGTTTAGCTGATTTTATTTAGTTTTTTTTTTGTTTATTTTTATCACTTTTGTTTTCTTCTTTTCTTGCACTTCCCGCCCGTAGAATTCCCTTCCATTTACTTGCTTTTTTGACAGCTACAATCTCCAAGAATTTAAATGTAAAGTCAATAGTCATCTCCTATCTCACTAACCTGCATTCTCTCTTTCATGTTCTTTTCTTTGTCCACACCACTCTCATCAGTATTCTCATCCTTCTCTTACCCACTTCCTGACAGCCCTTATAACCTGTCATTCTTTCTCATAACTTTCCTCTTATGTAACTTCCTGCAAAACAGTGGCAGTAAAATGCCTTGTTTGGGGTGATATGATTATAAAAGAAAATTCCTTGAAATGACCATCCACAATCTGATCCATCTTACATATAAATACAAATAAAATGTATCTGCATATAAAATGGTAACAATATAAGCACCATGCTGACTGTTTCTGAACTTTCAATTTTCTTTCCTTGAAAACAATAATGGTCAAACCTACTTGGATCTTAACATTTGATTACTACAAGTTTTTTCCTGAAGTAAAGTTACTAATTCAACACCAAAAAACTCAGCAAAAAGCTCAATAGATATTCTTTGTTCTATTTAAAATAATATTTTTGAATTGAATGTCTAAGTAGTGGATCTCTTCCTCTTTCTGATGTGCACCGATAGTTTAAGAGTAGGCTCTCTGACTGATACCAAGTTGGTCGAGTTTCAATCCCAGCTGGAAGCAATCAGACGTCTAGCCACACTGATGGGCTGTGATACAGTGAAACAGGCTTGTATGTGGATGACTAATTATATACAGTACTGTGCAAAAGTATTAGGACAAGAACTATTTTATCTTTTATGAGGCATTAAAGTAAAGTTTAAAATCACCCCTGTCCTAACACTTTTGCACACTACCGGTAGTGTGCAAAAGTATTAGGACAGGAGTGATTTTCCTAAAAATCTCACTGAAATTCAAATACAGGGTGAAAAGGCAAACCTTTGTAAGAATTATTTAACTGAAAAGGAAGAAGAGGGAAGGCTTTGGAATTTGAATTGGCCCCTACAAAGCCCTGATCTCAATCCTATTGAACATCTAGGAGATATTTTGGGAAATACAAGCTGCTTGGCAGGAGATACCATTAGATACATTGAAGAAGCTTGTGATGTCAGTGCCTGACAGAATGAAGGCTGTGATCAAAGCAAAAGGCTATTATACTAAATATTAAATTTATTTTGTAACAAGTATTTTTCTTGTTAAAGCATTTGTTGAGTAAATCAAATAAAATTACTTTAATTATTTTCTATCAATAAGCTTCATAAAAGATAAAATAGTTCTTGTCTTAATACTTTTGCACAGTACTGTATATATATATATATATATATATAAAAAAGGTAGGGTAGCTATAAATATATGCAAATATAAATCTTCACATGCATGTAAATATGAGAATAACAACATGTTTACAAACTCTGGATATTGAAAATTGCTGGAAGCATGGTTGAAATTCTTGATTAACACTTGGACATCTTTACTCATTGAACCCAAACATACACTATTCATTTCAAATTGTCGGTTGTTTATAACCAAGTTTTGTTAAAATTCGTTAATTTCCGTAACATGTTTACATTTGTTGACATTACAATATATTTCAGAGTAGATATGGTTGTTACGATAAATCGAAAATTGTGTTATATAGGCTTGATTAAAACCTTGTTTAGACTGGAGGCCATTCGTGGTCGAGCGGTCTAAGACGTTGCCAGATCAAATGGTAGCTTCCCCTATGTAGATAGGGATCGCAGGTTCGAATCCTGCTGAATGGCACACATTTTTGTAATAACAATTTATCGTAAATAATCAGGCCAGTAGATATAAATATATAATACTGTTTAAATTAAAAACAGAATATCTACTTAAATACGAGTATCGATAAAAAATAATGTTCAAACAATTCATTTCACTATTTAGTATGTAAACAAATTACATAATGAAATAATCCTTGTTTGTTATTTTTAATAAAAATATGCATCTATATGTATGCACTCTCTCTCACACACACACACAATATATATATATATATATATATATATATATATATATATAGATGAGTAGAATAACTATGCATCAAAACTTTCATAGACTATTTTTTAAATATTATAATAGCATAGCAAATTCTGGCAATGGAAAGGATAATGAAACAATCACTTGTATTTTAGTTTTAAACCCGGTATATGAAGGGTTTTTTTTTTTTTTTTTTTTTTTTATCATTGCCTACTGACTTTACCACTCTTTGCCTTTCCCTTTAATCATTTTCTGCATTAAAAAAGTAAATATTAAAATTAAAAAAAATGATAATCACTAGACAGGAATTAATACAAATGTTACTGATGATCAGATAATATATAAAATATAAAAACATAGATACAAACACTGATGAAAATAGATGCAGTATTTACATTATTCGGACTATTGTCCTCATCTTTGTTGCCATTTGTATGACATTTCGACTGTTGTACGCTTCGGTCTTCTTCAGGTGCTAGGAATTTCAAACCGAACCCTTTATTACAATCACTTGGGTATATCATTCTCATTCCTTGTGTAGTAATGCCTTGATTGGAAGTCATGAGTTATCTCCCTATAACCCTGCAAGTGATTTGTTCACTACTGCTGGAGCCTGGTATTGAACTCACAACTCTTTGGGTCAAGTCACAGGAACTAACCAACATTTATATCCACTAGGTCTTTTGTTTGTACAAATGGCAACAAAGACGAGGACAACAGTCCAAATAATGTAAATACTGTGAATACTACCTCATCTCAGAAATACAGGAAAATAGATGCCTTGAAAAATCACCCAAAAGTTATTGGTTTACAAACTGCATTTGATTAAGTACATAAATCTATGAATATTATTTTTTTTTTTTTGACACAAGGCCTTAGAGTGTAGATCATTAAACCAGTCTCATTTTTTATTTTCATATGAATTCATGATCAAATAATTTTGATGTTTATGAGGTGCACAAAATTGTACAATTATTTTCACAATCAGGCAAGGAGGTTATTTTGTGGCTTGGAAGATTGGCACAGCACTCAGACTCAATCATTTCACCTTGTGTCAGGGTAAGCTAATTTTTAGTAAAATGTGATGCTTGAATTAATGATCATTTCAAAAAGAAATTATGGCTTTTTAGAGTAGCGATACATAACCCAGAAAATATATTTATAAAAATGTAAAGAAAAGAAAAAATGACTTTAGAGGACATATTTTAATGCAATTTAAATATTGCTTTTTGAATGATCATGACAACTGTTATATTTATAGTTTTACTCTTTTCAATTATTTTTGGACATTCTTAAAACAAGAACCAAATGGTTTAATATCCTCAAAATAAATACTTGATTGTATAAAGTCACTGATGAGATTTTTTTTGTAAATGAATTACTTTTAAGAGACAAAGGAAAATATGGTACCAAAATCCAAAGACACTTACAATGAAAGAGCAAAAGATGCCTTCCAAAAGCTAAATAAGATATTAAGAAACAGGAAAATTTCATTAGTAACAAAGTAAAGAATACTGAAGTACTATGTAATACCAATCCAATGTAATACCAATATGGCAGGGAATGTTGAACAAGTTCCTCATAGATGAAGAGGAGACTTGAAGCAACAGATATATGCGGATCTATAAAAGGATTCTAAGAATACCATAGATGGTACATGTCCAAGAAGAAGTTTTAAGGAAAATGGAAACAAAAAGTATATTTTTAGTTAGAATCAGATAGAGTGGGTTACATGATGAGGAAAGAGGGCTTATAGAATTTGACACTCTTAAGACATATTGAAGGCAAGTAGTGCAGAAGGAAACAATGGACTTGTGTAAATAGATGGCAGAACATGGCATGGTGGGTATAGTTAAGAGCACACATTTACTTAGAGCTAAAAAGGACAGGAAGTTGTGGAGAGCAGAGATCGCTCATATTCTAAAGGGATAAAGCATGTCAAAGAAGAAATTTGTTTAAAACAAAAACATAAAAAAAAATAAAATAAAAACAGTTTTATTTGTTAATTACCAATTTTCTTATAAATTTAAACAAAAGTGTGTGAATAATTATTCAATTTTTGCTTTTAATTTATGACCTGTCAGACATAGTTGCAAAGTTTAAAATCACTTTACATGGCACCAACTGAATGAAAGAAATATTCAAAATATTTTTTAGATCAGTGAATGGAGGAAAAAATTAGGCATTTTATTTTGGTCTGTGGATTTCTTACTTTTAGTGTTGCGAAAGTTTAGAGGTTAAATGATCTATGAAGAGGCATAGAAAGCCAGTTTCTTTTCATGGAATAAGAATAGATTGTGACACCAGGTTTTCTTGGCATGGATCTAGTGAATATTCCAAGCTTTAGCAAAAGAATTACAGTTCCTTACAGCTGCTCATCAAAAGATGTGTTAGCTGAGTAAAATCCTTCAAGAGATTTGTTTATTTTTTTCTTTTCTTTTTTAGACAACACTTCATAGGAAGTGTAGTTAGAGTTACTTAGAAATATTTTTCTAGGTGTTGATTGCACAGAGTATTTTGTTGTTATGATATGACCTTTATACCGTGTGTCAGAAAGTATTTGGAAGAAAATTTCATTCTTTTCTTTCAGATTGTAATTGGCATAACAAACAAACACACAACAGATTTCAGTCAAATAAATCTAGTAAAGGATGTTAGCTATAGAGGCAAGAAGAAAAAATTGGTAATAACATAGGGAAAAATCCCAATTATCAAAAGTTAAAGACGAACACTACTGATGACCAGTTGCAAGTAGAAATTGAAAAAAAAAACTTGCCTATATCACCGAAAGTCAAGAATAATATTGTTACTGATATGTCCCAGAAAGGGACATGTATCTGATTTGAGATAGCTAAGTGATCTTGGCAAATGTAACCGGCTGGCACGTAGACATAATGTAGGGTACTCGTCATATGCAGTATCCTGAGACATAGTCGTAGAACTGTAGACCTTTAGTCATATAGGCATATAGGCATAGACCTCTATGCGTCCTTGCCTTAGTTGGTATTTATGGCTGACACTAGCCAATCACGTTACTATAAGGAGGAACCAAGGTGTATGCATATTCATTACATATTCGTTACATCAGTTACCAAAAGTAATCTCTATTGTATGAAATAACAAAAATTTTCAATTGACTTTATATTGTAATATAAAATCAAATTTAGTACAACTTACAAAACAAAGAACTGGTTGATATTCAAGCATCAGAGCATTTTTATATCTATCTAAACTTATTTATAAATGGAACTTTGTGTGTGTCCGTTACCTATAGACTCCGAAACGATTGAACCGATTTTCTTGAAAATTTACACAGTTGTACTATAAACGTCTGCGAGTGTTCTTAACTAGGTTTGGTGTTGAGGTACTCCCAATAAATATCGAAAATCGATAATTGAAAAAATCGGGTTATAGAAGGAGTGGTCTGATTTTAATCAAATTTGATACACTCATAGACAAAGACATAAGAAACAATATTCAGAAGTTTCAAGGTTGCAGTTCTTACAATAGTGCAGAAAATTGATAATATATATATATATATAAAAGGCAAGATGTTTGTGTGAGTGTCTGTTTATCTGCCTGTATGTCGGTATTGTTTTTTCAGCCCTTTTATTTTAGTTTTTGCTTCGGGTTTGGTTCTACATAGGTATAATTGTAGTTCTTAGTCTCAGCCATGATACCATTTACTCAGAGGACTTATTTAGCCTTCAAAATTCAGTTTACGACGAAAAAAATCTTATTTGATATCGATACAAGGAAATCAAAATTTGACTAACATCCATTCATTTATCCTTCAGTCTACGGTTTTGCTTAAACTGGAAACAACTATTGCCTTTTAGTCTTTCGTGCCAACGTCCAAAGAGTCTGAGCTCCAGGACCATGGATTAGTTTTAAAGCTATCATTACACCCGAGCAACACCGGGCTATACTGCTAGTATTACAATGAAACTAACTCTGAGATGGATGTTTTGACAGTGTAAAAGTTATTGGCGAAGAAATTAAAATTGATGGGATAAATTACATTTTCAGTCTAGTTAGAAAGATTCAAACAACATTCACGAAAAAGGCATAAATCCATGTTTTTACAACCACAATTTAGATAGCAGCGCAGACTAGGCTTTCCCACCTTAGGTGGCAGCTAATTTAAGTAAAGGAAAATTGAATTTCAAAATGTGGAGAAAGCAACAGAAAACCATTACCTTGTTAAAGAAATTGTTGCAATTTGTAGATAATAAAGAAAAGGGATCTGTGGAGAGTGATGATTGTGTATATCCTGAAGTGACATGATGTAGAACATGATATAGAACCCTCCATCACATAAAAAAAAACAAAAAAAAGGTGTGAGGTGCATATACTATAGGAACATTGTTCAAGTATTTAATGCAACTTCACTAAAATTCAGCCTCTAATTATATTATTGGGTGGTGTATGGTGGTAGTGTGGGAAAGCTTGTCAAAGAAGATCTGTACTGCATGCCCTTAAAAGAGGAGGAGGAAGATGAGGCACAATACTTATCTGAAGAAGCAATTTATAAAAAAGCATTAAAAGCTCAAAATTCACATTAACAACTCTAGGAGTGTTTCAGTACTTTCATAAATCTGCTTACTGTTTCCCAGTAGGACTTAAACCCATTCCACAAATTTCAGTCTTAATCTACAATAACATCAGTAGGGAAATGGTTAGTGGCAAAGTTCTGAGAACAGCAGGAAGTGTTCTCTTTGGTTTTCTACTTCAATATTACAAATGTGTGTGTGTGTGTGCATATAATAAACAATGTTTATTTTAAGGAAATAAATCTGGCAAGATAAATATATTCTTTTTCAATTTCTGCCAGTAGAATTTTAAAATATCATTTTTTATTTTAAATACACAGATGAATATATAATCTTTCACTGCTACAAGTAATAATGAGGGTTATTGACATAAGTAATGGAATTTGAGATTATATTAAAAGAGATGAAAATAAAAAATGTTAACGTTTTTTTTAAATAATTAAGTTGTTTCAAGATGCAACAGCTGGTTAAAGAAAAAACTAAGAAAACTGTAAAAGGTTTTCAATTTTTGTACCAGATAAAAAAAAAAAATCAAAAGAAAACAAATAGATATTAAATTTTGATTATTCAAATTTGGTGCAGGATAATGTACAAATGATAGAAACTAGATCCTTGTAAAAATTATTCCCATAATTTAGAAAAAAGTCTGAAGAATTCTTGAGAATCCCCCACCTTTTTTTAAACTGTTGTCAACAGATATTTGTACAGATGAACTGAAAGCAGCTATTATACAAAAATTATTAGATATGGCACGTACTGAATACAAAAATGTTTCAAATATGCAAATCTTACTGTGAAAGACAGATCTAAGAAAAAAAAAAAAGAGATAAGAACTGTCATTATTCTAGAAATTATTTTTAGTATCTTCTTTGTTGTTTTTATTTTTATATTACAGCTAATATTCTATTTGATTTTTCTAAGGTACACTACCGACCATAATTATTAGGTCACTCCAGTTTTTAAAAGAAATTATGTATTTCATACTATTTTTAGTGGATAATTCTAAATGAAAATAGAATGGTTCTTTTGTTGTTATTACTTTGCAAAATTTTACAAGGCAAGAAAGCAAAGATGAACTCATCCGAATCACCCTAAATTTTCTTCATTCTTTCATTGATGAAACTGCAATATAGGTAATTATTAAATATTTATAAATTCACTTGATGCACATGTTATTGCGCAGTATTAACAAAAGAACCATTCTATTTTCATTTACAATTATTCACTTGGCAATAAATACTAAAAAAAACACTGGGGTGACCTAATAATTATGGCGGGTCATGTAGATAGTATTATTTATATATATATATATATATATATATATATATATATACACGTATTATTTGTACACATCTAACTATTGTCTCTTCTGACTTTAATTACATTGTTTTATTTGCTTGTTTCCTTCTTTGTAATAATAATGAAAATAAACATTCAATAAAATATCTAAATTTAAATAAAAATACTTTTCTTTAAAAGTAAGATATATCTAATTCTGAAATGGCTGCATGGTTGACAACAGTGCATAAATTTGCAAAAATAAGGATGTTTCAGGTGGAAATCATTCTCTATTATATGAGAGAAATTTGTTATACAAATTTATATCAGACTAATAGTGAGTCATTGAGTAGTAAAACCAAAAAAATACTATGTCATGCATTCTCCAAATTAAATAATATTTTTATAAATGTAATGATATATATATATATATATATATATATATATATATCATCATATTTATGAAAATATTTCATTTGAAAGACAAAATTCATGACATAGTATTTTTTCATTTTGCCATTCAATTACCCACTATCACCCTAGTATATATTTGTATAACATATTTCTCCCATATATATATATATATATATATATATGGGCAGGGAAGAAAATACAACAAATACTAGGGAATTGTATGCAATGTTTGTTGTACTTTTCTGTTCCCGTTACCTAAATATTTGTGATTTTATTGATAAAAAACATTTTGTCTGAAAGAGTCATTTGGAAGTAAAAACATGTAATAGGATTTGTCTATATTGTCATTCAATTAACCACACACACACACACACACCTATATATATATATATATATATATAACTTGCATTCTAGACAACAAACAGGAACTGCAATATACAACAGAGGATGGATAAAGAATACATCAATTTGTGGTCAAAGCAATCAAGATGAGGATACTAGTTTGAATAATTCCTAGAAGAATTTGGAAACATTTTGCATGCAGACTGAAATGTAGTAAGTACAATAGAAGTGGGACATATTTACTGCAGGTTATACAAAAGAAAATATTAACATCAAGGAGGGAATGACAGTGTGTCAGGGTAGTTTTGCTATAACATGTTACTTATTGAAAGTTGACTATGGTCAAGTCACATGAATATGATAAATGTACAGAATACAAGCGTTTGTAATAAATATATCAAATAATCAGGGGAATCATGACACAATTTAAATGAAACAATTAGTCTGAATACATGAGAATAGGAAAACTTATAGTACCTTGAAAATTTGGTTAAAAGTTCAAAATTTTTATGCATTAAAATCTCTATGGTCCGAAATTGCATTTTTGTACAGTGCTGTGAGAAGAAAAAAATTGATAATAGTGTTGCAATTTTTGTTATTTGTTTAGTTAAATATATATAAAGTATAGTCCGGCGTTACTCAGGTGTAATGAAAGCTTTAAAACTAATCCATGGTCCTGGAGCTCAGACTCTTTGGACATTGGCACAAAAGACTAAAAAGTAATAGTTGTTTCCAGTTCAAGCAAAACCGTAGACTGAAAAGAAAAATGAATGGAAGTAAGTCAAATTTTGATTTCCTGGTATCGATATCAAATAAGTTTTTTCGTCGTGAACTGAATTTTGAAGGCTAAATAAGTCCTCTGAGTAAATGGTATCATGGCTGGGACTAAGAACTACAATTATACCTACTTAGAGCCAAACCTAAAGCAAAAACTAAAATAAAAGGGCTGAAAAAAATACAGACATACAGGCAGATAAACAGACACACACACAAACATCTTGCCTTTTATATATATATATTATCAATTTTCTGCACTATTGTAAGAACTGCAACCTTGAAACTTCTGAATATCATTTCTTATGTTTTTGTCTATGAGTGTATCAAATTTGATTAAAATCGGACCACTCCTTCTATAAGCCGATTTTTTCGATCATCGGTTTTTTCAATATTTATCGGGGGTCCCTAGACACAAAACCTAGCTAAGAACACTCGCAGACCACTTATAGTACAACTGTGTAAATTTCCAAGAAAATCGGTTCAACCTTTTCGGAGTTTATAGGTAACGTACACACACACACACACACACACACACACACACACACACACAATGTTCCATTTATAAATAAGTTTAGATATATAAAAGAGTGAAGTAACAAAATTTTCAATTGTAATGCTTAAAAAACAAAATGAAAAATAAAGGCTTGGAACTGGCTACAGTGTCATTTATGTGCACAGTTTATTGCTTATTTATGGCTTATCAACCCTTTAAAAGCAAAAACATATGGAATTATTTTTTTTGTGATTGAATATTTTATTAATTTTTTGGGGATAATGATTTTTCCAAATACAAGTGCTACTATTTAAACTATAGCTAGGGGTAGAGAGCAGAGACAGATTCATACTTTTTCGAAGGGTATCTTTGCATAAGTGAATGTAATGAATTCCATTCCTCATTCTGAGTTACCATTCATTATACCACCCACATATATGTTACATACACACAGTTGCTTTAATTGTTTGGCTAGGCTTCTTAAACTCTGTTAGCCAAAAACAATACATCCCGTTTAAATTCTCTATTTGGAAGTCTTTTGAACTTTTTAAAGCAATAATTAAAAAATCTTTAAAGTTTTGTTATGCTGCCTAATTTATGTTCTATAATTAAACTAATATGTTGCTATCTGGATGCTATTTTAATATAAATTTTGGTTAAAATAATTACAAACTATCTATTAAACAAAATGCCAATGAATTAAAGTTGGCTTAAATAAATTAAGTCAATTAATGCTTATAAGCTATATTTTTCTTTTTTTATGTCCATAGATGTAGTTTGTCGCTTCATAGTAAAAAGAGATTAATTTGAATATTGTATCAGTTTTATTTGTATTCTTGTAGTGCATAGAGAATTTAGTAAAAGAATACAAATAATGGTAGAATGTATTCCTAATCAAGCTGTTTTAATTTAACTATCAATAAAAAAATAAATTAATGCATGTTGCACTGATTCAAGTATGCCGAACTTGTTATAATTTAGATAGTTGCAAGAATAAATTTAACAAAAAAGAAAACTTGAGAATAAAATTTCTTGAATAAAACTTCAGTAGCATTTTGTACCATACCCTGTAAGATGGTTGATAACATTTGGGTTTTGTATTATCAGTTGATGAAAGGTGTACTTGGTGCCCACTCTAGAATCATGGTCATTTTTTTTTTTACTTTTATTTATTTATTTTTTGTCAGAAAACATTATCAAGTGATGATGATAGCCACACTGATAGCTTGGCGTGTGGGAAGAGCTGTAAACCATTTGCAGCATTTCTTTCTTTTAAAACTGTTTTAATTTTCCCAGGTTATTAAAAGTTGTGAAGTAGTTTTTTTTTCAATCTCCTTTATATCTTTGAATTCAAATTTAATTATATATAAAATAAAACTTAGTCTAATTTCTTGAAGAGTGGATATAATCCCCTTAAAACTCAGAGTAGAGATAAGATGAGTGAATTTCAAAATGCTAAGTGCTAGAAATATATAACTCAAACTCAAAGACTTATTTGCAGGATTTAATCTAGTGGTTTTCAAATTGGGTATTTTAACAAACTTATTGTAACATATATAACCAAACTATCAAATGTAGAAAAAAGGTTTATTTTAAATGTAAAAATGTTTCAATGTTTGCAAACTTGCTCTTAGTCTTAAAAAATACATATAAAAAAAAAAAAAAAAAACAACATGACCTGTGTATTTTAATCAACAATTCATTTTTTTTAATTAGAACATAAGTATTGTTCACTTGTATGAAGTGTAATAAAAATAATAAGAATATTAAAATAATTAATGAACAATAACAATGAAAGGCTTTTTCCACTAAAAAGCTTTTGACTTAGATTTCATTTCTTTTCCTTTTTTATTGCTAGATCTAAAAAAAAAAAACTGTTTCAGTCCAACTCTTAATCAGATTTAGAAATGTTGGGTGCATGGGTTTTGAAAGTGACTTTTTTGTGACTTGTGAACACAGGGTAGGGGACACATGATATCTGCTTCCAAACCATAGTGAACCCTTCCCCTTTGGCACAAAGTCTTTGCAAATAGAGGAAACTTTATACACAACATCTGGTTTTTCATCTATAAAAGTAGTTGATGCTACTCTTTTCTAATGGCCTACAAAGAAGAAGAGAGTAAAAATTTTGCTAAAGGTTTCATTTACTTGAAAAAATGCTAACAGTTTTTATTGAAGTTTACAATGAAATGCTACAAGTTTTATTCAGATCCAATTAAATGAATTCAACTGTTCCTCTCACTGTTTCTTAAATAGGTGTATATACTTTTCTTTTTTAAGCATAGTAACTATTAATAACTTTTTCTCATATATACATGAGGGTGTGGGGAAAGTTCCCAGTTCAATGAAGAAGTTCTAACAAAAAGAAAAATAAGTAAGGGGATTTGATTATTTTATTTTCCACTCATTTTGAGAAATAATACATTTGTAGAGGGAGGTATGTCTATCAGAGGTAACTGAGAACAAACAATAATATCATTAATGCATTGTGTCCCTTCAGGACGTGGGTGGTCATTACTCTCCACAACTTCCTATTCTTTGTTTTTCTCCTTATTATCTCCCCACTCCTTGTTCTGCCATCAATGTACACAAGCTTATTTGGTAGGTTACTAATTGTTTCTCTCTGTCCCTTTTGCTTTCAACATGTCCTGTGAGTATGAAATTCTCTAAGCCCACTTTCCATATTAAGTGCTCCAGAAATTTCAACTTTATGATTTGAAGTACAAGTGTCTTTTTTGTGTCCTTATTTAATAGATGAAGAAGTATATTTTCAGAAACCTGTTTACATGTGTTCATGGTAAAAAGAAATGTTCATTGAATAAAACTGCACACAACCATAACAGTGGTCTTGATATGGTTGGCACGTGACAAAATTAGGGCCCAGTCTAATTATTAGTTTACAAATTACAATTATTTAAGTGAAGCTACTGTTGCAAACTTTCAAAACAATGGAAATATTTGAATTTCGTGTGTTGATAAAACATTGCTTTCTGATGGGAAAAAAATACTGTTCAAGCAAAGCAATGGCTTGATAAGTTATTCAGTCTCTGCTCCATCGGAGACAACAGTTAAGAAGTGGTATGTTGACATGGTCATACAGACACAAATGATGCTGAATGTTCAGGTTGCCCAAAATCGGCAGTTATCTTGGAAAACACCAAAAAAATCCACAAACTCTTTTTGGCCTATCATAAATTCTAGTTGCATGAAATAGCAAAAGAGTTGACCATATCAGAAGGCAGTGTATTCACCATTTTGCATGAACATTTGTCAATGAGAAAGGTGTTTTCAAATTGGGTGCTGCATTTGCTCAAAGTCGATAAAAAAAACAACAATGCATTGACAATTCATAGTGTTGTTTGCAACTGTTTCAATGCACACAAGAAGGAGTTTTTGTGTAAATACATAACAATGGATGAAACATGGATCCACCACATCACTCTGAAGTCAAATCAACACTCAGCTGAGTGGACAGCAGCAGGTGAAAGCTGTCCAAAGCATTCAAAGATGCAAACATCAGTAGGCAAGGTTTTGACCTCCATATCTTGGAATGTGCAAGGTATTTTGCTCATTGATTACCTTGAGAAAGAAAGAACCATCAATAGCAAATTTTATATAGCATTATTGGTGCATTTAAAAGAAGAAATCACCAAAAAATGGCTACAAATGAAGAAGAGAAAGTGATCTTACACCAAGACAATACACTGTGCCACAAGTCGATCGCAACGATGGCAGAACTTCAAATTGCTTCTGCACACACCCTGTTCTCTAGATCTGACCCCCTGCGACTACTGGCTGTTTGCATACCTCAAAAGAATGCTCCAAGGAAAGAGATTTGGTTCCAGTGAAGAAGTGATATCAGAAACCGAGGTGTATTTTGAGGACAAAGACAAATCGTTTTACAAAAAAGGCATCAGGTTGTTAGAGAAGTGTTGAAATCAGTGTATCACCTTAGAAGGAGACTATGTTGATGAATAAAGTTGAATTTTGACTAAAAGTTGTTTTATTGATTAGGCCCGGGATTTATTGAGTGATGTGTTACACCCATCTAACACCTTCTGAATTAATTGCACTGTTCTCAGATTGACACCCAAACGTTCAGAAATGATTATAAAGCTCTCTGTGTGTGTATAATAGAATAAATAAACAACAAAGTAGGAAAGTGTCTTAATCTAACATGTTTCAGTTTTATTAAAACTTGTTCAGAGATCTGTTTAAAGACAAGAGCTGAATTTTTTTTATCTCATCTTTAAATAGATCTCTGAAGAAGCTTTAATAAAATTGAAACATGTTAGATTAAGATATATTTCCTTTTTTCTTTATTTATTCTATCATACACACATCATCTATTTATATATGTGTGTATATATATGTGTGTGTGTGTGTGTGCATGCCATTGAGCAGGATTAGAACCTGCAGCCCCTATCCACATAAGGAAAGCCATGAATTGATCTGGTGTGGATCTATGTGAATAGTGGTCGCAGGTTCAAATCCTGCTGAATCACACACATTTTCGTAACAAAATTTATCGTAAATAATCAGGCCAGTAGAAATAAGTATATAATACTGTTTGATGATAAACAGAATATCTACTTAAATACGAGTATCGATCAAAAATAATGTTCAAACAAAATTTCATATTGTCAGTTGTTTATAACCAATTTTGTTAATCTTCATTAATTTGCATAGCATGTTTACATTTGTTGACATTATGATACATTTCAGAGCAGATATGGCTATTACAATGAATCAAAAATTGTGTTATATAAAGCTTGATTTGACTTTGTTTAGACTATTGGTCATTCATGGTCGAAAGGTCTAAGATTCACCATATATATATATATATATATATATAGGATACAATAAATGTTGGTTGAGCATTTTGTTTTTCCCACTGAAGATTTTATTTTGTTAATAGTCATGATTAGGTTAGATATTCTTGAATTCTCTTATTAATCACAAAAACCAACATTGAATCCTTATTGGTTACGCAGGTACTACAATCTGTAATAGATTAACTTGTGACTGCCTAAACTTAATTCATATACGTATCAATCATCACATTGCCAACAACCAAAATATGATTAACCTAACAATTATTAGTAGATAATGATAAAATATATTGCACAAACTATAAAAAAACTCAAAATACTGGAAGTTCTCATTATTCATAAGAAACAATGTTTTATATACAATATTTTTACCTACTGGGAGCCACAGTTTTAAAAGTGTTTACTTTTTTAAATTAATATTTAAATCTCCAACTGTTTTTCATATAAAAATAAAAATCTTACAAAGGTTGTCACTTGTATATGATACACTTATCTCAATTAGAAATATAGCATTCCTATAAGCCAATTTAAAAATGTTTCATTAAATGTTGAATTAAAGAATATTAACGTTCCTGATAATGATGAGAGATGGTAGAAAATACTTGAACAAAAACATAAATTTTGCAGTTTCTCCACAGTTCTAATCCTAATGTATGTCAACTGATATCCAAACTGGAAAAATATATTCAAAATGAAGCAGACAGATCTTGCTAACTATATATATATATATATATATATATATATATATATTATGTATTTGGGCAACAATCTCTCTTTTATACAAGTTTCATAAAAAATGATAGACAAGGTATTATCATTAAGATTTTTATATAATTTTTCATGTGTTTGTACAATTTTTTCTTTTCGGAACTCAAATTACATAAGAATTGTCCAAAGGTTTTGTACTTTCGAGCACTTTCAACTATACTTTTAGCCATTATCAAGAATTAATTTTGTTTTACTTGTAAATAAACATGTGTAAAGTTTATGCATATAGAGACTTGTGTATGTTAAGTTCTGAACACAGTAAGCACATTGTTACCATGTTCATAATTGATGTTATTAAGTGCTGGATTTCTCTTATTAGCAATGTCTTCATTATTTTTAATCTTCTTTTGTGTGTAGATGATGTTATTATGTATTATCAACGAGTATATCACAGCTAGGTCCTGGAAGATCTTGATGTGTGTTTAAATGAGAATGGATGAAACTGTGTGTGTGTATATATATATATATATATATATATATATATATATACATACACACACACACGCACAACCAGCCATAATTATTAGGCGACCCCAGTGTTTTAAAAAATGATGTATTTTATACTATTTTTTAGTATTTATTGCCAAGTGAATAATTGTAAATGAAATCAGAATGTTTTTTGTTAATATTGCACAATAATATATTCATCAAATGAATTTATAAATATTTAATAAAAACCTATATTGCTGTTTTATCAATGAAAGAATGAAGAAAACTTAGGGTGATTATTGGCTTGGAATGAGAAACCGGGGAGCTGAGTTCGAATTCCAATTGAATCCATTGTATTCACTTATGCGCAAATACCCTTGGGAAAGGTATTAATCCATCTCTTCCTTCCAGTTATGGGTTAAATAACAGGACAGACTGGGTTCTATAGCCTTGGTCAGCAACCAGTCTACCGCAGAAAGCAATGGCAATCTACTGCAGGATAATCTTCTGCCCAGTCAGTCATGTCTCTTTCGAGACATGATTGCCCAAGCGTGTATCACGTATGGCACTTACATGACCTGACATTGGGTTCATCTTTGCTTCCTTGCCTTGTAAAATTTTGCAAAGTAATAATGACAAAAGAACCATTCTATTTTCATTTGACAATAAATACTAAAAATAGTATGAAATACATCATTTTTTTTTTGAAATATTGGGGTGGCTTAATAATTATGGCCGGTAGTGTTTATATAAATCCAGGTGAAGAGAACCAAATTTAATCTACTTTAATCTATTAGATTATTGTATCCCTTGTCCAAGATATCCATGGATTTCTCTTGCCGCTATGAGTTCAATCATTGGTTTTAATAGTTAATTCATATGTTTTTTTGTTTTTTTTTTTTAATCATATACATGGATTTCTCTTGCCGCTATGAGTTCAATCATTGGTTTTAATAGTTAATTCATATGGTTTTTTTTTTTTTTTTTTAATCATATACATGGATTTCTCTTGCCGCTATGAGTTCAATCATTGGTTTTAATAGTTAATTCATATGTTTTTTTGTTTTTTTTTTTTAATCATATACATGGATTTCTCTTGCCGCTATGAGTTCAATCATTGGTTTTAATAGTTAATTCATATGGTTTTTTTTTTTTTTTTTTTAATCATATACATGGATTTCTCTTGCCGCTATGAGTTCAATCATTGGTTTTAATAGTTAATTCATATGTTTTTTTTTATTTTTTATTTTTTTAATCATATCACCCCGAGCAAGGTGGTAACACCACTGATGTACAGGGGGCTACATAGGTGTGAAAAGATTGGAAAAGAGAAAACCGGAAACTGCATCCTAAACAGGAAACAAGAGATGAGCCTCTTCAATATCCTGGTTCAACAGGCAAAATAGATAATTGACACACCAATGAATAAGACTTAAGCATTAACTAAAATATCTCCTGTGCATGCAAACAATCTACAAAAGTGGATAAATTAAGGGGTTAAGCTAAAAATTCCAAGATAACAAATTATGAAGACATATGAAAAAAGGCTGGGGAGTTCAACAGCCAAACTAATATAACAACAACGACAACAACAAAAAAAAAAAAAAAAAAATGCCAATCTGAATAGCAATGCAGTTAATAATTTCTCACCTGTAAAATTTGGACAAGAATGATCTAACAACTTTGATTAACGTTTTTGTAACTTTCAACATTGTATTCTCATCATTCAATAGGTTTAAAATATCTTGTTTATATTTTGAGGTTCTATTTATTTTACAGCACATGACAACCAATTATAGATCTAAAATTTAAAAATAAGTGTCAAAAACTATAGTACATATATTTATATAAAATATGATTATCATTATGTCATGTCACACTATGAGTGCTACTGGCACTGTGTAATGTGCCACATTAACCGAATCATTGGTGACTAAACTGATTCCCCAACCAGGCTTTTCTGGCGAGGACAGTGTCTAGGATTAAAAACAAGACCTGTCAAAATGAGAAAATTAAGGTGTTAATTGAATTTAATATCTTTAAAAAATTACTCCCTACTGCCTAAATGTATACTATACTAGCAGTATAGCCTGGTGTTGCTTGGGTGTAATGAAAGCTTTAAAACTAATACATGGTCTTGGAGCTCAGACTCAGCCTAAAGAATATTTGTGTGAAGTTTGGTGAGAATTGGATAAAAATTGTGGATTTGTATAGAGGACATACAGACAGATAAACAGACACACACATAAACATCTTGCCTTATATATATATATATATATAAAAATAATCGATTTTCTGCACTATTGTAAGAACTGCAACCTTGAAACTTCTGAATATTGTTTCTTATGTCTTTGTCTATGAGTGTATCAAATTTGATTAAAATCAGACTACTCCTTCTATAATCCGATTTATTCGATTATCAATTTTTATCGGGGGTACCTCGACACAAAACCTACCTAAGAACACTCGCAGACACTTATAGTACAACTGTGTAAATTGTCAAGAAAATCGGTTCAGCCGTTTTGGAGTCTATAGGTAATGGACACACACAAAGTTCCATTTATAAATAAGTTTAGATAGATTAGATATTTTTTTTTTTATAATTATATCACCCCGAGCAAGGCATTTTACTACCACTGTTTTGCAGGGGGTTACATAGGAGGAAAGTTATGAGAAAGAGTGACAGGTTATAGTGGGTAATAGAAGGATGAGAATACTGATGAGAGTGGAATGGACAGAGAAAGGAGCATGAGAGAGGGGATGTAGGTTAGTGAGATAGGAGATGACTATTGACTTTACATTTAAATTCTTGGAGATTGTAGCTGTCAAGGAAGCAAGTAAATGGAAGGGAATTCTACAGGCAGGAAGTGCGAGAAAAGAAGCTGCTGGAGTAGAATTTACATTTACATTTTATCAGTTTCACAGTAAAAGGGTGGGACCTAGTTGCTAATCTTGTGGCTCGAGTAAATTCATATATAGGGCTCACCAGTGAGCTAAGTTCATTGGAGCAGAAGCCGTGAAAATATTTGTAGAAGAGACACAGGGAAGCTACATTGCTTGTGTGTATGCATTTGTAAGATCTGTTTATAGTTAAATTTCCGGTAAATATACTAATATATGCAAAATGAATTTTGTTTTCTGTTCTATTTACAAAGAAAAAATCGGAAGGATTTTTTATACATTGTTAAAAAAGAAATCTATAATAAAAAAATGACCTTTGTCTTCTCTTTATAATTATTTTAGATTTCATGATAGCCAATATGAAACCAGATCCTCATATTAAACAATGTCATAAAAAAATAAACCTTCTCTCTTCTACAATGCTGCATGAACAATCACAGGTGCTGTCAAATTGTTTGTAGAACAGAGGGGCAATGTTGCACCGCTAATTTAACTAATTGTTATAAGTTCATTAAATCTCAAATTACTCTCTATTCCACTGTACAACCTTTTTTTTTCTATTTAGAATATATTATATTCTTAGTAAAAATAACTGCTTTGCTTTTGTTTTGTTTTTTGTTTTTTTGTTTCTACATTTTTTTTTTTGGTGGTGGGATGTTAAAATCAAGCAGATATAGAAATGTAATTATATGGGTAGTGTAGTAACATATGGGATGTGCGTTGTGGTACAGTGGATATCGGCTCGGAACGAGAAACCGGGGAGCCGAGTTCGAATTCCAGTTGAATCCATTGTATTCACTTACGCGCAAATACCCTTGGGAAAGATATTAATCCATCTCTTCCTTCCAGTTATGGGTTAAATAGCAGGACAGATTGGGTTCTATAGCCTTGGTCGGCAACCAGTCTACCGCAGAAAGCAATGGCAACCTACTGCGGGATAATCTTCTGCCCAGTCAGTCATGTCTCTTTCGAGACATGATGGCCCAAGCGTGTATCATGTATGGCACTTAACTGACTGAGTAACATGACAGAAATTGTGACACAGAAATCCAAAGACATAAGAATAATGAAATATGCTTTCCATAAACTAAGCAAAGTATTAAAAGTTAAAATATTAGAAACAATGAAAAATATGCTGAACTGCTATTTAATGTTTAATCTCTTATATACCAGTTGAATGCTGTGACAATTTCTTTACAGTTGAAGAGACTTGAAAAGACAGACATGTAACTATTATCAAATGTTGAAAATACCATAGACATGTGAACAACAACAAGCCCTAATGAAAACTAGAAAGACACTTATACTTTCAAGAGAGAAACAACTGAAATTTCTGGGGCACATAATGGGAAAAGGGGGCTTGGAGAATGAAACACACACAGGAGACATTAAAGGCAAAAGAAGCAGGGTGAAACAGTAACCTACCTAATAAATTTGTATCAATGGATGACAATGGAAAAAAAATAACTGAGCGACAAAAGATATGAAGTTGTGGAGAGACATAATCATCTATTTCCTGAAAGGACTTGCTGTATAAAAGAGGAAGACAACTCTTTGCATCCTCCTCTGGTAATGTCAGATAAAAACTAGTGTTTCCCAGTTGAGGTTTACATTGTAAATTATTTTTTATACATACGAATTGATTTGTTTGAACATTATTTTTGATCAATACTTGTACTTAAGTAGATATTCTGTTTATAATCAAACAGTATTAAAATATTTATTTTTACTGGCATGATTATTTACGATAAATATTTGTTACAAAAATTTGTGCCATTCGGCAGGATTTGAAACCTGTGACCCCTATCCACATAGAGAAAGCCACCGATTGATCTGGCATGTCTTAGACCTCTTGACCATGAATGAGCAACAGTCTAAATGAAGTCAAATCAAGCCTGTATAACAATTTTTGATTCATCATAAAAACCATATCTGCTCTGAAATGTATCGTAATGTTAACAAATATAAACATGTTATGGAAATTAACGAAGATTAATGAAATAGTCTGTAAACAACCAACAATTTGAAATGATTTATTTGAATCCTGCCAAATGACACAACCAACAATTTGAAATGATTTATTTGAATCCTGCCAAATGACACACATTTTTGTAACAAAAATTTATCATAAATAATCAGGCTGGTAGAAATAAATATATGATAAGACTAATTGGAGTAGATAGACTAAACTATCGCCTGGTTCACACTCCATCAACGTCTATTGAACAGGTGAAGAGGCTCATCCCTTGTTCCCTGTTTAGGATGTGGTTTCCGGCTTTCTCTTTTCTAATCTTTTCACTCTTACATAGCCCCCTGCACACCAGTGGCGTTACTGCCTTGCTCAGGGTGATATGATTAAAAAAAAAAAAAAGTTTGATTATAAACAGAATATCTACTTAAATACAAGTATCGATCAAAAAAAAATATTTAAACAAATCATTTCAAATTGTCAGTTGTTTACAGATCATTTCTTTAATCTTTATTAATTTCCATATACATATGAATATAATAGATTTTTGAGGTGAATAAGAGAAAATGGTTGAGAAAACAAGCTAATCTGATTCACAGTTACTATTGTGTAGTGAGTTCAATCCTCATTGGACACTCCACATTTATGATCATGTGCTAAATTAGTAAATCACAGTTGTGAAAAAAGTAAAAAAAAAAAAAGAAAGGAAATGATAATATAATTAGCATAAATTTTCTCAAATTAAGTGTAATTTTATAAAATGGATGACAATTCTTGATTTATAAAAAAGATAAAGACACATTTTACTCAGGTATGAATTATTTTAAATCAAGACAGCTCAAGAAAACTTTTTAAAAAGATTTGCTTATTTTCCCATTTTTTTTTCATTTGGAAAAATAAGTAAATATTTTCTTAGATTGACTGCAGTAAAAAAAGGCAAAGTGAATACAATCAAGCATTTCTTCCATCAGTTTATCGAATGTTTAAAGTCTGTAAGCTAATCTTAATAACTATAATGAAAGTAAAATAAAAAATAAAAGTAATTAACAAATTCTTTTTTTGCCATTTAAATGACATAAAAATTTTGAAATTTAAAAACCAATATTCATTCTTTATTTAATTTGTCAGCTTTTACAAGTCAATAAGTATGCTATTTTCAGTTTTTGAGACATTTCATATGTAAATATTTAAGGGTGGTTAAACATTTTTTGATGACTCTTCACAGGTGCCAAACTAAATTAATTGAGAAAAACAAAAAAAAAAAAGAAAGAAATTATTTCTCAACCTGGAAACCTAATCTAAGGAAGATACTCAAAATGACTAAATCTAATTCAAAGTTTTATGATGATGATAAGGAAACAAAGGAATGGCTTTATTTTTAAAATTTATAAGGTTAGTAGAAGTTTTGATAGAAATTAGTTGTCAAAGCATAAATACAATACAGGTGATTCACTGACAAAACCAAGCCTTCAAGATTGTTTTATTTAGGTATCAGCAAGTCATTTGGAATTTCTTTTGAATATATAAATAAACATGAATCAGCTTAATTTTCCCCCTAACAACTGAAATGTGATTTTATTCATCTTCTATAGCTTTACAGTATTTTTTTTTCTTATATTTCAAAAAGAAAAAAATTCAAGCTGTTTTCTTGATTTTATATGTAAATTAAATTTTCTAAATGCAGATGGGAAAATTTTCATTGTGAAACAAAATTAAATATTTTTTAATCAGTGATTAAGAGTTGAACAGTTGGGCAAAATTAAGATAAAAATATGAGAAATAAAACAAAAATTCCTCCAAAAGTCATTTTTTTTTTTTTAATCGTATTACCCCGAGCAAGGCAGTAACGCCACTGATGTGCAGGGGGCTACGTAATAGTGAAAGGATTAAAAAAGAGAAAACCGGAAACCACATCCTAAACAGGGAACAAGGGATGAGCCTCTTAACCTGTTCAATAGACGTGGGTGGAGTGTGAACCGGGCGATAGATCTATCTACTCCAATTCTATCCAAAACAGGCATGAAATTTAAGTGTTTTAAACTTTTTCATGTCATCAGGCCACAGGTGGACAACATACCAGGTTAACTACTCATCAAGTCAACCAGCTCTTTTTAAAGAAACCCAAATCTGATAAAAGCTATTTATCATCCTCTGATGTTCAAATATGGAGAAGAAAAGCTATTCAGATTTCAAGAAATTAAGATTTATGTTGCATTGTATAAGAATTCAAAAAACTACATTTACATTTTTCTTGGAACACATTACAAATATTTAACTAGACTAAAAAATGTTATTAATAATATTTCATATTTTGATTAAAGTATTCAAAACTTTTTCTTCTATTTAGCAATATTCATTGGTCATAAATCAAATTTCAATCAAATTAAACAGGAATTCTGCTCCCTTTTTTTTTTCACAATTCTGATAATCACTTGTCAATGTTAAATTGCCAACAAAAATATTAAAAAATAATGTAAGATTAAAAAGCATTCCAGTGTAAACACTTCAAAGATTTTATCAACTACAAACCCTTTCCCTATTAAGTTCTTTAACCAGGTATTTTTTCGCTTTTCTACAACAAAAACAAAATCTATATACATTATAAATAATATAAATACATGCAGCATGTACAAAAGTAATAGTAATAGCATATTTGTTCAGCCTGAATAATGTTCGAGAATGGGAATGAGATGAAAGGCATTTAATGTAAACCATTTGTGTGCAGGGGTCGTTGGTTGTTTGTGGAATTCCCATTGCTTACTCTGCTTAGATTACTGCAGATCTTCAGATCCCACTATAGTTTTGTTAGCAAGGTTTTCTCTCTCACTCTCTCTCTCTCTCTCTCTCTTTCATACACACACAAGTAATATTCTCAATTCAGAAGCTAATGGTTAGGGTGAATACCTGAGTGAAAATCGTATGAAAACTGCCTGAGAACACCAAGCCCATCCTGGAAAGGAAATAGTAGGGGCTGTTTTGTGCCTAGTTTTTATCTATGCACATACACACATTATATATATATATATATATATATATATATATATATATATATGTAGTGTGTGTGTATAGTCATATGAAGTGATTTTATACAGTTTGAGAGGGTGGGAGAAAAGAGAATGTGTATGTATGAGTTTGTTTATGAATGAATGTGTAAGAAATAAGATCTGGGTGAGCAGCTGAGCAGAATGTGGCAGAAGTCAGTTTTAATTCCTGAAGGAGTGGATAAAACTTGCCGGCTTATCTGACTAAGAGAGAGGGGGAGGGAGAAAAGAGAAGGAAGAAAGCAAAAGTGTGGGAGTGGTGCCAAGTAAAAGTTTTCATATCATGACTTGATTCAAACTTTCACATCAGAGTTTGCATGAGTTAGTGCACATTGTCTTTAGTTGCTTCCCACTTGAACTTGAACATTCATTAGAATAATCCTCCCCTTTTTTCTGGGTTTTTCACTTAATAGAATTCATTACTTTTGAACTGTAGTGTAGTGTGTGTGTGTTTAAACCAACTGTTATTAGTTTAAGATAGAGAATTTTTTTTAACTGACGTGAAGGAGCAATTTAAACAAAGTTTTCTTTGGCTTTAAAACTGAGTGAAGTGTTTGAAAAAAAGCTTTCCATTTAACATCTTTGGGGTATTTTTAAAGATATAATTTAGAATTACAATTATTTTGAAGTCAATCGAGGCTTTTTAGATCTCAGGAAAATGTTAAAAATTTAAAAAGCAAAAATATGTGACCTAACAATTTTTTTCTCATCGTTCAAATGAGACCATAAAAAGGTACAACTTAAATGACATTTACTTAGAAATACGGTAATAATAACTGACAAAAAAAAAGAAAGAAAACACAAAAAAAGAAAAATAAGTAACTTTTTTAAAAAAATCCTTATTTTTATAAAATAAAGTAAGTAGTTTGATCGAATTTTATTATAAGTTTTTACTTTTAAGAATTTTGTAAGCATTGAAAATAAATGGCAGAAATATTTGAAATTAATTTATATCAGAGGATAAAAAAAAGTTAAATATACGAAACAGATGAGCAAAAGTTTTAAGTGGTAATGGGGGGGTTGGTGAGTATATCTTGGGGATAGTAGTAGTTCGGTTGTAACATTCGGGCAGCACAAGACAAATGTTGAAAAAAAAATAGCGTTAAAAATAGTTGGACACTCTTCTTTGTGGGGGTGGGGTCATGGATTAGACATTGTTTAGAAAGTAAAGCTGAGCGAAAATTGTGGATCTACCACCATTCGGTCAACGGAGGTGGAGGAGGTGCGTAAAAGCAGGAAGAATTGGACAACAATACAGGGGAACGAGTGTGTGCATGGTACTATACACTACACAAGTTCACAAGGTTTCGTCACTAATTTCAATACTATTTTTAGTCGAAGCGAAGGGGTTGCTTGCTGTGCTTCTAGCTTATTCTTCTTATCCTCTCTCCACTCTTCCCATTTGCTGCTAGCCACGAAAGACAAATTGGGGCAATAAACTGCAGTAGTAACTAAAGAATCAGGCATTTTAGTTTACCTATGGTCCTCGATCTGGTGGAGGTGGTTGTGGCCCAAGTCCACGGTCGCTTGTTGTTGGTAGTGGTAGTTAGCATTAAGTTCACCCCCTAGTGGTTGCTTAGTTTGTTTTAGAGGTGTCGTCGAGGATCTACTGACCAGCTAATTGTGTGTGTGTGTGTGTGTGTGTGTCAAAAGAGAGAGAAAGAAAGAAACTGACACGTTCGGAACAGGAACATCAAGAAGGAGGGACTTTAGTGACTGGAACTTAGAGTGTAACGGCATGACTAAGCCACCCTCCCTAGTTTCGACCTTCCTTCTTTCCTTCTGCGGGACATCAATGTCAGCAACACTAACCTGCTAATTAGATTCCCTACAGTAGTAAGAGTTGCACTTAAGCACACTAAGCATGCAAAGCTTATTTCTTATATAGACGAATAATTGTTTAACACCTACAAAATCGCATTTTCCAAGTACAAATAAAAATCTATTCAAAATACTAATGGTCATTTTCTGCTATGTTTAAAAAGCCAACTAAATATGATGACAACATTCAATATTTGATTAAAAACTCTCTTACTTGTTTAATTTTTGAAATTTTAAAAATGTCACCAGAAAATAAAAAAATATTTTGAAAGTACAAAGTTCTCTGCATACTAGAGAGTAGACAGTGAGTGTAGCAAAAGTTAAATTTTTGCATATGGACACGTAAAAAAGAAAAACAAATTGATAATCTTGCAAAAAACTTAATTAAATACATAAAAGAGAGCAGATTTCTAAGTTAGAATCTCTAAAGTGTTATTTTTTTTTTTATGATAATGGCTGTTTCCATTGCTGAAAAATCAGATTTTAAGCCTTTTCTAAAATTCCTACTTTATCTACACGGAAAAATATGACCTAAATTGAATCAAAATTATTGGTTCTTTATAATGTCCTAGACCATTTATACATCTGGCAGAATCTATGTCAAGAAATAGTTTTGTTTTTCTGATATTTCTGACCATGCACGCATCATTTGATTTTTTTTTCAAGAAAATACAGTTAAAATTAGCATTTTGTAAAATGATCAAAATTTAAAATAAAGCATTATTTTATGAGATGTGTACAGAATATGAAACACAAAGAGATATATAGTAATTAAATAATTTTAATTTAAAGCAGAATATATTTGCTATATAAATATAAAGTTTTACTTTAAACTTTTCATAAAGAGAGAAATGAATGATACTACACAATAACAACTGATATAAAAAAACAAGGAAAGAAAGCAACAATTTAGTGGAAATAGTTGCTGATTTTTAATTATTATTATTATAATTAACAGTACAGTTTTTTGTTTGTTTGTTATTTTAATCACATCACTCTGAGCAAGGCAGTAATGCCACTGATGCGCTGGGGGCTACATAAGAGTGAAAAGATTGGAAAAGAGAAAGCCGGAAACCACATCCTAAACAGGGAACAAGGGATGAGCCTCTTAACCTGTTCAATAGACGTGGGTGGAGTGTGAACCGGGCGATAGTTTAGTCTATCTACTCCAATTATATTCGAATAGTGTTATTTTCCTCACCACAAGTATTTATTTTAAATACATCAAGAAGTAAACCAGTAATTTTTAACAATGAGTAGTTGTGAATTCTCCTAAATAAACTTATACAATCCAAGAAAGATTTCTAGATGAAGAAAAAAAAACTCACACATATGTGGGTGTGTACATGCACACTATGACGTAATTGTTTTTCACTAAGTTCACACATTTCTTGCTCCATTTTTTAAATAAAGGGATATGTTTGTGTTTCTATGATAATCAGTTGATGAACATTCAGTTCACTGCTTAGTGTATTTTATGAATTCATGCTATGGCTAAGAAGTTGATTTTGTCCACCATTAAAATTTACTAGTGCTAGAAGTTTGATCCTTATAAAAGGCCCCACTACACTGTCCCTGTGTCAGATTAAACTAGAATTAGCAAATATTTACAAAGACATGTTGACTCTTGTTAAATTATTTAATGTAGAAAACTGTGTTGGGCATCCAATGAGCATCAAACAAAATTCACTACTCAAACAGACTAACCATTGCCCCCACTAAAGTACCTATATATAAAGACACAGTTGATATATACATCTATACTGTGTGTGATTACATTTATATAACAATTTTAATATATGGTCATCATAGAGATTTTTATCAGCTGCTTATTTTCTTTCCATACAACGAAGATTATTTAGCCTAAGAAAATATCAATTGGTAAATTACTGGAGATTAACATATTGAAGGCAAGCAAACTTTTACAAATAAAGTGCTTAATATTAAAAAAAAAACAGCACAACAATATTCATAGATAAACATAAGTTCAGACGACTTATTTTCTGATTGGATGTTTTGCTACTAATAAATTCAATAGATTTATCTTAGTCTAACAAGTGGATCTGTGACTATGAAATATCAAGTTGGAAGATAAGACATTTGAAATATTTCAAATACAAGATGAATATGTGAAAACCAGTTGGATGTTTAAAATTTTTATTCTGTTGTCATGTTAAACATCCGACTGGTTTTTACATATTACATAATTTGTTTGGATATTTCATATCAGTTATTTTATCATATGATAAATAAAATAAATATATTCACTTATACTTGGCTCTCCTCTGAGTTTTGTAGAATTGCACAAATTATTCTGAAAAGTGGATGTAATTCCCCAAAACTCAGATAATGAACAAATTTAATTTATTTATCATTATTAATACTTTATTACTTGATAAATTTTTTTATATTGAGCACGATAATTACAAAAGCTGCTTGACTTAAAAACATTATCTTCCAGAATTACCATGAATGGCTGGTTTTTAGTAACATAATTTAATGCTTTAGAGTTGGTCAAGTGAACATTTATTGATTTATTGAATATTTTTTCTAGTTATCCAGTTGGTGCTTTTTGGGCAAAATTTTGCTTACCTTAAAACATTAAATCCTAGTCATTTTTACATATTTTAATATGTGTCATTTGTGTGTGTGTGTGTGTGTGTGTATATATATATATATATACACACACACACTACCATAATTATTAGGTCACCCAGTGTTTTAAAAAAATCATGTATTTCATACTATTTTTTAGTATTTATTGCCAAGTGAATAATTGTAAATGAAAATAGAATGGTTCTTTAATCTTTTAATACTCCACAATAACATGTGCATCAAATGAATTTATAAATATTTAATATTTACCCATATTGCAGTTTCATCAATGAAAGAATGAAGAAAATTTAGGGTCATTCGAATGAGTTCAGCTTTGCTTCCTTGCCTTGTAAAATTTTGCAAAATAATAATAACAAAATAATCATTCTATTTTTATTTAGAATTATCTACTTGGTAACAGTATGAAATACATAATTTCTTTTAGAAAACTTGGGTGGCGTAATAATTATGGCCAGTAGTGTATATATATATATAGATATTTATAAATAGTTTAGTATATTAAACTAAATAAGATCAAAAGGTATAGAGAAAAATTACTTCCTCCCACTATAAACTTTATAACTTTGTTATTTTCGCTTTCATCAACTCTAGCTGATTGTTTTCCCATATATTCTACATGCATTATATCAACTTATGTACACTTGCCTAATTTTTTAGTTATTTATTACATAAGTGTGTAAAGGGTCCTCATTCCACAAACAGCTCAGAGAAAATTACATAAAGTTACATCTACACTTCATTTGTGGCTGCTTATTCAATGATAATAAAGACTGTCATAGTAATTTACAGTCAGCAAACTATTCCCTGGATGTTATATTAGAATTGTTTGTCTAAAAATCTTTCAACTGGTATAGATTGTCTCAATTTTATTTGCTTTCATCTCATGATACAATGCATAAAGAGGCGCTGAAAAGTTCTCATCCCAAGCAAAAGTGAATTTATAAAATCCGGAGGACCTAAAGCAGACTACCACCATGTTTAATTTCGTTGTTTTACAATTTTTTTTTACTTTTTTCAGCACAGTCCTATCGATTATCCCCATAACTTTACGATTGACAAAAAAATTTTTGAAACATTTCAATACTTAAACATTTTCTGGTGGGGATCAGTTTCTCATACAACGTTATAGTAAATCAAGCCTCCATTTTGAAACCAGTCGTTGGTACGACATTACCGCCACCTGTAAATTTGTTCATTATCAAATTTTTTGGATTTTTTTCAGTGCAATATTATCTTTTACACCTTAAACTTTACGAATGACAAAAAAAATTTTGCAAAAATTTCAATATTTAAACAAATTTAGCGGGGACCAGTTTCTCATACAACCTTATAGTGGATCGAAAATGTAGGATTGATTTACAACGTTGTATGATAAACTGACCCCCCTCCAAATTTGTTTAAATATTGTAATTTTTCAAAATTTTTTATAATCAGAAAGTTTAAGTAACAATTGATAGGACTGCGCTGCAAAAAGTAAAAAAAAAAAATGAAAAACGAAATTAAATGTGGTGGTAGTCTGCTTCAGGTCCACCAAAAATCCAATATTTGGTCATTAGGTTAGATTTTTGGAAATGGGTCAAGCTGAGAACTTTTCCTCATCCTCTTGTACATTCTTTGAAATCTTCTAAATAAATGGTGTCATGTCTGTTTGAAATGATAGGACTTGTATTGTGTTGGTTTGTACTACTATGTTGCAAGCATTCCAGTGCAAAAGGGACTGAAAAGGAAATGGTTTACTTGTAGACTCAGCTGGAATAGATTAATAATGAACAGTCAGCAAAAGATCAACAGTGGGCATCAACACAGCAAAGCTTACTAGTAGTAAAATTTTATATAAATATTACCAGTATTTATTATCAAGTGGTTAGTGGACAGTAGTTATAAGTCACTTAGAGAAACTATGGCCTTAATCCATGTGTAATATATAGAAAATATATTTCCTATAATACAGACAAGATGTATTTAAGAAGCAAAATTTTATCCAAACAAGTTTTATGAAAATAACACTGACAAAGTCTGTCTATTCAACTTGTTATATTGTCTCCTCACTCCAACAAAAAATAAACTTTGGACAACTTTAAACACCTCAGCTGGAAATAATATAAAAACTTAAATAGACAAACATTGTCTGTGGTATTTAATAAAACTTGTTTGGATATATATTAGACTTTATTGGAGTAGAGACTAAACTATCGCCCAGTTCACACTCCACCCACGTCTATTGAACAGGTGAAGAGGCTCATGCCTTGTTCCCTGTTTAGGATGTGGTTTCCGACTTTCTCTTTTCCAATCTTTTCACTCTTTTCTTTTTTCTTTTTTTTTCAATTGAGGTAGATAGACTAAACTATCGCCCGGTTCACACTCCACCCACGTCTATTGAACAGGTGAAGAGGCTCATCCCTTGTTCCCTGTTTAGGATGTGGTTTCTGGCTTCCTCTTTTCCAATCTTTTCACTCTTACGTAGCCCCCAGCGCATCAGTGGCGTTACCGTCTTGCTCGGGGTGATGTAATTAAAAAAAAAAATAAAAAAATATAAAAAACATATGTATGTATATGCTGCATCTGATTACATATCAAACTTTTTTTCAAACAAAATGAAAATAAAAAATCAGCCTGCCTATATATGAAGATGAAGCATTAGCATAATCTTGACTAACAATATTTCACTGCTGAATTTAGAAACAGTTTTGTCCATGAGTCCTATTGCCATAAGATATATATATATATATATATATGTTTGTAAACATACACCTCATTTAATGGCATATAGTCCTGATAGAGAAAAGTAGAGATATTTAAATATATGAAGTAAGAAAACAAATATAAATAAGTGAAAATAACATCCATTTAGAAGAAAAAGTTAAATTACTCAATGATAAACAAGAATTATTTTTTTGCCCTTTGTTCATCAAATATAAAATGATTTTAAGCATTATTTATTACAAAATTAATTTGTGTGTTAATTATTTGAATACCAGCCAACAAGCATTATTAAAAAAAATAGTAGCTTTGATAATGTTTCATAGGGTATAAGTAGAAAAATATTTGTAAATATTTTCATTTTTAGAGTTTCAAGAAGAGCTTACTTTTTCTTGTATAAGTTTTGTGACACAATCCAGATGGAAGCTTTACCTGTCAAATAATTTTTGCTTTATTTGGCTATCACAGTAACTTGACAGAGGAGTCATACATGGTTACTTACCCAGCACATTTTTGTGTCGGGTAGGGACCCAAATCAACTTTCAGTTGTGTCACTGTCCTCTAAGACAGAGTGCGGCTCAGTTGTAGCTCAACCTGTGAGGGCCGGTTTGTATGAAAAAAATTACACTGATAGATGGCCTATCCCATGGAACAGTGCCCCGCGGCTGTGCCAACTCATTGCAGCAGAGGGGTGGACGAGGTGCTTATCACTAGGGCCAGCTCAACCGGCAGTTGAGGGGACTGGGGAATTTTTGTCCCTGTGCCCGTCTGTATGCGGATGGATCCCCACCTTAAAAAAGACCTTGTGTTACATCTCGCTCCAGTGGAAGAGTAAGGTAAATATCCATACATGGTTACAGCATCAACCAGAGATGACTATATATATATATATATATATATATATATATATATATATTGAGACAATATTTTAAAACTATTACTGCAGTGTTGGTGAGTTTATTTTCATCAAGAAGTGGGGAGGGGATGCAAGAAGCTAAATTGCCACATTTTTGCTCCTGTATTACAAAAAGTTTAGAATGCAATGACACAAGGAGAGAAAAATAAGAACTGGTTTCAATTAATAAGAAACATTGGCTGCCAGTATTTATTGTCTCGGTTATTTTTATTGGAAGCAGCTGAGCAGAAAGAAGTGTGCGTGTGTTGTGTTGCAATAGTTCTTTTCAAGGGCAACAGAAAAAAAAAAGCCATTAGGAGAGAGAAAGCTTCAGTAAACTAAGAACCAAATTAACTGCAGGTGGTCTGAACACTTAAAGAAAAGTGACATGCAGTCACATGCAAGAAGTAAGCATTCATAGACAAATATATTGAGCAGCTTTTGGAATTCACTAAAAGACCAGCATTTGTAGAACTATGTGAGACAGTAATCAAGATACAAGAGAGCATTCTTACAGACAATATATAATAATTAGTGTACACTGTTTAAGTTCAGATGACTGCCATTGAACAATGGTTAGTAAGCTGATCTTGCAGATCATTGTGTTTGATTGTTAAAGCATGCCTAGTGGGCTTCTACCAAACTAAACTTTCCTTCTTTTATATGTAATGTCCTTTCAGAACCGTTATGGGTTAAATAATAAGGATAGGACTTGGGGACCCTGCCCTTAAAAACAAATCCCAATGAATCTTGATACTCGAAAAAGAAAAATGTATTACTAGACACAAAAACTTATATAAACAACAATAAATTGTTGAAAGAAAAAAGGTATTACCAGTAATAAATAAATAAAGTTTAGTTGGCAATAAATGACCCACTGAGATTGTTTTGTTTTTATGGCAAATCAATCAACCAACCAAACTTTCAGAACCATTTTTTTTTTTATAATCATATCGACCCAAGTAAGGCATTTTACTGCCACTGTTTTGCAGGAGATTACATAGGAGGAAAGTTATGAGAAAGAGTGACAGGTTATAGTGGGTGTCAGGAAGTGGGTAAGAGAAGGATGAGAATACTGAGAGTGGAGTGGATGGAGAAAGAAGCATGAGAGAGAGGATGCAGGTTAGTGAGATAGGAGATGACTATTGACTTTGCAATTAAATTCTTGGAGATTGTAGCTGTCGGAGAAGCAAGTAAATGGAAGGGAATTCCATAGGTGGGAAGTACGAGAAAAGAGCCTGGGTTGATCCTGCTCTCCACAATTTCCTACCCTTTATAGCTTGAAATGATGTCTATCACTTCATTATCCAAAGCTTGTTAGGTACATTATTCACCACATGCCTTCCTTACATCCCTGTGAGTGTCAAATTCACCAAGTTCTCCTTCTGTAGACCCATATCTCTGTTGCCTTGAGTCTCCTTTTCATCTGTGACCATTCACTGTCATAAAGGAGAATTGAGATTATATAACAGTTGTGCATTCTTCTTTGTTTCTGTTGAAATTCTCCTGTTTCTTAATACTTTGTTTAGCTTTTGGAAAACATCTTTGGTTGTTCCATTGTGACTTTAGATGTATATTCATTAGCAAGAGGCACAGCAAGATGAAAACTAGAAAACTGAAGCAGGTTCAGAAATTTAGCTATCTGAGAAGTGTTTTAACATAACAGAAAATGTAACACAAAAATGGAACTAAGCTTAATAAATAACAACCAAACAATTGACAATAATTAGTCAACACAAATTAGAGCCTCAGTTACTGAGCACTGGTTAGCAAGAGAGTTGCACAGATCATTCTTAAATTTGGGAGTTTGAATCTCATTAAATCCACCACCAGCCATGTGTTTTAGATTAAACTTAGTGAAAGTGAAAAAAAAAAAAGATTAATTATTGAATTAAGTGAATATAGATCTGAAGCCTTTAAAATTGTATTTTCAATAACTCCTGAACATGCCTTAAAATTTAATTGTATAATTAGTTTTCTTGGCTCCGTCTTAGTTCTGAAGGATATAAATTCCAAATTTAAATTTCTGTATAAGAAAGTAGTTTCTTTTTGTTAATAAATGTCACCTCTACATATAACAAACTATTAAAAAAAGAAGTGAAATTTGAACATTTATAACCATCTATAATTAATCAAGGATAAAAAATGAGTTGTATATTGCTATGATTGTTCTTAGGAGTGATAGTAGAGTAGTTTCCCTTGTTGCCTATTTAACAAAATGCAAGAATAACAAGGAAATCTTAAAGAAAACTGTTATATTGTGGGAATGATATAAACAACAAGGTAAATTCCCAAATGGAAAGATATACACAACATGTAAAGGGGGAAACAAATATCAGAGTTTATTGGATGGAAAAGTACATAAAAGAGTTCATAAAAGATGTAATTGGAGCAGAAGTCAAATCAAATCAAATACTTCCTTACTTCAATACTTCTTAATCTCTTTGGTGAATCAACTGTTAGGGGTGAGAGGATGTTCCATTATAACAAAAATATAAACAACAAATAATCTTATACTTACAATCAGAAAGAGAAAGGTGAACTTTAGGGGTCACATAATGAGGAAAGAAGGCTTAGAGAATTTAATGCTTACAGGACAATACAGGAAGAAAAGCAATAAATGGAGGGTAAAAGAGCAAATGACATCTTTCTTGAGTGTAAATGGTTAGAAAATCAGAGAGAAAGCAGAATAGCAAAAGGTCAACAGTTATTTTGAGTAACAATGAAGAGCCATGATTACATATGTTCTGAAGAGTCAGTCAGTTAAGTGCGATACGTGGGCGATCATGTCTTGAAAGAGACATGACTGACTGGGCAGAAGATTATCCCGCAGTAGGTTGCCATTGCTTTCTGCAGCAGATTAGTTGCCAGCCAAGGCTATAAAACCCAATCTGTCCTGTTATTTAACCCATAACTGGAAGGAAGAGATGGATTAATACCTTTCCCAAGGGTATTTGCACGTAAATGAATGCAATGAATTCAAACTCAGCTCCCCGATTTCTCGTTCCGAGCCAATATCCACTACACCACAATGCACATGTTTTTTTTTTTTTGATTTTTTAAATTGGCCTTACACCAAACATGACAGTAAAGCAGCTAAAACAAAGGGGGTTACAGGTTATGGAAGAATTAGGAACTGAAACATTGACAGTAAGCAAAAAGAGTAATCAGGAAGATGACAGATATCAAAAGAATGACTATTAGATTTAATTATATTTTTTTTTCTTTATTATCTTACCAAATAGTTGATCCACTGGAAACACAATGTATATATATATATATATATATATGATGCACTTAAAAAAATTTTCTTTAAAACAACATTTAAAAGTATTATTAGAGATAGGTTTACGTTTACAAATATTAAAAAACTATCGCTTTCTACGTCACGTGATGTAAACATCTCTCGACAAACGCTCTCATGATGAATGCTTCTAGTTTAAATTTAAAAATCATTTGTTTATGATGAAAGTTTATGCTGGTCTGAAATATCAAATATATATATATATATATATATATATATATATATATATAATAATAGAAATAAATAAATACTGTAAAAAAAAATACATTTTTAAACTTACAGCTTTTTAGTAGTTTTTCCTATACATATTAAGACAGTATACGTGGATCATCATTATACTATATATATATATATATATATATATATATGCAGCTAATTTCATAAAATAAAGTTAATGATAGCATTTTATTGGGATGTGTGGATATGAAGGTAGAGTAATTTAATGTGCAGAAAGTAGAATCGGCATACTAAGTTTAAATTCTTGCCTAGTCTGTTGTGTTCACTGTCATGTTAATGCCCTGTGGAGGAAGCATCAGGAAACCATTCCACTATCTTTTCCAAGAATTCATAGCAATTTACATATAATAAAGGAAAGGAACCCCCGGCGATCCATTATTGCCGACACCCTGAAACAAAACAGCATTTTAAAAAAAAAAAAAAGAAAGAAATTTATTTAGTGCATCAAATCCTATAAAATCTCTTTGAATAAAAAATATATTTTAAAAAGTATATTTGCCATGTTATAAAGATAAAGGAAATTACAGAGAATTTGTGATCACTACAATATTGATCTATTTTGCTAGGTAAAAGTAATGAGTTTATTTTTTTGTGCATAACATCTTCATTTTGCAAAAACTCTCTTTTTGGGGAAGAAAACAAAGCAACAAATTATGTACTATTTCCATTCTAACAATTTCATTGTGTTTTTATATTCTTAGAGATGGTCCTGACCAAACTTGTGACAAATTAAGAGATTAATCTGAATGGAGGCCTCTCATTAGCCAATTCTCCCAAGACTAAGTCTAAGATTCTCTTATTCAGGTGAATGGTAGAGTAATAGTTCTTACTTGAGAAAAAATGGAATCAGCAGACATTGTCTTAATATCAGATGAAGTTATTATGTTCAATTAACATTGGTACCTTTGGAAAAGGTATCAAGCTGCTTTTCTGTATCTGGTTGAATTTACAAAAATGTTGTGTCCCTGTTGTAATGATAATTGAAGGAGAAAAAGACTTGCCTGTAATTGTTTTCTCACTTAGGTAGTAATAACCACAAATTGTTCCAGTTATTGTCAGCCTTGACAGGGGCCATCATAATATTAGAAACAGACTTAGAAAGTGGATTTGGATGTTTTAGGCTGTTTAGTGGATATCTGCTCGGAACGAGAAATTGGAGAGCCGAGTTTGAATTCCAGTTGAATTCCTTGCATTCACTTATGCACAAATACCCTTGGGAAAGGTATTAATCCATTTCTTCCTTCTAGTTATGGGTTAAATAACAGGACAGATTGGGTTATATAGCCTTGGCTGGCAACCAATCTACCACAGAAAGCAATGGCAACCTACTGTGGGATAATCTTCTGCCCAGTCAGTCATGTCTCTTTCGAGACATGATCGACCAAGTGTGTATCATGTATGACACTTAACTGACTGAAATGGGTATGGAGGGGTGAGAGTTTGTGTCAAAAATATGTATCCACCACCCACATGTATGAGGTTGGTGACTCAGTTAATTGTTCAAGTCATTTATTTCAAGCAAAATTGTATGTAATAGTTGACTATAGAACTAATGCACAAAGATTTTACTTTGATATAATTTTGTTTCATTTTTTTAAAATACCATGTCTCTTGAGAATGTAGGTTCTTACACCAAAGATTTCTTTATTATCTGTGAATTGCTATACATTCTTGGAAAATATAGTGGAGTAGTTTGTTTGTTCATAGTTTAGAATTCATAGTTTTCTTTTAGACTGGTTGTCACTCACACTTAGCTGATGCTAAAAAAACACCGGGCACAGAGAAAATTGCCCAGATTTATTAGTTGACAATGTCATGACATCATCTGTTTCCAGAAACTATAATTTTTTTCGAATTTTTTCGGCTATTCTAATGGAAATTAGGCACAGAACGTGAACGAAAGCAGGAAAACGGCTTCGGACTTTCTGAGTATAACTAGTCTTTTCTCCCAAAATTAATAAATAAACAGATTTTTACTGTGTTCATTCGGATATTTTCATTTTTCTTTCTTTCTTTCTTCATGAATTGCTTAGTTTGATTTCTGACAAAGACATTTTCCTTGCCCGGATTTTCAATATGATTGTACGGATCGGCCCAGACCCGTGCCCGGTAGTCAGATATGGCCATGGTCATTCAAGACTTAAGAACTCTGTCTACTCTGTTATCTAAACTCACAGCAATTAAAATTGTCAAAAATATTGCTCTTATAAAACTGTGAAAATATTGTATTTCTAAACTATCGCCCAGTTCACACTCCACCTACGTCTCTTGAACAGGTCTAGAGGCTCATCCCTTGTTCCCCGTTTAGGATGTGGTTTCCGGTTTTCTCTTTTCCAATCTTACTCTTACGTAGCCCCCTGCGCATCAGTGGTGTTACCGCCTTGCTTGGGGTGATATGATTAAGAAAAAAAATAAAATAAAGGGTATTGCATTTATATACAAGGAAATGCTAACTTCTGAGACAAAATTCATTGCATTATGCCCCCAAAATATGATAATTATTTGAATATAAAGCAGGTCAGTCAAGTGCCATACGTGATAAACGCTTAGGCGATCATGTCTCAAAAGAGACATGACTGACTGGGCAGAAGATTATCCCACAGTAGGTTGCCATTGCTTTCTGCGGTAGGCTGGTTGCCAGCCAAGGCTATAGAACCCAATCAGTCCCGTTATTTAACCCATAACTGGAAGGAAGAGACGGATTAATATCTTTCCCAAGGGTATTTGTGCGTAAGTGAATGCAATGAATTCAACCGGAATTTGAACTCGGCTCCTCAATTTCTCGTCCCGAACTGAAATCCACTGCATCACAACGCACATAAAGCAGGTAGAAACCTTTTATTTTACTGACTAACCAAACAGTTTCAGCTTTAAGATAGAAATGAAATTAAGATATAATAGAAAGGGAGTGAAAAAATAGAGCTAAGAATGAATCTAAGAGGTTTTAGAATCAGCCTTTCTACCTCTTGTAAGCATTTTAGGTGGAGCATAATTATTCACAAGCTTATCTCATAAATCATTCATAAGAGGATGAACTTCAATCTTCACCAAATCTACCAATATTTTAAGCCAAATTCTGATGAACTTAATAAATAATAGTAAACATTTCTTCCTTATCATAATTTATTCAGAATTTATACAGTAAATTTTTAGGAAATGAAAACCTAATTAATGATAAATTTGAATAATTAATATTCAATTAACAAACATTTTGTTCATAATCTAATATACTCAGATCATTATTGAATAATGACTACATGAAAACATTTCTCAGAGTCAATCTTTTTTTTATATATCTCAAGTACCTCTGTAAAAAGATACTTAGCTAGTGAGTTTTGCTAATCATTACTATTATAGTGACTGCTCCACATTTTAAGCCTAAGCTAAGTTTAATAAATATCTATATATTCTTTTTCTTAAGTATTATTAAATTACTATATAATTATGTTTGCTTTTTTAAAGTTGTGGTTATACCTAGAATAAAGTAAGTTGCAAAAACTAAAAAGTTGCTGAAAAGTTCTCAGCCTAACCCACTTTCCAAAATCTGACTAAATAACCAAACATTAGAATTTATTTTGGAATCTCTTCTTTGTTATGCAAAGAACCTTTCAGTACCTCTTCTACAAATAAAGTTGGCCACTTATGCCTTTCATAATTTGAATAAGGCATTAAATATCTATTGGAATATATTCAAAAAGTGTACAAGAATGTATTGTATTCTTGCAATTAAACTATTGCCCGGTTCACACTCCACCCACGTCTATTGAACAGGTGAAGAGGCTCATCCCTTGTTTCCTGTTTAGGATGCAGTTTCCGGTTTTCTTTTCCAATCTTTTCACTCCTATGTAGCTCCCTGCACATCAGTGACGTTACCGCCTTGCTTGGGGTGATATGATTAAAAAAATAAATAAATAAAAAAATAAAAATAAATAAAAAACAAATTAGAGATGTTTTACAATTGTTAAAAGATGAAAACTTTGACTCCCCCAAGCTGCCAGAAGAAATATGGGGCATTCAAAGTTAGCTCGAGTTAGAAGTTATACACACACACACAAATAATTCTAAGACAAGTTCAAAGTCTAATGAGAAATGATTCAAATAAAAATACTGAGTAATATAAAGTCCAAAGTGATTTCCACTTTCTGCCTTAAAGCAGATGTTTGAACTTTATAAGAGTTCAGGAAATTCAATTACAAATACTGGAAAAAAAAAAAGTAAGAACTAATAATTTTGCACAAATGATATTCAAATGCAGTAAACAACAAGCAATAAAGATATACATTGGCTTTCAATACAAAAGAATTAATTTCTAATTGAGACCCTTGATAAAAAGAAAAAAATAATCAGACTTTTTTTTTAATTCCAAAAATATTCTTATGACTATAGATTAACTCTTATTCAGTCATTTAAGTGCCATGAGTGATACATGCTTTGGGCAATCATGTCTCAAAAGAGACATGACTGGGCAGAAGATTATCCTGCAGTAGGTTGCCATTGCTTTCTGCGGTAGACTGGTTACCAGCCAAGACTATAGAACCCATAACTGTAGGGAAGAGATGATTAATACCTTTCCTAAGGGTATTTGCACATAAGTGAATGCAAGGAATTCAACTGGAATTCAAACTCAGTTCCCCAATTTCTCATTCACAGTGGATATCCACTGCACCACAACACACATCCGCAACTTTTATTAAGAAACATTAAAAATAATGAGAGTAATTTTCATATTTGTTAAGATAGAGTTGTTGAATTTTATTAAATCTTAACTTTTTATAAGAAATCACAAACACTTCTGACCCAGTACAATAAAGATTTTGAGGAAGAAAAATGGCTGAGTGGGTAAAAAGTGTTTAATGACCTCTACTGCTTTTAAATAAAAATCAAATATGAAGTAGTTTTCTGCTTTGTTGATTGAGTATGAACTATGGCATCACAGAAGAAACTATGAATTAAAGAACTAAAGGTTTTAACAGATTAGCATGACACTCATAACATCAGAATTGAATTTGAATTTTACTTTTGTTTAATGGCATATCAACCTCTATGGGTTATTTAATGTCAAAAAGCTGGAGTTTTAAGGTATTTTTTTTAATGTTTGGTTATAGTGAGAGGTTAATTTTGTCAGATTTTAATGAAAATTTTTTTTTTATTATTCTTTTTTTATTTTAGAAAACTGAAAATGCCTTCTAGCTTTGTATTCAAAAATACTTTACTCAATGTTTTCTTCAAAAATGTATTGTTGGTAATATTTTTCCTTCAAAAATGTATATTTTTCTATAAAAGTCTATTTTTATGTATATATTTTTTATAAAAGTGTATTTTTATACTTTCATAGTGTTTTGACCTCTGTTTGGGGGTTAACTATTTGCCCATAGCTGGGACCCTAACAGGTGCTACCACTCCGGGTCAGTGTGGACCTGGAAACAACAGCAATTCCATGCTCCTCACAACCTTCCAATCAGAGGCCTTACTGTTGGATGCAGTTTACCGTCATGCCCAGGACACATAACATCAGAATGTCTACATGTATATTTATAAGCCTCAAACCTGAACCAACCATGTTTATAGCAAAATAATCAACTTTTAACTTGATATAATATCTAATATTGCTGCTTTTGTTCTAAAATTGTTCCAAGGAACAAGGTAATAAAAAAAAATATATATATGTTTAGGTAAAAACTGAGTAATATTTACATTTTTGAAAAAATTAATCAAACTTAATTCTAAAGTTTGTTAACATAGTATGAATTTAAAAAAAAATTTTAAGAAAATGAAAAAAGTTTAATAAAAAGAAAAAAGTAAATTGATAGTTATTTTAGTATCTATCTAAACTTATTTATAAATGGAACTTTGTGTGTGTGTGTGTGTGTGTGTGTGTGTGTGTGTTACATATAGACTCCAAAATGTCTGTACTGATTTTCTTGAAAATTTACACAGTTGTACTATAAGCATCTGCAAATGTTCTTAGCTAGGTTTTGTGTCAAGGTACCCCCGAAAATATTGAAAATCGATAATCGAAAAAAATCAGGTTATAAAAGGAGTGGTTCAATTTTAATCAAATTTGGTACACTCATAGACAAAGACATAAGAAATGATATTCAGAAGTTTCAAGGTTGCAGTTCTTATAATAGTGCAAAAAAATCGATTATATATATATACATATAAAAGGCAAGATGTTTGTGTGTGCGTCTGTTTATCTGTCTGTATGTCCTTTATACAAATCCACAATTTTTATCCGATTTTCACCAAACTTCACACAAATATTGTTTAGGCTGAGTCTGAGCACCAGGACCATGGATTAGTTTTAAAGTTTTCATTACACCCGAGCAACGCCGGGCTATACTGCTAGTATATATATATATATATATATATATATATATATATTAGGTGCGATTGGTAAATTGTCGCAATTATTTTATTATTTCAAATATTCTTTAGACTGAGTCTGAGCTCCAGGACCATGGATAAGTATTAAAGTTTTCATTCCACCCGAGCAATGCCGGGCTATACTGCTTGTTAAAGATAAAACTTAAATGAATAAATCTGTAAGAAATTTGGGAACTTTACTGAATAATATATGCAACCAGGTTAGATATAAAGAAGATTGAAATTACTGAGATCCTCCATTCATATTAAAGAATTTCCTTGTTGAAAAATCTGTAGTTGTGAATGGCTTTTATTATTCAGATAACAAACCGAATTTATAAAACTAAAATATACTGGAACATTTTTAAACCTTAATAGTGCTTCCATTAAATTGAAAGGAAGAAAAGCAGGTTCTAGTGAGGTGTCTTGGGTCATGTAAGAAACAAATTCAAATTTTTGCATTTGTGTAGAAAGGATGGAACTAACAACCAGGGAAAGAAAATGAGGGTCAGGCTTACAGTTCATAGCACTTAATCTTATTCTTCACTCTGACCTCACCAAAAACAGACTCACCAATTAATCTTATCTTATACACACACACACACACACACACACACACACACACACACACACACATAATGATCATTTTTTCTTTTCTTGATTCCAACATCTTAAGATGAACTTGATAAGATTAGTTAACATGCATAAATGTAATTTGCCAACAAGGTGCAAAACAGAAATATTAATGATTACTAATACTAAAATATTCATGCTATTAAAGAGTGAATGTAGATTTTTTTTTCAAATCTAATCTTATCTTATTTATAAATGGAACTTTGTGTGTGTCTGTGTGTGTGTATATCCATTACCTATAGACTCTGAAACGGCTGAACCAATTTTCTTGAAAATTTACACAGTTGTACTATAAGTGTCTGCGAGTGTTCTTAGCTAGGTTTTGTGTCGAGCTACCCCTGATAAATATCAAAAATCGATAATCGAAAAATTCGGGTTATAGAAGGAGTGGTCCGATTTTAATCAAATTTGATACACTCATAGATAAAGACATAAGAAATGATATTCAGAAGTTTCAAGGTATATATATATATATATATATATATATATATATATATATAAGGCAAGATGTTTGTGTGTGTGCCTGTTTATCTGTCTGTATGTCCTTTATATAAATCCACAATTTTTATCCGAATCTCATCAAACTTCACACAAATATTCTTTAGTCTGAGCTCCAGGACCATGGATTAGTTTTAAAGCTTTCATTACACCCAAGCAATGCCGGGCTACACTGCTAGTCTCCAATAATTATTACTTCCAGAAATTTAAAAAATCTTTCATTTCTGCTAAACATGTGAACAAAATGATTATATTTGTTATAACATAGCATATCACCTTGTTTAGATTCTCCCACAAAAAAACAAAAAACAAAAAGTAGCCTGATAGAAACAAGGAATGAGCTCTGAAACGAGTGACATTTATAAAATAATGTTCTTGTTCTTTTCCTCCCAACTTCTAAATTCAGGGTGCAGTTGAATGTTTTATACTCAACAGTAAATATCTAAGCATTCAAAAATGATTTATATCATTTGACATGATTTATATTTTTAGATGTGTACTTTACAAACCTTACAATTGTCTGTCAGTATTTAAATATGTTAAGAAAAATAGGAGCATTGAATTAAATGAATATAAATGTTCAACAAAGAAGAATGCACTATCAACTTGTACTTAAAACCATTTTAAATCTGTCATTATTTTTAGTTAATAATAATAATGCTATTCTCCTTCAAATTCACTGATAGCATTTTAATTAAAAGTCAATAGTCAAAATCATGCTTTAGATCCTGTAAGTTGATGTCTTTGCGGGTTCCTTTCATTATTTTGAGTATCATTAAAATAAAATCATTTACATTTGTTCTATTTAATTCTAACTGTTGTTTTATGTTCCATGCATTTATCTTTAAACTAGCAGTATAGCCCGGCGTTGCTCGGGTGTAATGAAAGCTTTAAAACCAATCCATGGTCCCAGAACCTCAGACTCTTTGGACGTTGGAACAAAAGATTAAAAAGCAATAGTTGTTTCCAATTAAAGTGAAACCGTAGACTGAAAGAAAAAATGAATGGATGTAAGTCAAATTTTGATTTCCTGGTATTGATATCAAATAAGTTTTTTCATCATAAAATGAATTTTGAAGGCTAAATAAGTCCTCTGAGTAAATGGTATCATGGCTGAGACTAAGAACTACAATTATACCTACTTAGAGCCAAACCCGAAGCATAAACTAAAATAAAAGGGCTGAAAAAATACAGACATACAAGCAGATAAACACACACACAAACATCTTGCCTTTTATATATATATTATCATCGATTTTCTGCACTATTGTAAGAAGTGCAATGTTGAAACTTCTGAATATTGTTTCTTATGTCTTTCTCTATGAGTGTATGAAATTTGATTAAAATCGGACCACTCCTTCTATAACCCGATTTTTTCGATTATCGATTTTCGATATTTATCGGGGGTACCTCGACACAAAACCTAGCTAAGAACACTCACAGATGCTTATAGTACAACTGTGTAAATTTTCAAGAAAATCGGTTCAGCCATTTTGGAGTCTATATGTAACAGATACACATACACACACACACAAAGTTCCATTTATAAATAAGTTTAGATAAGCAACAAAAGTTACTTCTATCCATAATATTCTGAAGTTGATGTTAATAAATGTAATAGAATAATTAATAAAATCAAGTAGCCTTGCATGCTTTTTTAAGCAAATTTTGATTGCCTATGAGGATGTTATTTGGAATTCCCTTTCTAAATTATTTAATTTTCTTAATAGTCAGTCAGTTAAGTGCCATACATGATACACGCTTGGGCGATCATGTCTCGAAAGAGACATGACTGACTGGGCAGAAGATTATTCCGCAGTAGGTTGTCATTACTTTCTGTGATAGACTGGTTGCCAGCCAAGGCTATAGAACCCAATCTGTCCTGTTATTTAACCCATAACTGGAGGGAAGGGACAAATAAATACCATTCCCAAGCGTATTTGCGCATGAATGAATGCAAGGAATTCGACTGGAATTCGAACTCAGATCCCTGATTTCTCGTTCCGAGTCAATATCCACTGCACCACAATGCACATCCTGAATTTTCTTAATAATACAAACTAAATTACACAACAATTTTCTTAATAATACAGACTAAATTACACAAAATTTAAAATGAAAGGTTTCACATAAAGAAACTTATGTTGTCAAACCAGTTCTTGTGAAATAAATAAATTTAATATTTTAGAAAAATGACTAAATGATAACAGAGTTTTGGTTGAACCTAGCTTAAAAGAACTTTTGTTGTTTACTAAAAGCAAACAAAATGAAACATGGCAAGCACACCATAAGGCAGCATGTTTTTGATCTGAATATATTTTACTTCTCAAAAATAAAGAAGTTAAGATGACAATAAATTTTAAGAATCATGTAAGGATTAATGTAAGCATCAACAAAACTGAAATTTTGACTATACACACACGTGTAGGTAAGGGGGTAAATAAGCATATATATATGTATACGTGTAGATACACATCAATATATAAATATTAATCAGGTGTGAATAGAACAGTGATCAATGCTGTATAACAGAGCAAAAAGGATATATTAATAAATATACATATTTTCTCCCATTTTAGGCCCAACTCAGAGTTCTATGAATTATGCAATCATCAGGTGCATACTGAACTGGGCTTTTCTCAACTTGAATTAGTTATTGGCGTTCTTTGCTTTAAGTTCATTATTGGTATTAAATTGGATGTGCAAATATTCTTATCAGGAAGAGACAGCTGAAGTTCTTGAGACATGCAATGAGGAAGGAGGGCTTGGAGAACCTGATACTAACGGACCAGATAGAGGGAAAAAGAGACAGGGTAAAGCAATGGATAACATTTTTGAAGGACCTAATCAGATGGATGATGGAACAAGGGTTGCATGGTGTAACAGGAGAAGGTGAGCTAAGAGCCACCAGGGATAGGGAGACATGGAAACCATGATTGCCGTCCTGAAGGGATGGGGCACATAGAAGAAGAATTATGTTAGGTTAATACCGAAACCTAAAACTGGAATAGGATAAAAAAAAAAAATTAATAAAATCTTCCTTGTTGGTTGTTTTTAACAAAACATGTTTAAATGAAAGATTGCTGCCCATATATATATATATATATATATATATATATATATATATGACATGCACTGTCAGCTTGTGCAGATTCAGTGTGTTTTAAATGAAATTCTGTCCTGTAGTTGTTTTAAATTTGAATACTATTAATTAGAATGATCCATTTCTTTTCCACAGAATAAAGCAGATCAAATAACAATGGCAGGAATGTAAATGACTTTCCTTAGATTGCCTTTTCTTTTTTCTTTTACTTTTGTTTTTTCAGAGACGATTTTTATGAGTTTTTCAAAAATAGCTGTTGGAAATTTTATGCATGCTTAGCAATTTGGTCAGGTAAGATGAAGAGAAAAAGAAAAAAGCCAATTTTGACATTCTGTGAAAGAAAAACTGTATTTCTTTTCTCTGTGTGTGTGTGTGCGTGCACCGCAAAATATAAAGCTATAAAAACTCGACTCAGGAAAATCCTGAAAAATCTTTAACATAATTAGAGTCAAAAATAAATAAGTCAACAAATACAGACTTAAAAATGTGCATTGCTAAAAAGAATGCAAAAACATTTGTGCATATATTGTGTGTTTTGAGTGCATGTAAATCATCATAAATGAAACAAATATTCATTTGTTTGAGAAAAGTGGTTAAGTCTATTTCTAAACACAGATTTTATGGTCCACCATATAATTCTGCATTGAAAGTGATTTTAAGATGAAATTGTGCATTAGAAAAACTAGGAATAAAATCCTGATCAGAGGAAAGTATTATTTGAATGGTTGCTCACAGAACTGTATTAATGAAATAGTGTTTATTTGATCTTGACTGGTCTGGTAAAAATCCTATATACAATAAGAGTTATGGACCATAAATAACAGAAAACCAGTTGTGTACTGTACTATTATTATCCAATAAATTGCTAGAGATTCTTTTATGACAAAAATATAAATGACTTATATAAAGAAAATTCAAATTATTGCTATTCACCAATTATTAACAACTTATAAAGTAGGCATGTGTCCTATCTACAAAAGCAAATTTATTTGTTTTCAGTCAAAATATTATTAAGTAAAACTTCTGGTAAGAAATATTGACTTGATGATAGAGACTAATTGTAGTCTTTTGTTGAGCCACTTCACCATAGTGTTATTGTGCCCTCCTATGAGGAATGGACTCTTCCTCTTGTTATATATGATTACCTGCATGACTTCTGAAAGGCAGTTGAGTAGGACAGCTAGTACGCAGTTAAAGCCAGCTACAATTCAGGCAATAAACATCGTAACTGTACCGTTCGGACTTACTTATTTTTATTTACAGATTATTAACACTTACCTAGTACATATGTTCTTGTTATATTAATATACTGTTTTGAACTTACTTTTTTGTTATCCATGTTTAATTCTGACCAAACTGGTCACTACAACTTTGCAGCAAAGTTTTGCCATAACCATTCTACAACAAATTGGCGACAAAGGCCCACAACAGATAGCTTTCATATATAGAAGATAAATTGTAAGATAAATTACACAAAAACACACACATATTTATTTCATTCACATATTTTAATAGATACACACATGCAAGTGTGTGTGTTTGTATTCCATTCTTGATTTTGTTTTGTTAATGTCAAATGCTAATATCAAAATGTGTAAACTAACAGTAGATGGAATTTGAACTTACAACAGAATTACAGCACAGATTACAAAGTTTATTTCATAAAGCCCAAAATATTAAATGTCTAAAGTATGGCAAAAATATATCATAAACAGTTTTTCTGTTCTCGCTTAAATCATAAACTGAATTCACAATATCAGAAAATTTGAGCTTTGGAATAAAACGGTGAAATAAACTTACACATTGAAGATGATTTTCAATTTCTTGTAGATATTAGATCATAGAATGTACTGATTCTTTTTGAACAGAAGCATAAAAAACAAAAATATGGATAAATTTGGAGCAGATATTAGTATCGGTTGATAATGCCCTCATAGATAATATGTTATGCGATTATAAATTTAGGAACAAGTAACTCCATCTTTCAACTCAAAAGGTTTCACTGTGTTCTAATTTAGTTACTGCACTGCAGATGAACCATCTATTTGAAAGTTCTGACTTTGTACTGAATCACTCATTGATTTCATGAATAAAATCAATATTAATTTGTTAGGTCAGCAACAGCCTTGTTTTAAGAGAATACTTACTTTAAGTCAATAAAGAAGAGTATGTGCAAAAATTTCCAGTGAAATGACACTCATTTCTAGGAGAAGGTATTTTTTCTAATAGCAAAATCTGTGTAAAAACTGATATTCTAACTTAGTATAAAATCTGGGTACAGTGGTGCCTTGAATTAGAGTTTAATTTGTTCTGTAATGTCAAATCAATTTTTTCTATTGTAATAAATTGAAAAGCCATTAATAAAAATGGTTTAAGTATAATGTACAGCATTTACTGTGGAAATCAGATAACTTGAAGACGCTGACAGAGGTGGAAGAGAAAGGTTGAACTGAATAACTGAATCATTTGCTCATTTTTGTCCTTTTTTGCCATGCTTTTCTTGCTTTCATTTACAGGGGGTTTTGATAAAAACCCTTCCAATGAGGTCTGCTTCATTCTCTCTTTCAGGATGTTTCTGAAATTGTAACTGTGAGTATGATGGTGCTATTTAATGTTACTTGCTAGTGTCATTAAACAGCACTATCACACACACAGTTACAATTTTTTTCTGGGTGTTTTTTTTTTTTAATAAAGTCAGAAGTTTCCTCCACATTCCCAACATTTCTGTTATCTCACTTGTCCATGTTACATATTTCCTGCAAAACCTCCATGTGGTGCTGCATCTGAAACTCCTTTAGCTCCTCCATTGCCAGTTCCCTGGGGTGCTCATTGATGAGCTCATTGATGTCACCTTCATCCATCTTTAGGCCCATGGGTTGACCAAGGGATACAACCACTACCAGTGCAGCTTTGAGTTTGAGTCTTCCAAAGTCCATTTCAGACAAAACCCCAGGCCACAGTGTCTTCCACACAGAGATCAAGGTATTCTTTGCAGCACCCTGCAAAGCCACGTTGATAATTTCATATAGTGGTCCTTCCAAAACTCTCAAAGGGTGAAATTTATGCACTCTGTCACCTCAAAGCAGTGCCGGAACTGGTGCTTGGTGAAAAGTTTGAAATTAGAAATCACCTACTAGTCCATGGATAGGGCTGTTGTTGGGTAGAAGGTAGAGAACCTTTATAAAGGTGCATCTTTGAAGGACTGGCAGAGTTAGGTTATTTTCCTGAAGATATTTCTTAATGTCAGGACCAAAGATTAAATTCACCCATTCCACAAAGAACTGCTTGGGTTTGCCCTCCACATAACCTGAAGTTTATCTTTCAGAATCTTATGTGACTCTGGGGTTTTCTGAATGATAAACAAGCCACATCTTAATCTTGCAGTTGCCACTTGCATTGGTGCCTATTCTTCATGGGTTTGTGGCTTGGCATCCTCTTCTCCTCTGCTATTATATGTCCTCCTTGGTAGCTTCTTTCAAAAAAGAAGTCCTGTCTTATCACAGTTGAAGACTTGTTGGGAAATGTCTCCTTCAACTGCTATAATTCCAGCAAAAGTTTTGAGGTAATTCTCAGTGCTTTCATCTCCATACTCACTGCCCCACCCTGCCTGATAACAGAGTGAATGCAGGTCTTTTTTTTCAAAATTCTCAAAACAGCCCTGACTGGCTTTAAATGGCTCACCTGATGTCTCACCTGGTGAAGTGCCTGGGGTCTGCTTCAGCATGTCAGTGTAAATAGCCTGTACCCTCTTGCAGATTATAGCCCTGTTATGGTATCTCCCGTGAGCTTCTTCTTTACTGACCACACCATCAGCAGCTTCTCCTTATTTTCATGGATAGATATTTGCTGTTTATAACTTAATTTAACATACTTGGTTGGTGTTATAGCTTTTATTGTCTCCTTCTGCTGGTGTTATAGCTTTTATTGTCTCCTTCTGCTGGTGTTATAGCTTTTATTGTCTCCTTCTGCTGGTGTTATAGCTTTTATTCACTCCTTCTGCTTCAGCATAGTGCAGATTATAGAAGTGTTACACTTGTACTGCTTTGTCAGATTTTAACTACACACACATCTTGATCATGTTTTTTAATAATTTCCTTCTTTAATTCAGTACACATTATTTACTGTCCTTCATGTTCACTTTCTTCAAACCCATAGTTGGAAAAAATGAAGTTTTGCAAAATAAATGTAAGCGCAACACTAATACTACCACTGCGAGCTAATTGCTTAAAGCGAATGAGTGGGACACTAGATGGTGGACAGATGTTGCGGCAATTGCTGTACCAAGTCAAGAGTCTAACTGCTGAAAGACACTTTTTGTTAACAGTACTCAGCACCATGCCACACAACCAGGAGAACCAAGTCATAGATGTCAGACAGTTTCCGTGACCACATCACCCCTTCTAAGTGGCCACCTAATTTCTCAGACTGCAAACCCATTGACTATTATGTGTGAGATGCAGTTAAGTAAGAGACAAACAAAATTCCTTATACCACCAAAGATGAACTGAAAGCAAGGATTGTGACAGCATTTTTCAATTTAAACAAGGAGGCCATCCAGAAGAGTTGCAGGAGATTCCAAAGTCATCTAGAGGCCGTGGTTGAAGCCAATAGCAATTTTATTGAATAATTTTACTCTTTATTATTTCAAGATATTTCTGTATACTTTTGGTAAATATGTCAGTTAAAATGAGATGTCACTGTTATTTTCATTTTTGTCTAATTTAAAAAACAGTTGTACCTTGTACTAATTTTTATATTTGAATATTTTGTAGGGTATAAATAAAAAAAAAATTATGATGGTGGAGTCTTTTTGAAACAAGCTTTATTGAGTATTTGTGTATATTTCTTAGATGAGGTAGTATTTACACTATTTACATTGTTTGGACTATTGTTCTGATCTTTAATGCCATTCTAATAGAAGAGAACAGGATTAAGAACTCTGTGTACGTCATTCCATGTAGCTGTAGAAAGAAATATAAAGGAGAAATAGGCCACCCCCTTAAGGTAAGGCTACAAGAATATCGTAAGGCTGTAACATCAGGGGAGATAGAAAAATCAGGTATAGGTGACCACAAATAGAGAAAAAAAGGAATCCCTGCCACCTATGGGATGAAGTTGAAATAATTGAACACCACTTGAGAACACCACTCGAAACTACGTCAATTTAAGGAATCAAAATCTCTTAAGCTGACCAAGTGACTTGACCCAAAGAGTTGTGAGTTCAACAAATAACTTAGAGAGTTAAGTTAAAGGAAGATAACTACATGGCTACCAGAGTTGGTATCGCAAACGGAATGAGAATGATATGCCCTAGCAATGGTAATAAAGGGTTCAGTTCAAAATTCCAAGCACCTGAAGGAGGCCAGATTGTACAATGGCCGAAATGTTATAAAAACTGCAATAAAGATGAGGACAATAGTTTGAACAATGTAAACAGTGTAAGTTCTATGAATTATTTTCTATATTTCTGTGCTAATGGTCATCTGAGGTGAGGAAGTGAGGTTCAGAGAAGTAAAAAATAAATTCTTTTAAAAACAGCCTTTTGCCATTTCTGCTTGAATATATTTAAAATGTAATAAATCCTACAGTGCTTTACAAAGTCATTACTTGTTTAGTAATTCACTATAGTGGCTATGTACTAAACTGTTTAGTAAATACATTGAGGACTTTACTGTAGTTCAATAGTAAGTAAACTGCTTTTAGAGATTAAGTCACAACTGTAAAGAGTTCAGTTCTTACTGGGCAGTGTTTCATTGGATTAATCTTAGTATCTATCTAAATATAATCTAACCTAAATCTAAACTTATTTATAAATGGAGCTTTGTCTGTGTGTTTGTGTGTGTGTGGTGTGTGTCCGTTACCTATAGACTCCAAAATGGCTGAACCAATTTTCTTGAAAATTTACACATTTGTACTATAAGCGTTTGTGAGTGTTCTTAGCTAGGTTTTGTGTCAAGGTACCCTCAATAAATATCAAAAATTGATAATCGAAAAAAATCGAGTTATAGAAGGAATGGTTTGATTTTAATCAAATTTAATACACTCATAAACAAAGACATAAGAAATGATATTCAGAAGTTTCAAGGTTGCAGTTCTTACAATAGTGTAGAAAATCGATAATATATATATAAAAGGCAAGATGTTTGTGTGTGTGTCTGTTTATCTGCCTGTATGTCTGTATTTTTTTCAGCCCTTTTATTTTAATTTTTGCTTTGGGTTTGGCTCTAAGTAAGTATAATTGTAGTTCTTAGCTTCAGCCATGATACCATTTACTCAGAGGACTTATTTAGCCTTCAAAATTCAGTTTATGATGAAAAAAACTTATTTGATATCGATAATAAAAATTCAAGTTCTAACAAACATCTCGCTGAGTAGCTAGGATTTACTTATGCTTACTTTGAACAAACAAGTGAGAAAAATGGCACCACAGTTTCAACTTAAAAGAGAGAGAAAAAAAGAAAAAGTGTGCTTGTTTGTGAAAAGCCTACCCTATACTCATTATTAGTGACTTGCCTTCAAAATGAATGAAGCGTATCATTAACTGTTTCACTCATTGCGAACTTGTTTTTCATTTGAAATAATAACATACATTTATCAGGTTTTGGTAGTGCTTAACTTAAACAATTGCTCTGGATAAACTGAACCAGCTGTTTTGTCAGGCCACAATAGTTTTCAATGGCATTATTCCTGGCCATTCTATATGACCTGACACAAATTACTGTTTGGCTATAATGTGGTGGGTGGAGGGGGACTTGATGCAGTTATCAATAGAACTATCGTTAACCAATTTAGAACTGTCTTTTTTTGCAATATCTTTTCTAAAATAATAATAATGATATATATTTTTTTTATAGTTCATACAACTCTGTCAGTAATGCATATATTAATTCCTAACTATTGAAAATCCATTTATTTTTTTTTTCCATTCAATGCATAAAATCAAGAGAGCATGTAAATTTGCTTAAAGTTGAGGTAAAATTTCTTAATTTGGTACAAAATCATAAAGTTTCCCCACTCATCCTGATGAAAAAATATTTACTTTATTGGAGCAGAAAATGACTACAGCTAATAGTAAAGTACTGGTAAATTTAGAGGGTAATGATGAGAAAAAATTGAAACCTTACTTACTGGGTTCAAATATAGTTGATATAAGGTAACAACAACAATGATTACTGTTTAATGTTCCCCCCTCACTAGAGAATTTCTAGTTTGAAAATATTATTTTAATATTTGGTATAGAATCATTTTTCATCTTTTTTTTTTTTAATTAATAAAAAAGTAGTGGAGGGGGATTTTGTTTGTTTGAATATGCATTAATTCTTACTTGCTTTCCTGACATTTACAATCTCCAAGAATTTAGATGTAAAGTCAATAGTCATCTCCTGTCACACTAACTTACATCCTCTCTCTCATGCTTTTCTACATCCATCCCACTCTCATCAGTAATCTCTTCCCTCTCCTACTCTCTTCCTGACACCCCCTGCAACTTCTCAATCCTTATAACATTCCTCCTCATCCACCCCACTCTCATCAGTAATCTCTTCCCACTCATACTCTCTTCCTGACATCCCCTGCAAGCTCTCACTCCTTATAACATTCCTCCTCGTCCACCCCACTCTCATCAGTAATCTCTTCCCTCTCCTACTCTCCTCCTGACATCCCCTGCAACCTCTCACTCTTCATAACATTCTTCCTATGCAACCCCCTGCACAACTGTTACAGTAAAATGCCTTGCTTGGGGCGACACGATTAAAAAAAAAAAAAAAATCTGTAAGGAATCAATAACATGGCTTCTGTGATCCTATAAAGATTTGCGGAAGAAGTTATGCTTATGTTTACAAGTGTGTGTGATTGTTTCAGTTTTAAAGAAATAGAAATTAACTTTAAACAGTGTTGGTTTTATAGTATATTCAACATAACGAATGTTCTGAAGGCAAAGTGAAGTATTGTGCAATACAGTCTTGACCCTTATCTTCCTAACATCAGCTGAAGCTGACACTTTCTTTTTTTCTATATCCTGACTTGGTGGCTCAGATGCAGTCACTTTCTCACTGGTGTAATGTGGCTTCCCTATGTCTCTTCTACAAATACTTTCACGGCTTCTTCTCTGATGAACTTAGCTCACTGGTGCCCCCTATGTATGAATTTACTTGAGCTACTAGACTAGCAACTAGGTCTCACCCTTTTACAGTGAAACCAATAAAATATAACCACAACATCTACTCTAACAGCTTCTTTTTCGCATTTCCCGCCTGTGGAATTCCCTTCTGTATATTTGCTTCCTCGACAACTACAATCTCCAAGAATTTAAATGTAAAATCAATAGTCATCTCCTATCTCGCTGACTCACATCCTTTCTCTCATGCTCTTTTCTCCGTCCACTCCACTCTCATCACACAAGTATTCTCATCTTTCTCTTACCCACTTCCTGACTCCCTCTATAACCTGTCCCTCTTTCTTATCATTTTCTCCTATGTAACCCCATGCACACCAGTGGCAGTGTGGCTGCTTTGTTTGGGGTGAAATGATTAAAAAACATACTATGACCATTTTGCTGCTGATTCTTTTATGTACCATGTCCCTTCAAGATGCGGGTGATCATAGCTCTCCACAACTTCACATCCTTTATAGCTCTTAGAAAATTTAGTCTTTTGGCTATCTTTCCTAATCACTCTTCTTCAAAGCTTTTACACAAGCTCATTAGGTCATTCACTGCTTTCCTCTATCCCTCTTGCCTTCAATATAATCCTGTGAGTATCATAATTTCCAAGCTCTCTTTTCTCATTATGTACCCCATGAAGTTCAACTATCTTTTTCTGATTCAAAGTAAAAGTATTCCATTTTCTTTAAAACCTTGTCGTTGTTCACGTGCTCAGTCCATGGTATTCTCAGCATCCTTCTGTAGAACCACATTTCTGTTGCCTCAAGTCTCTTCTTCATATATCAGGAGATTGTTTAGCATACATTTCCATATAAGAGGACTAATATTACATAACAGTTCAGTGCTCTATCATTGAATAATTTTGTTTCTAACAAAATTTCCTGTTTCTTAAGACTTTGCTTTGCTTTTGGAAGGCTTCTTATACATCTTTGGATTTGTGTGTCACATTCTCTGTCCTCTGTTAAAACACTTCCTAAACAGTAGCAGACTGGCCCGCTGGGGTACTGGTAGTCCCCAAAGGGATGAGTCCATCACTTTAAAAATAACTGAAAAAGCAAAAACTAAAAAAAAAGAAAAATATTGCATAGATGCTAGGAAGATCTAAATGAAGCTTCTTTGATGATATAATTTCTTTTGGTAGATAATAGATACCTGCAGTTCCTAGATTGATGAACGTTTTGGTTGGGATTAAGTGGGTCCTTTTTTACTGGGCCCGATTACAAGTTTTTCCAGTATAAATTTTTGGCCTGGTCTACCACTGTTCCTAGATATGTAAATTTTCATACTTGCTTGATTTTGATTTTTCAATTTGTAGTTCACCTCTTGGGCTGTTCCTTTTATTGAAAACCATATATTCTGTCATTTTGCAATTGATGTTTAGTCCTTGTCCTTTAAAACTTTCTGTAGGAGTATCTGTTTTGCTAAAAGCTTATATTTTCTTGATTTCAAATGAAAACATAGAAACTTTCCAACACTTTTCAGTGAAATTTTTACTTTCTAAAAGTTTAGATATAGTGGAAAAAATGAAGGCATCATTCTAAACTGATGTCAGAAGGATAAGAATCAATGAAAAAAATATATGTCTGTAATAATGATCTTTAGTTACCTTAATTTTTTTAGTAAAAAAAATAACCAAAATTAGAATAGCATTAGATTCTAATTTGCTTACATGATAAATATACTGAGGGCAAAGTTCAGTGTAAGAAGCTTTTTCCAATGTTTATCAACCTAAAGCATTCAATAAATAAGAAAGGAATTTATTTTTAACTTCATGAATGTTTTGTTATTTTTTTAAATTTCTCTTAATTAGTTGATGGGTTATAATTTATATATTATAATTTGTATATTTTGTCAGAATTTTTGAGGCGAGGAATTATGCTTTGCTCTTTAGACCAGTATGCTTTTTTTTGGTTGTTTAATATCCAACGTTTCAGTTATTGTACTCTCTAGCCTTCTCCAAGTGTCTGTTGTTGTACTCCATTACCTTGGAAACCCTTTATTCAATATGTAGAGACAGATTGTTCTCTTTCCACTTTCTTAGAGAATATTTCATATCAGTTATAGGTGTTAATTTTCTTCTACTGAAACAGAGTGTATGACTTTCAGTACTATCAGACACTGGGAATGAAATTTGTGTAGTTACCCCACTTTGTCTGTCAAGGGACTTCTCCTCGTGACTGCTAGGTGATGTTGTATAAAACAGTATAATAGAAAAGGCTACAAAACACTTTCTCTCTTCTGTTTCTTCAACCATATACACAGTCTCATTTTCCATGAGGAGGATTTCATAGACCCTGAACCATGTACTGCATCATGCAGTATTTTTTTTATTGAAAAAATTTCAGGCAGCATTAATAATATCTCCACTAAAATATATCACATGAATATGCATCTCTTTTCAATACAAAATATTCCAGTTCAACAAGTGAGACAAACTAATAACTCTCATAAGAAACTGGTAACTTAATGCGATTACAAGTTTTTCAAAGAAATATGTTGTCATTCACAGTAGAAAATCAGTAGTTTGTTGAAGTTTTGAGCTGTGCCATACTTAATTTTGTGAACATGTGTGTATATAGTAAAGTTTTGTAATTTGCTTGAAGCATTGTGTAAATTAGTTATATGGGTTATGTTTTGAAGGCTGTCACAATGCGTTGAGTAAAATAAGGAAGGGAGGCTGTGAGGACACCCAGACAGACAAAAGCTTCTCTGCCATTCTGAAGATGAGATTTTGATCTCAAAATATTAATGTTTAATAAATAGGCAATACCCAAACACTTCTTTACCTTCCTTTATTTTACTCAACACATTTTGACAGCCTTCAAGACATAACTCATATATATATATATATATATATATATATATATATATATATATATATATATATATAGTACTGTGCGAAAGCATTAGGACAAGAACTATTTTATCTTTTATGAGGCATATTGACAGAAAATTAATAATTTAAGTAATTTTATTTGATTTACTCAACAAATGCTTCAGCAAGAAAAATACTTGTTACAAAATAAATTTAATATTTAGTATAAGAGCCTTTTGCTTTGATCACAGCCTTCATTCTGTCAGGCATTGACATCACAAGCTAACTATCATCAAAATAAAGTTTAAAAAGGAACCTTTAAACTATGTTTACACTATTTACAACTCAATTCAAGAGATGGGAATAAGAAAAAAGTCAGTCATATCCAAGGATAATAGAATGAGTAGTTTCAAAATAACTTGTTTAATAGAAAATAGGAAAATTAAATATAACTTCTTTTTAATACATTTCTTTTACACCTAGTTTTAAATAATCAATATTTATTAGCAATTTACTTGGTTTTTCACCTGCATATATGTATATATATATATATATATATATAATTACAATAAAACAGCACTAATTATTATAGACTAATGTCCAAAAAACTGATGCTAACCTATCAGTAACTTAAATCGTCAATAACCCAACGAGGACTACCTCGTAGGTTAAATAAAGGGGAAGAAAAAAAGAAACAAACCAAGCACAAGAACAATGCGTCAAGAGCTTGTTTGAAAAATAAACAAAAAAAAACGAAAACCTTAACAGTAAAGTGCTCTATACGAAAGTAGAGCAAAAATACAGTATACTAAATCTAAAAATGAGCCAACACTGACCGCGGTTTCACACAACGGATTGTCAGGGTCAGGCCTGGTCCTGACGATCCGTTGTGTGAAACCGGTTGGTGTTGGCTCATTTTTAGATTTAGTGTACTGTATATATATATATATATATATATATATATATATATATATATAATTACTTAAACATTTAAATGCCTGATTAATTAATGAAAAATATATATATATATATATATATATATATATATATATATAAAAACAGGCCTCCACATAAATAGTAACTTTAGATTCTCTTCTAATATACATCTACTTGGAACCAGATATGTTTTAATCCACTAGGCCCCCATGTGTACAAGAATTGTGAGTTCCTGAAAGAGATAATACTTGAAAGTCACAATCGACCAAATTTCACAAAGGTGAATAAAATTTGATGACTATTAACTGATAAAATCTTTATAATTTTGATGTAACTTTCATTCTGGTCGTCTTCTTTTATAATCCACATTTAATTTTACTTATTTGAGTATTTACTCGGTTTAGCTAAGTCTGGTGCAAGGTAGAATAAAAGGAAATGGCAGAAACAAAGATTTCATTGCATCAAGTTATGTTTACAAGTGGTTAGGGTCTCTATGCTTGCCTTGAAAATCCTGACTTTGAATTGAGATAGAATATTGTTTATTTCAGCCACAAGATAAATTAATTTTCTCTATCTATCCCTTATATAAACCATAAACACACACACACACATACATGAACTAACAAACTTACTGGTACACACATACATACATACATACATACATACACACACGCACTCACTACAATTAATGACAGCAGTAGCAGCAAAAGTGGACCATTCATTTAAAGGCACGGTCTACCAGCGAACGGACGTGAAATCAAGCTTTCCTATCATTCTGAAGATGAGATTCTGATCTCGAAATATTAATGAATAATAAATAGGTAATACCCAACAACTTCTTTACCTTCTTTTATTGTACTAAACGCATTGTGATAGCCTTCAAATACCTACCCATACACCTTCTCTATCTTTATTTTTCTAGTTACACTCTCACATACTCTTGATAATATGATTAATTCAATGAGGGACAGTTTCATCCCAAGTCTCAGTTCTAATTAAGGCTCTCTAGATATTAAAAATTTTAAACTTAAATATCTACTGAACAATACTGAGATTGACTCAATTTTCTGATTTGTATCATATTGGAGAGCCTGAAGATGTTTAATATTGGAGAGGCCAAAAATGCTTAATATTGGAGAGGCTAAAAATGTTTAATATTGGAGAGGCCAAAAATGTTTAATATTGGAGAGGCCAAAAATGTTTAATATTGGAGAGGCCAAAAATGTTTAATATTGGAGAGGCTAAAAATGTTTAATATTGGAGAGGCTAAAAATGTTTAATATTGGAGAGGCTAAAAATGCTTAATATTGGAGAGGCTAAAAATGCTTAATATTGGAGAGGCTAAAAATGCTTAATATTGGAGAGGCTAAAAATGCTTAATATTGGAGAGGCCAAAAATGTTTAATATTGGAGAGGCTAAAAATGTTTAATATTGGAGAGGCTAAAAATGTTTAATATTGGAGAGGCTGAAAAAGTTCCTTAAACAAAAAAACGTTTTTACTTTAAAACTAAAAATGATTGGAGAAATAATTGAAATTTAATGAGAAGCATTTTAAAAGTCACAATTCAATTAATACAAGTGAAAGAAAAGTTGTTTAATTCAGTAAAATGGCTGACTGGTTTACAGAACATTTGAGATAAAATGGATGTGCGTTGTGGTACAGTGGATATCGGCTCAGAACGAGAAACCGGGGAGCTGAGTTCGAATTCCAGTTGAATCCATTGTATTCACTTACGCACAAATACCCTTGGGAAAGGTATTAATCCATCTCTTCCTTCCAGTTATGGGTTAAATAACAGGACAGATTGGATTCTATAGCCTTGGTCAGCAACCAGTCTACCGTAGAAAGCAATGGCAGCCTACTGTGGGATAATCTTCTGCCCAGTCAGTCATTTCTCGAAAGAGACATGATCGCCCAAGCGTGTTTCACGTATGGCACTTAACTAACTGACTGACTGAGATAAAAAAAAAAAATAAGGAGTATTTACCAAATTCAAAGTTTTTGTTAAAACCACATTACAAATGAAAAATAAATATAAATTTGACAGCTTCAGAAATTTAAGTGACCATAGTAAGGAAACTGGTGGATCATTTACAATTTAAATCTCTAAGCATAAACTAGAAACGAAACAAAAGCAGACACACTGTACAAAAAAAACTCTTCTGTAATATAAATGAAAAGAATACTGAATTGAAGAGTAATGCTGTCTTTGTTAACATTGTTAAAAAAGCCATTCTAATCTTTGCATTATTTCAATCTTAATATATATTGTCATAATAGGTGTGGTGGTGGTCTAATGGTTATTGGCTTTGAATGAGAAATTAGTAAATTGAGTGTTAACTTCAGTTTTTACATTCACTTTTGCACAAACAGCCTTGAGAAAGGTATGAATTCATCTCTTCTCTTCCCCCAGCTATGGGTTAAATCGCAGGAAACTGGGATCTCTAGTAGTGGTTGGAAACTACTTTAGGAGAAGGACGACTCTTAATTCAATACTGTCTGTAGCCTTGGTGAATCACATACTATACATCCATAGGAAAGATTATGGAGTTCCAAATTAACTGCTGTGCAGGGTCGTAGACTATGGTCTCCACTGTGGTCAGTAAGGGAAGCTGATAGGTAAGAAGGTATTTAAAAGCTTTTATCTGAATACACAATTTTCCCACTCTGCAAAATTATGGCCTTTATTGCTTTCATCACCCCCAGAAACATTTTAAGATAAGTCAAAGTGTCCATATTGGACATAAGTAACAAACCTTTTTTTTTAAATTATTAGCTAATAAAAATTAATGAACTATCAGTAACTATTTATGTAAAAGAAAAAAAAAAGAAAAAATACAGTAAACTTTGAAATTTGTGATGTTACTTGTAATTTCACTGCCTATATAAAATTTGATTAATTTAACATTTAGTCAGTCAGTTAAGTGCCATACGTGATACACGCTTGGGCGATCATGTCTCGAAAGAGACATGACTGACTGGGCAGAAGATTATCCTGCAGTAGGTTGCCATTGCTTTCTGCGGTAGACTGGTTGCCGACCAAGGCTATAGAACCTAATCTGTCCTGCTATTTAACCCATAACTGGAAGGAAGAGACGGATTAATACCTTTCCCAAGGGTATTTGCGCGTAAGTGAATACAATGGATTCAGCTAGAGTTCGAACTCGGCTCCCCGGTTTCTTGTTTCGAGCCGATATCCATTGTACCATCAAAAGAACAGAAATAATTAAAGAAAAAAATTTAAAGTAAACAATTTTTCATTAATGATCTGATCTTCTCATTTTTAAAGTTAAATTTCTATATGTAGACCAACATATTTTTAATTAACATGATACAAAAACATGAAAATTAAGATGGAAAAATGATCATCATTCATTATCATTTAAAAGGTGGGTACTGTGTGATGATTGCAAGACCCTAGGTTACAAACCACTGATCAGAGGGTATTAAGATAGTCTATCACAAGTAATAACAGCAGTTAAAATAATAATATCTATAAAAAGTCTGCCTGTGACTTTTAGCACCTGTTTTCTATCAAACGAAAGTGGTGGAAGAAAAATAGGTTTTACTCATCTCTTTGTTTCGTGGTTAGTTCTATCAATGTGAAAATATTCCCTAATAAATACATGGTATTGTTGACATGAAATAAAATAAAATTGGAGCAAATATGTGAAATCATTTACAGATTAGCCCTTGGAATTGAAGAAAAGGAACAAAAATAGAACAGATTTTACTGAATAGGAAAAAAGATACACATTTATTATGACTATAAATTTTTTCTTTAAAATTTTTTTCCTGTTTTCTAAGATGATGTCTTAATCCTTCATTAGTAACATGGGGTGTTTTGTGACCCCCAAAATCTTTAAAGTACTCATAATTCTGAGTATGGCCGTATCTGACTACCGGGCACACCACACCGGGCATGGGTCTGGGTTGATCTATGCAATCATAGTGAAAATCCGGGCAAGGAAAAATGTCTTTGTCAAAAATCAAACTAAACAATTCACAAAGAAAGAAAGAAAGAAAAATGAAGAAAACATCTGAATGAATGCAGTAAAAATCTGTTTGTTTATTAATTTTGGGAGAAAAAACTGGTTATACTCAGAAAGTCCAAACCCGATTTCCTGCTTTCATTCATGTTCTGTGCCTAATTTCCATTGGAATAGCCAAAAAAAATTCGCAAAAGTCATAGTTTCTGGAAACAGATGATCATCACATTGTCAATTAATAAATCTGGGCAATTTTCTCTGTGCCAGTGTTTTTAGCATCGGCTACGGTCCTGAGTAGCATGCAGTGTGTCACAGTTGTATGTCAGTTGTTTTTGGAGGCAGGTGTTGATTTATCTTCTTTGGGATGTCCTGTTACCCCACCTGACTAACGAAGGTAAATTTTCATTACATGTGTGTGTGTATATATATATATATATATATATATATCTCGTGTATCAAGGCAGCAGATAATTTTCTAAATATATACTGTTAAATATAACAGACAATGAATGTCTATTATATTTAATCATGAGCCGTTCTAAACATCGTATTTTAGCTTTAATTTCAGCTGGAAATAAAGACAAAAATTGTCCAACATTTGGATATTTTTTTATCATGCTGGTTCTAAGCTTTCAGCTCACATGAGCCATCTTCAGAGAGGTTACAGGGATGTTAACATACAGACATCCACAATCAAGGATTTAACAATATATGTTTAGAAAATATAAATATATTACTCTTTCAGTCCTGCAATTATGAGTTTAGCTAATGTAATATCTTTCTATTTATAGAAATAAAGTGTAGTTGTTTTTGATGAATAAAACTTTTTTACATTTTTGTATTGGTGTGTTTCACCGATAATTTACAACATGTTTATACAACAAATTTATTATAATTTTCATTTCAATGAATAATTGCATCATAAGTTCAAGTCTTGATTTAATGTATGTTTTAATGAAGATTGCCTGTTTTTTTTTTTAATCATATCACCCCAAGCAAGGCAGTAACGCCACTGATGTGCAGGGGGCTATGTAAGAGTGGAAAAGAGAAAACTGGAAACCACATCCTAAACAGGGAACAAGGGATGAGCCTCTTCACCTGTTCAATAGACGTGGGTGGAGTGTGAACCGGGCGATAGTTTAGTCAATGGTATGATAATATTTAACATAATTAAAACATTATAAGCATTTTTGTATTGGAGTGTGTATATAGATCAGGAATTATCCATTTTTGGAAATCCATAGTGACTAATGTAGGGTTAAGAGAAAATTTAAACTAAATACACTATAATGTTTACAAAGTACTGTACTTGAATATTATACACACATGGTTAACCTTTTGCCAACCATTGGCTGAGAATACTATTTGTCAATAAATGGGGCACATACTTTAGTAAGGCCCTTCCCCAGAGCAGACATTGTTGCATCATCTGGCAGTCAATTTGTTCAACAAATTGACAAAGACTAAGATGACAATTGGAGACTAAATCTTTACAGGAAAAGATAATTTAATGGAAACTTTTTGATGAGCCAAAAAAATAAAAATAAAAATAAGAAAACAAAAAATCACAAAATGTGTTTTATATTCATGTAGCTGATGCTCATGGATGTAAAAACAAAACCAGGGTTAAAATTTTAGGTAGTATCAATGATTTATTCAAGTTATTTGATGTATTCTGAAAAACTGTCATCTGAAGTTATTGGACAAAAACAAATAATCACATTTTAATTCTATAGAAACGTAGTGAATTCAGTCGAACAAATAACGGATATTTGAATCCTTTACATTTTAATATTGTGACTCTTGTCAATAAGAGCCAGTAATCTATTATCCATAGATTTTGTTATTTTTTACTTCAGCAAGTTCAGTTTTCGACATGGTAATTTTAAATGCTTCCCATGGCTCTGATTTACTGTTATATTGTTTGCCATATTCATATAATTTCATCATCACAATTGACCATAGATTTTCGATCGGATTCAGATCAAGACTTTATGGTGCCCATTCCATTATCTTCAACTATTTGACGTGGTTTAATGGTTAGAAATCTATAGGTAACAGACAGACACATGCACAAAGTTCCATTTATAAATAAGTTTAGATAGATTTAGATTTGGTTTGAAAAAAATTGTCTAATTTTAAACAATCAATTTTAATGTAAAAAAAAAAAAAACAGGGTTAAAATTTTAGGTAGTATCAATGATTTATTGAAGTTATTTAATGTATTCTGAAAAACTGTCATCTGAAGTTATTAGACAAAAACAAATAATCACATTTTAATTCTATAAAAAGCTAATGAAATTAGCAAAAATTGATCAACACTTATAGTAGAACAAATAACGAACACATATGATAAGTCTTTGAATCCTTTACATTTTAATATAAAGTGGCTCTTCTTCTCAATAACAGCCTGTAATCTATTATCCATGGATTTTATTAATTTTTTCACTTCAGCAGGTTCATTTTCATTTTAATTGCTTCCCATAGCTCTGTTTTGTTGTTATATTATTTACTACTTTCATATAATTTCATTTTCACAATTGACCATAGATTTTCGATCAGATTCAGATCAGGACTTGGTGGTGGCTATACCATTATCTTCTTTCCTGTAAATCTTCTATGCTCAAAGAATTCATGGGTAAGCTTAGGTACATGAGAAGAAGCATTGTTGTGCATTAATGCACACTTTACTTTAAAAGTGCAAGATTGGGACATGTAAAGTATACAAAAAGTTTTCTTTATAAAATCACATTAGTTAGTACTGTTCATTTTAACTACTTCATTGACTTTGAATGGTCCAATAATGGTTTGGTTGATAATTCCAGCCCATACCATAGCACTGCCATCTCCTTGTTGGCTTTGTTTAACCACAGGTATGTCTGGATAGGATAAAATTCATCCTTTAGCCCATTTATCAGATTCATCACCTGTCACTAAAGATTTGTCTGTGAAAATTACTTTAGAAAAGTCAATTCTCATGTATTTCTTGGCCTAATCTGACCACTATAAGATACTAGCAGTATAGCCCGGCGTTGCTCGGGTGTAATGAAAGCTTTAAAACTAATCCATGGTCCTGGAGCTCAGACGCTTTGGACGTTGGCATGAAAGACTAAAAAGCAATAGTTGTTTTCAGTTAAAGCAAAACCGTAGACTGAAAGAAAAATGAATGGATGTAAGTCAAATTTTGGTTTCCCGGTATTGATATTGAATAAGTTTTTTTCATCGTAAACTGAATTTTGAAGGCTAAATAAGTCCTCTGAGTAAATGGTATCATGACTGAGACTAAGAACTACAATTATACCTACTTAGAGCCAAACCCAAAGCAAAAACTAAAATAAAAGGGCTGAAAAAACAATACAGACATATAGGCAGATAAACAGACACACACAAACATCTTGCTTTATATATATATATATATATATATATATATATATATATATATATATATATAATCAATTTTCTGCACTATTGTAAGAACTGCAACCTTGAAACTTCTGAATATTGTTTCTTATGTCTTTGTCTATGAGTGTATCAAATTTGATTAAAATTAGACCACTCTTTCTATAACCCAATTTTTTTGATTATCGATTTTCAATATTTATCGGGGGTACCTCAACACAAAACCCATCTAAGAACACTCACACACACTTATAGTACAACTACGTAAATTTTCAAGAAAATTGGTTCAGCTGTTTCGGAGTCTATAGGTAATGGACACACACACACTGACACACACAAAGTTCCATTTATAAATAAGTTTAGATTTGCTTTAGTGAAAAGAGGCTTCCTAAGAGATTTTTTTTACAGATCCTAATTCACAAAGTATTCTACACATTTTGTCCTTGACTTCCTCAATTCCAGCCTTTTCAAAGATCTGAGTGCTGGTCAAAAGTGGTTGTTTTGCTATAACTTTCATTCACATTCATCTCAAGGAAGCAAGTTCTTAAAACCTTTTTCTTTGCCTCAAGTTTTCAACTTGGTTATATTTTTAACAGCCTTTCTTATCATTCGATGATCTTTGCAAAGCTCTTTTGATATCTCCAATGTGGACATTCCTTTACTCAATAACTTTGATGTTTTCTGTTTTTCAGTAGTTGTTAGATCCTTCTATTTACCCATGTTTGAACATACACTACCGGCCATAATTATTAGGCCACCCCAGTTTTTAAAAGAAATGATGTGTTTCATACTATTTTTAGTATTTATTGCCAAGTAGATAATTCTAAATGAAAATAGAATGGTTCTTTTGTTATTACTTTGCAAAATTTTACAAGGCAAGGAAGCAAAGATGAACTCATTTGAATCACCCTAAATTTTCTTCATTTTTTCATTGATGAAACTGTAATATAAGTAATTATTAAATATTTATAAATTCATTTGATGCACATGTTATTGTGCAATATTAACAAAAGAACCATTCTGTTTTCATTTATAACTATTCACTTGGCAATAAATACTAAAAAATAGTATGAAATACATCATTTTTTTAAAACACTGGGGTAGCCTAATAATTATGGCAGAAAAATAAAAAGAAAAAATAGTTCAATCTGTATGCTAACTTCAGTCAATCTATTTTCATAAATTCAAAATATTTAAAAAATTAACCATTGAGAATGGCAGAAAATTTAGTTAAATATTTACTAGGAGTGGAAATGAACCAATTTAAATTTGACAAATATTGGTGCAGAACTGAGTTATAGATGTTTACTTGATTGCATAATAATTTCAGACAGTATATTCACATATGAATATTTATACTAGGAATCTGTAAAATCTTTGTTGTTTAAATGCTATTTTATATAAGATATAAATATCAAAAGAAAATGCAAACATAAGCAAATTTATTATACCTAGATCTGTTTGGTACCCTTCTTGGTTTTTGTCATGTTTGTAACCATCTTGGAGGGTGTTTGTCATTATTAGTGACTTTCCAGGTATTTTGAACTTATGCCTTTATTTAACTCACAGGGGATAGATTATTTTGATTTTATTATCATGCTAGATCCTTGATGTCACATCCTTGAATTCTATCTAGTTAATTTGTCTTATTGATATCACTTATCTCTTTCTACTGAATCAGAGTGCCTTTCAATTTCAACTGGATAAACTGAGACGATTAATCTTTTTTTTTTGAGAAAAATCCATGTTATTCGAACCACCTTTTTTTTATTTAGAATTCAAGAAATATCCTCCAACTCCTTTATTTAGGTAGTCAACATTCTAGAACAGAGTGTTTCATTACTAAAAATTATAACAAGTTATAAAAAACTTAAGTCACTCCTTTTATTCTAATCACTTCTATTTGAAACTCAAGTGTATAGAACATCTGCTCACTACCCAACTCAGGGACTGAACTCATGACCTTCAGGTAACTTGATCTCTTGGGTAATGAAAAACAACCAAGAGGTGGGCATTAGTCTGAAAAATTACCATATAATGATGATTCAGCATTTAAAAAATTCAAACTATAAAGCAAATTTATTCCAGATATAAAATATGTAGTTATAAAGAGGTTAATTTTTAGCATATCCACCATTTTAGATTCAAAGATGGCAGATATTCTTTAATAAAAAAAAAAAAATTCTATATTTGTTCCCAAGTTATAAAACTTATTGTATTTGCTATCCAACAAGGTCTTTTAAAAAGTGAAGCTTTGTTTAATAAACTAATATTTTAACATGTCCTTCCTGGGGAAAAAAAAAATATATCGAAGAGACATCTGTATTTTCTCTCATATTTATGACTTATATAAAAGAGAGGTTATCTAAACAGTACATGGGCTTTACAGGCACCCACTGTTTGTGCATACAGAAAAAATGAAATATAAAATGCAATTGTTTAAAGAATTAAATTAAAAAAAATATCCTATATATTTCTATTTTCTAACACAAACTTATGTCTAGTTGATAATTTGCTTAGATGGCTGACAGAAGCAAAAGAATTGGCTGGGAAATGGATGCATTGCCTTAAAAGACTAGATATATTTTGATTTCATCTAAGTAAAATTCTTTTGATGATAAAATATTGGATCGTCAGAAAATTTTATGCCAATTTTTAAGGGAAATTAAAACACAAAACAAAATTGTTATTAAATATTTTTTCAACTAAATATGAACCATTTTGTTGAACAACATTTCTCCATTTTTCTTTAAACTTAAAGATCCCACCTTCCCAGAATTTTGGTAAATTTTTTTGCAAAGAACTTATTAATGTGGCTTTTTATGTCATTGAAAGAATTCAAATTTTTACCATTGAGATTATATTGCAAGGACCTGAATAAATGAAAATCTGTGTAATGTGGGTTATTCTCAATCAATGCCTTAATTTGGTCATCATCTGTAGTTTGGAGGGTGGGGAGCTGCCTAGGCTTTCTTTAATCACCAACTCTAAACTTAACAAACCACTTTCATACAGTTCTGTCAGTTAAAGCACCTTCACCGTACACAGCATTTTTTTTTTTTGCTTGCAAGGTATTTTTTCCTTTGCAGTAATAACAAGAGCATTAAGTGTCTACAATACACATTATAGTCTTCCATTTTCATAAGGATGCAAAATTAACACAAATTAACTAATTTTAAACTTTCTTTCTCAAGAAATAGTTTGAAGTGTGCTTTTATAGGAAATATAAGCATATTATATCTGTCAATAAATTTGATGTGCTTTAATGTGTTGAAACATGAACAACTAAAAATCAGCATGAACTTTCTGGACAACCCAATTTGGCTCATGTTACTAACCCAGGATCCTGTTGCTGAACATTACATTTATACAACAAATCAAAGATAGAAATGCAATCCAAAATACTATTTTCATTCAGATCATGTGGTACCCAAACTCTGTAGCAGTTTGAGTACCCAAGCTCCACTAAGTACTCATGGATGATATATTTTGATAAATTTAGTGTTTCTGCCAATTCCTATATTGTTTAATGTGGGTTTGGTTGGTTTGGTTTTCTGGCATATCAACCACTTAATTTAATGCCAAATTTAGTTTATATATATATATATATATGTATATATATATATATATATATGTACTAAATATATAGAATTTGTAAATGTCTATAAGCTATATAAGCTAGAGCTTATTCGCTTGCGCACTGCCAAATAATTCCATGTACTACTGTCTAAGACAAGGATTTTTATTTAGTATAGGCAATGTATCATGTATGGCACTTAACTGACTGACTGATAGACAATTTGTTTGTACAATGTTAAAAGTTAACATATATTGATTACACATCAGTTTACATCCTTTATAAGAGATCAATTCTTTTCAGGAAGTTTATTATATGACTTGGATCAATTTTTGTAAATATTTCCTTATTTAATGTATGTTATTCTCAATCAATGTCTTGATTTGGTGATCATCTATAGTGGAGTGGTCTGTCTTCTACTTCAAGAAGTCTACAATCAGAAACTTTAAACTTTGTAAACCACTTTTGTACAGTTCCGTCAGTTAAAGCACCTTCACTGCACAGAACACATACCTTTTTTGTTGCTTGCAAGGAATATTTGTCTTTATGGTAATAAAAAATTCATGAAGTATCTAACATGCACCTTATAATCTTCAATTTTCATAGAGGTGTAAAATTGACATGAATTAAATAATCTTGAACTTTCTTTCTCAAGAGATAGTTTGAAGTGTGCTCTAATTGGAAATGTAAGCATATTATATCTGTTGATAAATTTGACATGTTCTAACATGTTGGAACATGAATGCCTAAAAAATCAACATGGACTTTCTAGACAACCCAATATATAAAAATACTTCAAAAGTGTAATCAGCACGCCATTGGACTGAATTTCTTATGAGGATTGGTACATTTTCTCGAGATTAAAAAAAATATTAGCCAGACTAATAGGCTGATACACTGTGTAGATTTTTGTGTACATGCATATAGTGTCTCCCCAAATGTATGCATACTTTTTAATAGTAGCTTTACTTATTACTTGAAAGTTAATTAAAAACTTTAATACATATATGATATTAAATTAAATCTAAATAACATTTTCTAGCCAAACAAAAAGTATATTTTTCTGTTTTGTTTGTAAAACATTGTGCAACCTTGAAAAATGTTTTTTGATAAAAATTCTACAATTTTCAGGATTAAATTTTTTGGTTGTTTTAAATGTAAAAAATTCACATAAATTGTAAATACTACCAATAACTTTATGAACAAAGTATTACTTCAAAGAAATTTCTGGAGAGATTCAGTTCTATAACTAACACTATTCCAGACAATTCTGGAAATGTTTAAAACCTAATTGAGCTTATCAAATTCTCTTGAGCAAGTTGGGTTCTATGAAGAATAGGTAGATTGTGCTGGTTAAGGAACATGTCAAACGAATATGCTGAGTGGCACACATGGGTATATTGTAGGCAGACATTACTCTGGTGAAACAGTTCCTTGGAGGGACAATGTTCTGGGTGTACTTCGCACTGTTCAAATTTCCCTATACAAATATCAGTGGTGAATAGGAGTTTTCAGTTACAGTACCTCTACCCCATTATTGTGGATCTTTGTTGCCAAATTTGTAGTGAATTGGTGGCGAAACTTCACTGCAAAATTGTAGTGACCAGTTTGTGCCGGAAGTAAGACACGGAACAAGAAGGTAGGTTCAAAACAGTGTATTAGTATAACAAGAAACAAGATATTCAAAGAAAGTGTTAATAAATAGTAATATAGAAATAAGTAAGTCTAAAGGTATTATTATGCTGCCTGATTAGCAGCTGTCATTAACTGTTGTACTTGACTACTTCTAACTAACTGCTCATAACTGTAGTATTCAATTACCCCCCACCCCCACCCAGGGCAAAATGTGGCTCAAGGCCTTTTTAATGTGCGTTTTCCGGGCCATATAGCACGGCCAAAAACTTCTGTCTAATTTTTCCCAGTTGCGACTACCCTTCAGCAAAGCCACGACTGGGTTAATGCTCTCTACCCGAAGGCAGAGAGCTGACAGTGTGCAGGGCAGTTACTGCGAGAAACTGCTCTGTAGAAGTCAAGCAGGTAATTTATATATAGCAAGTGAAAGAGTCCATTCCTCGTAGGAGGGTACCATAACACCCATGATGGCAGAAGTCAGACAAATTCACCCTGAAAGATATTGCTCTTCAAGTCTATGCTTCACACACAAATGGCCGTCCTTGCTTGAAGGCAGAACATGTTCTGAACATTACAGAATGCCAGGGGAACATCTTGCAACACCAGTGGAGCTTTATAAGTGAAAGCTTAGCTAGAGCTTACAGCGGACCTCAAATGGAATGACTATATCGAATCCATTGCTAAATCCGCTGCTATGAAAGTCGGTTCTCTGTGCAGGGCCCGGAAGTTTTTTTCAGTTTGAATCTATCTTGCACATTTATAAATCTACCATCTGCCCGTGCATTGAATACTGCTGCCATATCTGGTCGGGTGCTTCTGCTATTCTCCTTGGGCTTCTCGACAAGGTACAGCGGAGGGTCTGTAATGTGATCGATACCAACTTGGCAGACCGCCTGCAGTCTCTCTCTCACCAGCATGATGTGGCTTACCTGTGTCTCTTCTATAAATACTTTCATGGCTTCTGCTCCAATGAACTTAGATCACTGTTGCCCCCTAGATACGAATTTGCACGAGAAACTAGATTAGCAACTAGATCCCACCCTTTTACAGTGAAACCGATAAAATGCAACCGCAACTTCTACTCCAACAGTTTCTTTTCTTGCACTCCCCGACTGTGGAATTCCCTTCCACATGATTGCTTCCACGACGGCTTCAATCTCCAGGAGTTTAAATGTAAGGTCAATAGACACCTCCTAACACACTAACTCGCTCCCATTCTTTCAAACACTCTTCCCATCTGCCCAACCCTCATCCTTGGTATCCTTACCCATCTATCACCTTCCTTCTGACATTTCCTATATCTAACCACTCTTTCTCTTTACCTTCCCCTATGTAGCCCCATGTGAAATAGTGGCAATGGAATGCCTTGCTTGGGGTGAAATGATTAAAAAAAAAAAAGAAAAAAAAAAGAGGTGTATGTGTGTGTGCCTCTAAGCATGCTAAGTAAACAATTCCCAGCATTCCATGTTGATAGTTACTCTGATCTGACTTGTGAGCACCATACTTTCTGACACTGCTGTCCTTATGAGTAGTGCTCAATATCAATGACAGCACATTTATGAATATAAGCAGTGTGAGCAGCATCAATATTGCATTGTTACTGGCAGTTTCGTATTTCAAGCAATCAGGATCAGCTAAAGTGTGAACACTTATATTTCTTATACACAAACATATATGATCTGATGATTGCATTGAAACATGAAACTGACAGCCACCATGCAATATTGATCCCTATATCCATACTCTCTCTCTCTCTCTCTATATATATATACATATGTATATACACTACCAGCCATAATCATTAGGTTACACCAGTTTTTTAAAAGAAATGATGTATTTCATACTATTTTTAAGGTTTATTGCCAAATGAAAATAGAATGGTTCTTTTATTATTATTACTTTGCAAAATTGTACAAGGCAAGGAAGCAAAGATGAACTCGTTTGAATCACCCTAAATTTTCTTTATTTTTTCATTGATGAAACTGCAATATAGGTAATTATTAAATATTTATAAATTTATTTGATGCACATATTATTGGGCAATATTAACAAAAGAACCATTCTGTTTTCATTTACAATTATTCACTTGGCAATAAATACTAAAATATAGTATGAAATACATCACTTTCTTTAAAACACTAAAAAAAAAAACTAAACTTTCCCATTACACCCAATGGTGTGTAGGGCAGCATTTTTGCTGTTTCCGTAACAAACTGCTTTTTATGGGGCTGGGTTGTCAGCCCTGCACCCAGCCCCCAAACCTGGAGGAAGGTGATTTTCTAAGCGTACCTTAGATGTAACACACGGCCGAAAGCAGGGGGTGCCCAGTGAGGATCAAACTCACTACACAGTTATAATGATTCTGGTGAGATGAGCTTACTAACCATTACAGCACGCAGAGGTGCCCTTTTAAAACATTGGTATGGCCTAATAATTATTATAGTAGTATAGTATGTAAGAATTCTGGAAAAGCTAAAAAAAAATAACAAATAATTAAATTTTCCCTTGTCTATCATACTCAACAAACCATTGTTTGTTGAGTATGATAGACATTGTTTAAAAGAATGGCTGCTGCCTATATATATATATATATATATATATATAAAATCATGCTTACTTTCAACAACAGCTATCAGGCATGCCATTCCATCCACATTAGCCTCAGTACATCTACTTATTGAGTATGTATCATTGATTTTCTTTCTCCAATGCAGCTCAGTTTCAGTGTTTTTAGAGTTGATTTCCAGAATTTACATTTATGCACATTGATCATTTCTCTATAATTGATATGTGGGTGGACCTGAAGGAGACTACCACCACCTTTAAATTTGTTGTTTTTTGTTGTTGTTTTTTTCACTTTTTTCAGCACAGTCTTATTGGTTATTATATAAAGTTTCCAATTATCAAAAAAATTTCAATATATAAAGAATTTTACATGGGGGCTCAGTTTCTCATACAATGTTATAGTAAATCAATCTTCCATTTTGGAATCATTGGCATCTTCCTCGGAAACTCCAAGAATGGCTTTTTTCAAAAATTTCACAAAGGATTCAGGAGTTGAATATGTGCAGACAAAAAAGTTAATTGCACAGGATCAATTTACTGTTAGGTTGTATGAAAAACTGAGCACCTAACTGCTAAAATTGTTTAAATATTGAAATTTGTACAATTTTTTTGACAATCGGAAAGTTTACGGTTTAATTGATAAGATTACACTGAAAAAAGTAAAAAAAAAAATGATAATCAACCAATTTACAGGTGGTGGTAATGTTGTACTAGCAAGTGGTTACAAAATGGAGGATTGATTTACTATAACGTTGTATGAAAAACTGAGCTCCCCACCCCCCAAAATTGTTGAAATATTGAAATTTTTCCAAATTTTTTTTGGTCAGTCAGAAAGTTTAGGGTGTAATTGATAAGATTGCATTGAAAAAGGTAAAAAAGAGAAAAACAACAAATTTAAAGATGGTGGTAGTCTTCTTCAGGTCTGCCAAAATGTGCCCTAGTATTTTAGTTCTGTTCTACATTTTCTATGAGGACATGAATCCTTAAGATTTCTGCAAAGTGATAAGAGTAAAAAAATGATGAGCTCTATAATTAACAAATGTAGAAGATTTTGCATTTGAATTTTGTTTAATGACATATCAACCTCTGTGGGTTATTCAATGCCAAAAAGGTGGGTTTTTAAGATATTTTTTTATAATGTTTGGTTATAGTGAGAAGGTTGATTTAGTCAGATTTTGATGAAAAAGTAATTTTTCTTTTGTTTTAGAAAACTGAAGATGTCTTCTAGTTTTGCATTCAAAAATGTATTGCTGGTAACAATTTTCTCCTTTATAAATGTATCATGGTAATAATTTTTTTTCTTCAAAAATGTATATTTTTTCTATAAAAGCATATTTTTATACCTTTATAATGTTTTGACCCCAGTTTGGAAACTAACTATGTGCCAGTAGCTGGGACCCTAACAGCTACTGCCACTCTGGGTTAGAGTGGACCTGGAACAACAGCAATTAAGAAGTAGTTCCATGCCCCACACAACCTCCCAATCAAAGGCTTTGCTGCCAGGTGTTGTTTACTACAAGATTTTCATTGCAACATTTTGAAAACTTACAATATATATATATATATATATTGAAAAACAGTAGCTACTCTGTCATCTATGCATCATTCATTCAGCAATGAATTAGAACACTCTCAGCTATTGGGCATGTGTAATGATAATATACACACTAAAAAGTCTGCCTCCTTCTATCGAGCACTCGTAGCTCAGAGGTAGAATCACTGACTGACACCAATTCTGTTGGGTTTCAACCCTGGGTAAAAAGCAATCGGCTGTCTAACCGTACTGATGAGCTGTGATACAGCGAAACAGATCTGTCTGCGGATGACTAGATAGATAGATAGATACTTCAAACAGACTCATTTATTACAAAATCAATCAAAATATTTCTTTAAAGATGCTTTGAATATTTAATGTATATGACATAAGGAAATGTATATGCTAACATAAAAAAAAAAGAAAATATTTGATTTGGCTACATATGAAATTATAACTTACAAAGAAATTTTAAACATTTATATCATCTTTGACTAAATCTCAGAGGTCCAATAAAAATAGCTGCTTGGAAAAGTCTCTTTGAAAAATCTGAATTCAATCACTTCTCTCAAAGTACTTTAACTACTATATATATATATATATATATATATATATATATATATATTGTAACTAAGTTGTTGAACTCGTAGGTTTTTGAACCTTTTGTTCATGCATTTACTTTTATAAAGAGTGCTCGATACAAATGTAGAGCGTTACGCTGTAATGGTTGTTACAATGTATATATATATATATATATTGTAACTAAGTTGTTGAACTCGTAGGTTTTTGAACCTTTTGTTCATGCATTTACTTTTATAAAGAGTGCTCGATACAAATGTAGAGCGTTACGCTGTAATGGTTGTTACAATGTTTTTATAAATTCATAGTATCACTACACAAAAATTTTCGTGTTTTGAAGCCAGCCCATTATGTTGTTGGCTTCATCTTCAGGTGGTTTTGAAAAATTTTAGAAATCCAAAATCTATTTTATTTTAGAAGTTTTGGATTGAGATATATATATATATATATATATATATACACACACACATAAACACAGCTTAATTCAGATAAACACAAAAAGGCTCATTAGCATAACCTATAAATAATTTCTGAACTTATAAATAGAAATTATTCTAATTTGTGTCTGTAGAAATGGACAGATACAATCTGAGGGCATTGAAAGTTTTGGATTGATATTTATTGAAAATAAAAATGTTATCTAATAAAAGCATGATTCCCAAAGGAAACTAATTGCTCCTAAAAGAAGTTTTTTTGATCTTATTGAAAGAATCTGGAAAATAATATTTAGTATTAGCTTTTTTATGCATTGATTAACTAGTTTAATAATCACAGCATAATAAATACAGTATTATCCTCAGGTGCAGTTTTATTCTGTAATTTGTTATGCAAGGGAATATTTAGTAATTCCTCATTTACTCTTCTAATACAAGACATATAGAGGACTTACAAAGAGTTTTACCTGATGTAATCTCAGTTTGGATTTCTGGAAAGTTCAAGCAAGAAAACTATCACTTTTTATCTAAAACACTTGCAGTAAGCATAGCAGATCTGTAGCCATTTATGCAGTCTTGATAAAGAAAAATCTTCTATCATATAATATGGATGCAAATTTTAGTCTCATATTTTTGCAAAATATATACTTCCCAAGCTTTATAAATACAATCTCTGATATTCAAAATTGAAAGCTGATTATATGCAAATGTTAAATTGTCATGAGTTTAATGATATATAAATAATTTGAATATAAGGATCAAAATCCAACAAGATGAAAAGAATAAGTAAAGAACAGGTAGGAAAAAAGTGTCTTTAATCTAATATGTTTCATTTTAGCAAGCTTCTTCAGAGATTTTTTAAAGATGAAGGATTTAAAAGTTTTTTTTTTAAATTAAAAAAATCTTTTAAAAGTCCAAAGTTTGATGTATGATTTGACAGGTTGAGGTATGATTTCATTGGTCAGATACATGTCACATGTAATAAAGTAATAGATAAATATTTTAAATATAGAGGAAAAGCTTGTGTCTGCTTAGATGTGTATGCCACGTGTAATAAAAACACTAAATGTTTATTATGAATATAAGTATATGGAAGCAAAAATAATGCATGTCAAGTGTATTTAAACTATAGACAAATTAATTGTGTGTATGTTTTATTATCATTATTATATACTACTAGCAGTATAGCCCGGCGTTGCTCGGGTGTAATGAAAACTTTAAAACTAATCCATGGTCCTGGAGCTCAGACTCTTTGGACGTTAGCACGAAAGACTAAAAAGCAATAGTTGTTTCCAGTTAAAGCGAAACTGTAGACTGAAAGAAAAATGCATGGATGTAAGTCAAATTTTGATTTCTTGGTATCGATATCAAATAAGTTTTTTTCGGCGTAAACTGAATTTTGAAGGCTAAATAAGTCCTCTGAGTAAATGGTATCATGGCTGAGACTAAGAACTACAATTATACCTACTTAGAGCCAAACCTGAAGCAAAAACTAAAATAAAAGGGCTGAAAAAAATACAGACATACAGGCAGATAAACAGACACACACACACAAACATCTTGCCTTTTATATAATCGATTTTCTGCACTATTGTAAGAACTGCAACCTTGAAACTTCTGAATATCGTTTCTTATGTCTTTCTCTATGAGTGTATCAGATTTGATTAAAATCGGATCACTCCTTCTATAACCCGATTTTTTTTATTATTAATATTTATTGGGGATACCTCCACACAAAACCTAGCTAAGAACACTCGCAGACGCATATAGTACAACTGTGTAAATTTTCAAGAAAATCGGTTCAGCCATTTCGGAGTCTATATTTAACAGACACACACACAGACAAAGTTCCATTTATAAATAAGTTTAGATATTATATCATCTTCAAGTTTATAACAACACAGAATTCTTCTTTTACGTGTTTTGTCCTTTCAAGATGTAGGTGATCATGGCCTTCCATGTCACTCTATCCCTGGTGGCTCTTAGCACACTTTCTCCTGTTACACAATGCAACCCCGCTTCTGCCATCCACTCGCTCAGGCCAGTCAAACATGTTACACGCTGTTTTCTACTGTCTCTCCTTCCCTCTATCTGGCCTGTTAGTATCAAGTTCTCCAAGTCCTCCTTCTGTGTTGTAAGAACTTAAGTTGTCTCTTCCTGATGCTCAGTATTAATTTCCTTTCCGTTTCCATCCTTTCCAAAACCTCATCATTGCTCACATGATAACTGCAGCAATTTTTCCGTAGAACCACATTCCAGTTGCTTCAAGTTTTTCTTTCATCTTCAATGATATTGTCTAGCATATTGAAGAACTGACATCACATAACAATCCAGTACTCTCTTCTAAGTCTCTAGTGAAATTTTTCTGTCTCTTAATACTCTACTTAGTTTCTGGAATGCATCTTTCACCATGCCAACTCCCCTTTGGTTAGTTTAAAAGCTCCAGAAATCTTCTAAAGAATAGTTTTCAGTAAATTTTTATGCATTAAAAATGGGTAAATTATCATCACTTTCTGACATTCAAAGAACCTAAATATTAACATTACACAGGTGATTTTCTAAGCACAGCTTAGATGTGGCACAAGATTGAAAGTACAGGACACCCAGTGAGGATCAAACTCACTACTCAATTGTAATGATTCTAGCAAGATAAGCTTGCTAACCATTACACCACCTCGAGTAACATCACACAGAGAGGAGTACTCAGATCATGAAATCTTCGACGAAATGTTTTTTTTTTTTAATCATATCACCCCGAGCAAGGCGGTAATGCCACTGATGTGCAGGGGGCTATGTAAGAGTGAAAAGATTGGAAAAGAGAAAGCCGGAGACCACATCCTAAACAGGGAACAAGGGATGAGCCTCTACACCTGTTCAATAGACGTGGGTGGAGTGTCAAACCGGGTGATAGTTTAGCCTATCTACTCCAATTGAAAAAAATAAAAAAGAAAAGAGTGAAAAGATTGGAAAAGAGAAAGCCGGAGACCACATCCTAAACAGGGAACAAGGGATAAGCCTCTACACCTGTTCAATAGACGTGGGTGGAGTATCAAACCGGGCGATAGTTTAGCCTATCTACTCCAGTTGAAAAAAATAAAAAAGAAAAGAGTGAAAAGATTGGAAAAGAGAGGTTTATAGTAAAACTGAACTTCACTATACTATTGCCAAGTACAAAGCTGATTACTTATCCTGACTGAAAAATAAGCAAATATCACAGAAAAAAAAAAAACTCTAAAGATCTTCATATAATCCATCCTTTCATGATCTCTTAAATGTAAAACAATTTGAAACGCCTTTGCTTCTTAGAATCATGGAAACTTTTTTTTCAGATTGGGCAATGAATTTTGCCTGATATGTTATAAACCTGTTTGAAAACCAAAATTGAATGTAGAAATGTAAAAGAAGTGTCTGGAATTCACTAAAAAGCATGCATATTAGACAGAGGAACAATGAAGAAACTGTGTTCTTTGATGAGTTCACACTGCAACAATTTGTTGTCCATCAGCGTTATCTCAAAAGGCTACCAACAATACAAACTATGTTTGCAGCACATTTATGCTTGATGCTGTTCCATGCCATAAGGTAAATAAAGAGCAAAAATATCCTAAGTCTGTCAAGGTCACTACATTGGAATCGTCTAACAATAACCCTGACCTTAATCCTATAGAAATATATGAAATGTTATAAAGAATAAGGGTGCAGCCAGCCAGCTTTTATTGATGCTATCAAGAATATTTGGACCATCTGGAATTTCAGAAAAAACATTGCCAGAATCTCATAACCAGCATACCTTGTAATGAAGCAGTTATTAAGGTGAAAGGTTGTCATTCAAATTTATTCAAGTTTATATTGAAATTGATAGCAAATATAATGCTTTTAATAAATTTGATGCATTGAAGTGCATACTGCCTTTTATTTTTATACTGTTGAGATGTTTTCATTTTTGGCGATGTTGGTTAGCCTTATATATATATATTATTGTTGGGGCGCTCTCCACCTTTGTTCTACTAATGGACTATTCCAATCACTACATAAAGTGGTAGTGGAAAGACCTAGGAGGGAATCGAGTAACCAGTCTTGATACCAAGTCAGTCGAGTATTTCCGGTAGTGAACCGGAAGTGTGCTATTCTCAGAATCTACGTCTTACAATGATACGTGTTACTAAACCCTTGTTCCTGTATACTACTAATACTCTGTTGTAAATACTATTTTCCGGTTATATATTCCATTTACTATATTTCCGTTGTTTGTAATTATTTACTCAACCATTTCTGTTACGCACAACATAACAATTATATAGGTACCTCCATCCATTTTCGATACCTAAATTTAAATTTTAAAAATAAATAAGTTCTCTTCAAGCTTTAAAATTAGCTTTAATTGCAGTAAATGTTTTTTAGCCGCTAACTCAATCAAAACAAAACTTTCTGACAAAATTTCGAAAATGGTAGAAAGGATTAAAAAATTTTTAAAAATAATTAAAAAATACTTTGATCTTTTCTCTTAATTTTTTGTATCTGTCAAGTATTGACTTTCATAAAAATATAACAAGTATTGACTTTCATAAAAATATAACAAGTATTGACTTTCATAAAAATATAACAAGTATTGACTTTCATAAAAATATAACAAGTATTGACTTTCATAAAAATATAACATAAAAATATAAACATTTTGAGGGAAGAAGTTTGTTTTATTAAGTTTGGGACCTTTTTTATTCATACTATGCTGTTTTTGTTATCGATTTGACTGGAGGTACCTATTATATATATATATATATATATATATATATATATATATATATATATATATATTTCTCAAATCGGTCAAATTCTTTTACCTTTGTATAGCTCTAGGTCATGTTTATTTAATCTATATTATCTTATGACCTTGTACTAATATGTAAAAAACTATCATTTCATGCTGGAAATAATTATGCTCATCCTATTGAAGATATTATCAAAGGGAAAGGTGGTCATACAAATTATTAGTTTACATTGAAATCAATAGCAAATAAAATGCTTTTAATAAATTTGATGCATTGAAGTTAGTACTACCTTTTATTTTTATACTATTGAGATGTTTGTTTGTACAGATTGATTACAAGAATGAAAGTTACTTTTATTGGTATTGTAATACTTTACAAATATAAACATCTAGTAATAAGTATCACCAGTCTGAAGGTAAAATAAGCCTTTCTTCCTGTAATCCAAGGTTCTAACCTGAATTTCGCCTACAAATACTAGTTTCATGTGCATTTTATATCCAAGTTGAACGTTTGACCATACATTAATTTATGAACTTGGTTTTTTATGAAAGTCAATACTTGACAGATAAAAAAAAGGAATATGAAATTTAGACTCGTTATTTCTTTTAACTTGAGCAAAAAACTGAATGAAAAGAAAAGAGAAAAAAGGACTGAGCACTCACCATGAACAATGTATGTGAAATGATGGCAAGGAATTTGCGTGATTAGCATGGCAACAGAATTTTTTCACTTCTCTACTGATCAATGTCACCTTTGACCTTTTTTCTGGAAAAAGAGAAAAATGAAAGAATATTAATTTGGATCATTCACTTATTATTTCTATTTATAGCAATAACAAAGAGATGAAGAGAGAATGAATAAAAGAAACATGGAAAATTCTTTACATTTCTTGCAATGGTCAGTTATGACAATAAAATTGTTTATTTACAGGAACAAATGAGCTGTAAAATAGACAGCAAATCTTTTCAAAAACAATATGAAAAATAACAAAAAATGTTCTTACACTAACTAAAATACTCAAACCAAAACAGAATTTTACTAACCTAATAATTTGGTTGAAATGCCAAAGCAGAATTTAGATTATGTAAATGAGAACCAGATTAGCGCAAAAAAAAATCTTGACAAAGGTGTGTCTGGCATAGGTAAAGAGTTGTATTCTCTTGAATAATTGGCTGTTTGTTAAAGACAGTCATTCAACAGAGATGGCATTAATTGCTAAATTTGCATAGCCATTGGTTTAATTTGCATGAGACTGCTGATGCTTGATTGTCAACGAATCATAGCCATTCTGTGTCTGACGTTTGTTTGTGCTACTTGGTGCTGATGGTTAGGATAGCACAACTCAGTTTGGGAACTTTATTTTACTGCACCTTAGACTTTTTGGCTACTCAGATTTGCAACTGCTTGTATTTTCTACAAAATATTTTTACAACAGATTTTTCTGTACAATTTAAAAAAAATTGAAACTGTATCTAAAATCTAAATTGTGGATTCACTTTATACAGGAGTAATATTCTGGCAATGTTGATTTTTGTACTAAAAAAGTAACTGTGTATAGTGATGCTACTCTGAAATGATTTCTAGCATAAACGGCCAGCTAACTGGAAATGTTAATTTATTTCTTATAAATGACCATCTCAAATCTATGACCAGCAGTTTCTTATGAGAAATGCTTCATTTTGTCATCTCTTAAGTATACAAAGATGGCCTGAAATTTATACTAGCTTCTAAAATCATCTTATAACAATTCATTGCTTAAACTAATTGCATTCATCTTCTATGCATTTTTAAGTGGAGATTGCTGTAAACACATAAATAAAATGAATTCATCCTTTTTATTTATAAAAATAGTGGGTTACATTAAGTATGGGATTACATTGTACAAAAATACTCCCATTCAGAATTTACATTATCTTTTAAAATCATTTAAATAAAACAATGCATTGGGAAAACTCATTCATTCTCAATTGGGGATTAAACACAAAAGTGTTTTTTAACACTTTTTTTAACCTAGATTTTTAAATATGAAAATAAAGGTCTCATACATGAACTCACATTGTACATAAATAAAAGACATTAATATGAAAGACAAAGTACATGAAAAAAACTTAATTTGATTAATCCAATGCAAAAATAACAAAGACAAATAAATAAATATTAATAAGAATTCTAAAATCTGATGAAGTAGAATTTTGCTAAATTAATCTGCTAAGTTTTGGTAACTTCCATCAATCTACTTTAGAGTTATTTTGTTCATGATTTATTGAACTGAAGTGGATTAGAGTTCCTTGTGGAGAATAGGGCCACAGTCTTATAACACTAGATCAGTAGTTCCCAAACTTTTTTCTCTCATTTCCACCTACACTCAGTTCAACCATCCAGATTTCCCCCTTCATGTGTATGAGAGAAAGAGCAGTTAAACCACACTGAGACTATTTACTAATTTATTTTTCAAATGTACAAATATACTGATAAACTTATAGTTACAGAGTAAAGTGGATAGAGAGTAGTTAGTAACAACTAAGCATAACCATAGAGAGTGGTTAGTAACAAATAAAAGGACTTTTGTTTGCTCTTCTACTTCGGAATTAAATTAGTGAGAAGGGTGATGCTGCTTCTTGGGCACCAGTGTATCAACATCAGGGTTAGTTTTGGCAAGTGTGCAACGTATGAGATTTTTTTTATTTCGTAGAAAGTGTAATTATTTCCCCCCAGGTAGCTTCAAATTTCTCTCCAGGGGGAAATTTTCCTCGGTTTGGGAACTGCTGCACTAGATGTTTCTGCTGTAGTTTCCATAGAATTTAGCTTTTTTTACAAGGTGAAATTGCTAGACCCATGCCAAACTAGGTTTGAAATCAGAATTGTTTGTCTCATAGATTGGTTTTCAACTAATGCTAGAAAACCCAAACTGAGTTGCTGTTTAATCGTTCACTAGGCAGGGGGAGTGGAGAACAGATGGATTCATTCCTTTCCATGGGCATTTGTTTAAAAGTGAATGCAACCGACTTGACTAGAATATGAACTTGGCATGACAATGCCACTTTCTGCATGGTAACAACTATGCTACATGCAGACTGTTTAACTTAAAAAGTCAGTCAGTTAAGTGCCATACATGATACATGCTTTGGGCAATCATGTCTTGGAAGATACATGACTGACTGGGCAGAAGATTATCCCGCAGTAAGTTGCCATTGCTTTCTGCAGTAGATTGGTTGCCGACCAAGGCTAAAAAACCCAATCTGTTCTATTATTTAACCCATAACTGGAGGGAAGAGATGAATTAATACCTTTCCCAATGGTATTTGTGCGCAAGTGAATGCAATGGATTCAACTAGAATTTGAACTCAGCACCCCGATTTGTCATTCTGAGTTGATATTCATTGCACCACAATGCACATCCATTAACTTAGAAAGCAATCCTCAAAAATTCAAAGAGAAATTTGAAAAGTTAAGTGATTTGTTTGCTTGATTAACTTTTGCTTTCTTGCACTCCTTGACACAGCATTTGGTTCTCACTTGATTGGCAGGCCACAGAATGAAAGATATTTCAAGTTTGAAAGTTTCCTTTCCAAACATAATGAATAAACAGTATTAGATAAATATTTATTTTTGATTTTCTTCAAAATATTTCAGCTTAAATGTTAAGAGTTAATGAAACATGGAGTGTGATCCATATAAATAACTTTGATCAGAAAATGTAGAATTTCTAATTGATTCAGTCAGAAATTCTGTAGCTTAAAATTGGAAACTTACGTCACATCAGTCAGTCAGTTAATTGCCATACGTGAAACACGCTTGGGCGATCATGTCTCTTTCGAGAAATGACTGACTGGGCAGAATATTATCTCGCAGTAGGTTGCCATTGCTTTCTGCGGTAGACTGGTTGCCAGCCAAGGCTATAGAACCCAATCTGTCCTGTTATTTAACCCATAACTGGAAGGAAGAGATGGATTAATACCTTTCCCAAGGGTATTTGTGCGTAACTGAATACAATGGATTCAACTGGAATTCGAATTCGGCTCCCCGGTTTCTCATTCTGAGCCAATATCCACTGTACCACAACGCACATCCATTTTATCTCAAATGTTCTGTAAACCAGTCAGACATTTTACTGAATTAAACAATTATCTGAGCCGATATCCACTGGACCATACACAGCTCATTAAAAATCAGGAATTTCTTCAGGATAAATTTCTTTATTAAAAATATATATATATATATATATATATATATATATATATATATGAAAAGCTTTCAGTGAGTGCAGATTATCCCTTTTTTTTTTTACTGAATAAGAAATAAAGTTATGTATACTATAGAAGAATAAGAAAATACTAGAGGACATTAATGGACCAAAAAGAAAGAAAATAGATTTGTCACTTAAGAATGAATGCAGATACCAGACTTTACATCCATCTAAAAAGATACTGAGACCAATTAAATGAAAAAAAAAAAAACTAGAAACAATTTCAATATTTATAAAGTTTGATGTTTTATTTTTTTTCCAAGTATTCAATATTTTGAAGATATTTATTAATGGATGTCTGGAATAGATTATTTAGTGTAGATCACATTGAAAGATGTTCACAAATTAAACTTGATTTTTTTTTTAGATATATATTGAAATGGTCACAATGACAAAAAGATGAAGAATTTAACCTACATGTAAATGAAATTAAAAGCTACTTTTGATATTCCCTTTTTGGAACACATTTATTTATTATTTATTTATTTTTTTTAATTATATCACCCCAAGCAAGGCGGTAACACCACTAATGTGCAGGGGGCTACATAAGAGTGAAAAGATTAGAAGAGAGAAAGCCAGAAACCACATCCTAAACAGAGAACAAGGAATGAGCCTCTACACCTGTTCAATAGATGTGGGTGGAGTGTGAACCGTGTGATAGTTTAGTCTATCTACTCCAATTGAAAAAAAAAAAGAAAAGAAAAGTGAAAAGATTGGAAAAGAGAAAACCGGAAACTACATCCTAAACAGGGAACAAGGGATGAACCTCTTCACCTGTTCAATAGACGTGGATATTTATTATAATTTCTACCTTTTTATACATTTACTTGCTTATTAACTTGTACCTTTCATTTCAGGAGGATGTGCATTGTGGTGCAGTGGATATCAGCTCGAACAAGAAATTGGGGAGCCGAGTTCGAATTCCAGTTGAATTCATTGCATTCACTTACGCGCAAATACCCTTGGGAAAGGTATTAATCCGTCTCTTCCTTCCAGTTATGGGTTAAATAACAGGACAGATTGGATTCTATAGCCTTGGCTGACAACCAGTCTACCGCAGAAAGCAATGGCAACCTACTGCGGGATAATCTTCTGCCCAGTCAGTCATGTCTCTTGAGACATGATCGCCCAAGCGTGTTTCACGTATGGCACTTAACTGACTGACTGACCGTTCATTTATCTATAATAGAGTTATATATTTTTATTTATTTATCTCTAAATTAAATTTTATGAGGGAAATTTATGCATTGTTAGACAAGACCTAAAAATATACAGTTTTTTTTTCAGCTGATTCAAATTTGCAATTTTTCTCTGAGGAAATTCATTTCAAGTACCAGCAGGATGGAAATCTGCAAAATTATATTAGAATTTTCTTAATGCATAAACATAGAAGAGAATTATCATACAAACTGTATTTTTGCCATCTAAACCTATTTAACAAAAAATATCAAAATATAGCAAATCCTTTTCATTAACATTTGCTTATAAACATATTGTGATTTTCCATTCACTTTTATTTTTGATATTTTATGATCCTGATATTGAGGTTGAAAGTTGATATAAATTAAATTTGATGGAGTTATGAAGATTCAGATGAATAAACCACTGCTGTGTGAAAAGAGAACAAAAATTAATTCCATTGAAAATTTCTGACAGGGAGATCTGTCTCAACTGAGTGAACAGAGATGGTGGGTTAAAATAGAGAACAGCTTATTAAGGCCATATAATCACATGACCTAAAATAACTCCCATCTCCTTGGCAACTTCTCAATATGATTTTTGACTTTATAGTTAACAGGTATTATGCTTTAATCTTAAGTCACTAAGAAAATAGAAAAAAAAAAAAGGAAATCCTGTACTGTTATGTTATTATAAAAAACACATGTCCCTTTTTTATGTTTGAATAAGTTTTTCGTCTCATACTTAAGTGATATGCAAAATCTTGAAGGTTCAAAATAAAATTGGTACATGTTTATGATCTTCAAAGACAAAGCCATTGCACTTGGTTTATTAATGTCTTTTTATTTTATTTTATTTTTTTTTTTTTAATCATATCACCCTGAGCAAGGCAGTAATGCCACTGATGTGCAGGGGGCTACGTAAGAGTGAAAAGATTGGAAAAGAGAAAACCGGAAACCGCATCCTAAACAGGAAGCAAGGGATGAGCCTCTTCACCTGTTCAATAGACGTGGGTGGAGTGTGAACTGGGCGACAGTTTAGTCTATCTACTCCAATTGAAAAAAATAAACAAAAAAGAAAAGTGAAAAGATTGGAAAAGAGAAAGCCGGAAACCACATCCTAAACAGGGAACAAGGGATTCTGAAAAAGAATGATAACATGTACAAATGCCTAATATATTTGGTGTTTATGAATAAAGCTATCATGTAGGAACATTTTTAACATGTCAGATTTTATATGAAGGGCTTGTTGAAGTGGCATAGAAGCCATTGCATTACAAATTCAATTCTCATAGAAAATGAATCAGTTGTTAAATGGGAAGGTAAACTCTTTTTTGGTTGACGGATATTTTGAAAACAGTCCAGTGAGAATTGTCATCATGCAATGTTCCTAAATTTTGTTTTTATATATAAAGCCAAAACTTTGTGTAAACTAGTATAACAGTTGTAGGCATGAAATGTGGAATCCCTGAGCCAAGTTCAAATACCAGCCTAGTCTCTGCATTCACTTTCACACAAGAGCCTATAGGGAAAGCATGTAGCTATATCTCATATGCCTCACCAGCTATGGTTTAAATAGCAAAGTACAACTGGCTCTTAGTCTAAAGTAGAAACTATTCTAAACTTAAAACAATGCAGAAGGCAATGTGAATCCATTCAACTACCTTTCCCAAGAAGTAATGGATATTCATATATAATAAAGGAAATAGAATCTGTGGAGAGCCATGATCACATATAGAGATGACATTCAAAGTAAGAAATAGAAATTTAACTAATAAAGCAATATTTCTGTTTTTGTTTCTTAGCATATGTATTGTAATTTGGTTTAATTTTATTGTGATGACATATATTAATATAAATAAAACAATATTAAATACAATAGCTTGTTGACCTGCACTGATACAATAGTATTGAAATCTGACCAGAGATTTTGTAGTTTCTGATATTTTCAATTTGAGTGTTTAGTTTGCATTTTGCAGGAACATGTGAACTGCAATGTAGACAAGAAAACATTTCTAAAATGAGTTGACAAATAAGAAAAATGTTTTATGCTAGGCTAAATCTACTAAAACACATTAAGCAAAAATTAATTTGAAAACACATTCTAGCTAACTGAATAAATTGGTTGAAATACCAAAGCAAAAATTTAGACTGATTATTTGTTTTACAAAAAAAAGAGAAAACACAGGTAGCTTTTAATTCTATTAAAAATCTATTATCGATAGTCCCCCTGTTGTAAAAGCAACAACAATCTTACGATAGAAAGGCTAATTAATGAGATTATGTTATTTAAGTTTCCAACATTTTCCAGTAAATTTTATTTTTATTTAATCATCACATGTTAACTTAAATTTCAAGGGTGACATTTCAGTGCTTTTATAATATTAGCTTGGGATGTGCATGTAGCTAAGTTCAAATTCTAACCAACACTATTGCATTAATCTTTGCACAAATACCCTTATTAAGGTACAATTCCATCTCCTCTCTCTCCCTCCTCAGCTAAGAGCTAATAGCAAAGCAGACTAGATTCTCTAGCCTTGGTCAGCAATCAGTCTAGAAGAAAATTAACATAACGAATTTATAGACTGATTAATAATAATTTTGATTAGTGATTCTTTATTGTTCATTAATTATCTTAACTGTTGCATGTGGGTGGGGGGAGGACCCAATCTGTCCTGCTATTTAACCCATAACTGGCAGGAAGATTCGAATTAATACCTTTCCCAAGGGTATTTGCGTATAAGTGAATACAATGGATTTGGCTGGAATTCGAACTCGGCTCCCCGGTTTCTTGTTCCGAGCCAATATCCACTGCACCACAACGCACATCCTAATCATGGTTGTAGGTTACATAATATTATAACTTTTATACATCTGAAGATGTGCACAGGTTCAGTTTTTTTATAGTATTTATTTAATGTAAAACCCACTCATTCACTTGTAAAGCTGGAGTTAGCATACTGATCTCAGAAGCTATTTTTCTAACAAGTTCAGTCACCCGTTGAAAATTATGGCCTTATACCAGATATTAACGGCAAGTTGATTTTAATTTGTAACACATTCAAGACACATAACGATAACATTAATTGACTGATATGTTTATTATGGTTCATCAACACTTTGTGGGTTATTTAAAGCTGACACATTTTGGATTGTAACAATTTTTTTTTGTGAGTTAATATTGCATTAACAATTGTTTAAGAATAATAATGAGTTTGTACAGATACAAGTCATACTATTTAACCTATAGCTGAAGGAGGAAATGATTTCAGACCTTTCCCATAGGCCTTTGTGCATAAGCAAATGTAACAAACCTAATTGGAATTTGAACTTGGCTCTCTGATTTCTAATTCTGAGCCACTATCCTATAACGATGATGAAAACTGGACAATATAATAAAATATTAAAAATAAATTTTACTTTTTATTTGCTCATTTGACTTTAACTAGGAATGTTTGGGATGAATACCAATATTTGGTCATAAAATGGTGAGTTTTAACCATAAATCATTATTCTTTTCTTGCCTTCCCTGTTAGTAACAGAGAGATAACCCCTTCCACTTCACAAAGAGGCAAACTTCTGAGTGGATATTTGGCTATAAACCTGATCTATATTTTGAAAGATGCCTTCCAAAAGCTAAATAAAGTATTAAGAAAGAAAAATTTTGTTAGCAACAATGAAAAGAGTGCTGAACCATTATGTAATATCAGTCCTTTTATTTGGCATTCAATGCTGTACAATTTCTTCATCAATGAAAGGGAGACTTCAGGCAACAGAGATATGATTCTGCCAAGGATACCATGAGAATAACATGAACGTATGTAAACAATGAGAATTTTAAAGGAAAATAAGAACCAAAAGAGCATTTGTACTTAGTTGAAGTTTCTAGAATGCATAATGAGGAAAGAAGACTTAGAGAAGTTGACACTCACAGAATATACCGAAAGCAAGAGGAACAGCAAACAATTTTGAGTACCACCAACCCTATCAACAATTTTGTGCAAATGATAGGCAGAATAAAGTTGGTTGGTTGTTTTTATGGCATATCAACCTTGGCGGGTCATTTATTGCCAACTAAATTTTATTTATTTATTTTATTTATTTTTCTTTCAACAATTTATTGTTTTTATATTTTTGTGTCTAGTAATATTTTTTCTTTTTGCATATCAAGATTCATTGGGATTTGTTTTTAAGGGCAGGGTCCCCAAGTCCTACTCTTGTTATTTAACCCATAACTGGAGGAAAGGGTAGGATTAATACCTTTCCCAAGGGTACCAGTGCTTAAGTGAATGCAGGGTATTTTTTAACTGGAATTCAAATTCGGCTCACAGATTTCTCTTTCCGAGCCGATATCCACTGCACCACAACACACATCTGTCACTAAATGCTTACAGCACTTAGTATTCCCAAGCTGTCACCCATCTAAGTACTGACCAGGCTCAACGTTGCTTAACTTTGGTGATAGGCCGTAAGCCCGCAGAATAAAGAATAGGAAAGATAGTAATGAGACAAACTACTTAGAGGTACGAATGATAGGAGAAGCATAATCATCCAATGTCCTGAAGGAATACAGTACAGGCAAGAAGAGGTTTACTCTTTTTACTCTTTGTGTAAAATGGATGTATAACTACCGATTCAGTAATTCATTTGTGATTTTCATCCTCTAAGACATTAAATATCTTAACACGAGTTAAGAAAAGGTTGTGAACATGGGAATGAAGACAGTTGCGTAGGTAGAGAGAAAGGAAAGAATAAGATACACCGGGTGATATAGAAAGGGATGGAGTTAAGTGGATAAGAGATGGGAATTGACTTTGCATTTAAATTCTTGGAGATTGTAACTGCCGGGAGGGCAAATATTTGGAGGGGAGTTCCACGGAGGGAAAGTGCGAGAAAGGAAGCCACTGGTAAAGAATTGTTGCCTGCATTTGGTTGATTTAACTGTAAACGGGTGGGACCTTGTTGTCAGCCTGGTTGCATGAGTAAATCCTTGTGGAATGGGCACCAGTGGCCTAAGTTCGTCAAAGTGGAGGCCATGAAAGTGTTTGTAGTAGAGATAGAGGGAGGCCACATTCTGTCGGTGAGAGGGTGGCTGGAGTCTAGCTGCCGGGTCGGGACCAATTACATTACAGATTCTCCTTTGGAACCTGCCGAGAACACTGAGATGAACTGCGGGGCGCCTGACCAGATGTGACAACAGTATTCTATGTGGTTTCCAGCTTTCTCTTTTCCAATCTTTTCACTATTACGTAGCCCCCTGCACATCAGTGGCGTTACCGCCTTGCTCTGGGTGATACGATTAAAAAAAAAAAAAAGTGTCAGTAAATTTATCAACGTAATTTAACTCTTTTAGCACCAATTTATGTCTCTGTTTATTTACATAGCTAAGACATACATCAATCACACAGAAGTTTTATTTGTGATATCATGTATAGAACTGAAATCTGAGACCTGAGTTGAAATTCCAATTGAATTCAATGCAGTCAATTACATACAAATACCCTTGGGAAAGGTATGAATCCATCTCTTCCACCTCCAACTATGATTGATTTTTATAGCCTTGGTTGGCAATCAGTCTACTGCAAAAAAATGGCAACCTGTTGTGAGAAAATCTTGTCTAGTCAGTCATGTCTTGAAAGTGACATGATCACCCAAGCATGTATAATGAATGGCACTTAACTGACTGATTGAATTAATTATCAATGCATTTTATTAGTAAAATAATTTCTAATGAATTTCGATATAAAATTTGACTATTATTTTCTGTATTGTTTGAATGAAAATTTTCACTTATGTGTTTAAGAAATCTTACTCTTAATATTATGCATGGTTATATTATCATTATTATCAAGTATCAAAATAAACTAACTTGATTTTTTGTTAGTTACCAATCATCTTTAATAGAATGGATATTACTGATCTTTAGAAAGATGGTCAATAATTGGTGGTAAACTGGGTTAGTTTTAGCCATAAACCATTGCATTCTTTTAGTATCACTGTTTTTCTTTGACTGCATTCAAATGGCTAAAACCAACCTCTATCAGATAGCATTTTTATTTCTTAGACTCTCATATTCTTGCTCATTTGGGTTGTTTGTGACTTAATTAAACTTATTGAATTGTCATATATTTTCTGCTAATTAATTCTCTGTTAAGCTATTCAGGAGAACAAAAAATTTAAATGCATGTAGAAGGATGGCTTGAAAGCTAAACATGTGTAAAGGAAATTAACATTATTCAGTTCTTTCATGAAAAATGGATATCTTATTCCAGTAGCCAGCCATATTGATAATTACTAAGTTTTGGGGTAAACAACGGGCATGGAATATATATATATATATATATATATATATAGTACTGATTTTCCAAGTGTGGAAGTCTTGTTTATCTTGAGAATCAGCACTAAAACTCTGGAAATATGCAACTATCTCAACTATGAGGCATATCATCAATATAACATTCAATTCCATTTGCTTATAACAGGGATCTCTAAGCTTCTTGTATTCCTTAAACTCTTTGTTGATCTTCCTCCTTATTCTTTTAACCCTCTAGGGCCATTCGTATCATATTTGATACAGTACAAAAACAAGCCTTGAAAGAAATATTTTCCTGAAAAATTTTTTAAGAGAAATATTTTATAAATTTCAAATGAAAGCAGTACTGACTGCTCAGTCAATGAATACCAAATGTTTCCTTATAGGGAAATACCAAAGGTTTCCTTATAGGGAAATACTGTATCAAATATGATACGAATGGCCCTAGAGGGTTAAGTAGTAATTAGTGGGGGATCTGTTTATTACTTCATAACAATATAGAACTGATCCCCCACTTTATGACAAGTAGAAGCCTTAATCATATTATATTATTAACCCTCTAGGGCCATTCGTATCATATTTGATACAGTATGGAAACAAGCATTGAAAGAAATATTTTCCTGAAAAATTTTTTAAGAGAAATATTTTATAAATTTCAAATGAAAGCAGTACTGACTGCTCAGTCAATGAATACCAAATGTTTCCTTATAGGGAAATACCAAAGGTTTCCTTATAGGGAAATACCAAATGTTTCCTTATAGGGAAATACTGTATCAAATATGATACAAATGGCCCTAGAAGGTTAATGAAGAAATCAACAAAGTAGTATGTCAAATCTGTATAAACATTGGCATTCAGGCGCATAAAAACTAGCAGGTTTGATTAAAAAAATGTTCAGGATTGTTTAAAATCAATAGTCTCATGACTTAAAGTATTCATTTTTAAACTTTGTAACATAGTAATTGTGAGTTCAATCCCTGGTGTGGGCAGTACAAACTTTGTAACATTTTTTTTTTTAATCATATCACCTCGAGCAAGGTGGTAAGACCACTGATGTGCTGGGGGCTACGTAAGAGTGAAATGATTGGGAAAGAGAAAGCTGGAAACCATATCCTAAACAGGGAACAAGGGATGAGCCTCTTCACCTGTTCAATAGACGTGGGTGGAGTGTGAACCGGGCGATAGTTTAATCTACCTACTCCAATTGAAAAAAGAAAAAAGAAAAGAATAAAAAGATTGGGAAAGAGAAAGCCGGAAACCACATCCTAAATAGGGAACAAGGAATGAGCCTCTTCACCTGTTCAATAGACATGGGTGGAGTGTGAACTGGGCGATAGTTCAGTCTATCATAGTGAGTTCAATCCCTGGTGTGGGCAGTACAAACTTTGACTCAGTAGAAACAGAACAAAAAAATGAGTTGTACTAAATAAAAACAAAATTAGATATCTTTAGATGTGGACATAAAAAAAAGATATTAATATTAAAATATTAAGAGATTAAATAAGGGATTCAGTTTAAGCTGGAATGACATGGACGATGACCATAACACTGTGATAACAAAGACGGACACATTAGTCTAAATTTACACAATGATAACTGAACATCTCATAAACTTGAACAGAAAAAAAAAACAACTCTGACTTGCCTGTCTGAGGCAAATTCCTCAAGCACTTTTTTCATTACATCTCAGAAATGTTATCTGTCTTTTTCTGATTCTGTTTATTTTGCTTCCATTATCCTTAAAACATCTTTGTTGCTTACAACATCCATGATAATCTCAACATCCTTATGTAGAACCAAATCTTCTCTTTATCTGTGAGGAAATTGTCCAGCATTTACTGTCATATAGAAGGACTGATATTATACAACAGTTCAGCACTACAGATCCATTCTAATATAAAGTTGTTTCATTTTTTCTGGTGTAATTTTTTTTCTTTTATGCAATAAAGAAATTACTGTCATGAAGTATGTCTTTCACATGTAGCTTTTGATTAATTTTTACCTGAGGGCAACAGAAAAAGTAGGTTAATGACTCAGAATATTTTAATCCTGAAATCTGATCAAACTGTAAATAAGATTGTCTTATCCATTAACAATTACAATGTTTTGAAAAGAAATTGAGACTATTTTGATATGAGGAGCTACTGATAAACAATAACCTATTAATTTGAAATGAAAGATTTTGATGAGTTTATTTGAGAATAGTTGTGTGACTAACACATTTGACTCTTAGCAGTTGCTTTTACTTCAAAGATATTCCAAAAATTAAAGTTGCTAAATCTATTTCTTTGTGGCAGGTGCCCAAGCAATGATTGTTTTTATTTAAAAAGGTGATCTAATAAAAAGATTATGATGCCAAGTTTTTTGCAGTACAGTGTAAGTAAACTCTACCAGTCATGCAGAAGACCAAGAATGAAATTGAGATTCTTGCTCAAAAGACACAATCAGTTTTAGACCGTATATTGACAGATGTGTTGGCGTTCCCCAGTTGTGTTTTTATAAAACTAGCAGTATAGCCCGGATTTGCTCGGGTGTAATGAAAGCTTTAAAACTAATCCATGGTCCTGGAGCTCAAACTCTTTGGACATTGGCATGAAAGACTAAAAAGCAATAGTTGTTTTCAGTTAAAGCAAACCGTAGACTGAAAGAAAAAGAATGGATTAAGTCAAATTTTGATTTCCTGGTATCGATATCAAATAATTTTTTTTCATCGTAATCTGAATTTTGAAGGCTAAATAAGTCCTCTGACTAAATGGCATCATGGCTGAGACTAAGAACTACAATTGTACCTACTTAGAGCCAAACCTGAAGCAAAACCTAAAATAAAAAGGCTGAAAAAAATACAGACATTTTGCAGATAAACAGACACACGCACACAAACATCTTGCCTTATATATATATATATATATATATATATATATATATATTACCGATTTTCTGCACTATTGTAATAACTGCAACCTTGAAACTTCTGAATATCATTTCTTATGTCTTTGTCTATGAATGTATCAAATTTGATTAAAATCGGACCACTCCTTCTATAACCCGATTTTTTTGATTATCGATTTTCGATATTTATTGGGGGTACCTCGACACAAAACCTAGCTAAGAACATTCGCAGACACTTATAGTACAACTGTGTAAATTTTCAAGAAAATCGGTTCAGCCATTTTGGAGTCTATAGGTAACGGACACAGACAAAGTTCCATTTATAAATAAGTTTAGATTTGTTTTTGAGCACTCTGGAAGAATGGTAGACTTTGAAAAAAATAAATAGCTACTCTAGCATCTACACATCGTTCATTCAGTAATGAATTAGAACACTCAGCTACTGGTTTATGTTTACATGGTATATCACATGGTAATAGTCTACCTTCTTCTACCAAGTGCTCATAGCTCTGAGGTAGAATCACCGACTGATGTCAATTCGGTCAGGTTTCAATACTGGCTAAAAGCAATCGGATGTCTAACTGTACTGATGAGCTGTGATACAGTAAAACGGATCTGTCTGCGGATGACTATCTATCTATCTCTCTCTCTCTCTATATATATATATATATATATTACATATTTAATTTGCGTATTTGTATGTATTTTTGTGAAGTTTGGGGCAGATTTCCTCAATTAATATATATTTCAATTTTTCATATAATGAGTTTAATGAAAAGATATCTGGAATGGTTTATGTTTGTATATGGGTATTCTGCTTTAGCATTCATGTTGTTCTTCCTAAGCAATATCCCATCTACTCAATCATAGGGACACCAACCAACCTTTTCCATAAAACCACTCATAAAGCGCATTGTGCTGCAGTGGATGTTGGCTTGGAACGAGAATTTGAGGAGCCGATTTCGATTTCCAGTTGAATTCCTTATACGCAAATACCATTGGGAAAGGTATTAATCTATCTCTTCCCTCCAGTTATAGATTAAATAACAGGACAGATTGGGTTCTGTATCCTTGGTTGACAACCAGTCTACCACAGAAAGTAATGGCAACCTACTGCGGGATAATCTTCTGCCCAGTCAGTTATGTCCCAAAAGAGACATGATCGCCCAAGCGAGTATCATGAATGGGACTCAACTGACTGAGTCAAAAAGAGCCCACTGAAAAATGACTGATACCTCAATAATATGAGAACAAGGTTGATAAGATGCTCAATTATACTTTTAATTTTTATGTAAAAATATATCTAAATAGATAATTGTGGATGATGATCATCAAATAATCTTGAATGTTGACATTAGCTATTGGTGGGATAAACCTTTGATGTTATATTACTTTTTATAGTGTCTCTTACAATGTACACTACCTACCAGCCATAATTATTAGGCCACACCAGTGTTTTAAAAAAATGATGTATTTCAGTATTTTTTAGTATTTATTGGCAAAGTGAATAATTGTAAATGAAAATAGAATGGTTCTTTTGTTAATATTGCACAATGTGCGTCAAATGAATTTATAAATATTTAATAATTACCTATATTGCAGTTTCATTGATGAAAGAATGAAGAAAATTTAGGGTGATTTGGATGAGTTCATCTTTGTTTCCTTGCTTTGAATAATTTTGCAAAGTAATAATAACAAAAGAACCATTCTATTTTCATTTAGAATTACCACTTGGCAATAAATACTAAAAATAGTAAGAAATACATCATTTCTTTTATAAAACTGGGGTGACCTAATAATTATGGCCGATAGCGTATATCATTGCATGTAGTTGAGTTTTGAGACCTCTTTCCTAGAGAAGCAGATTATTATTACTCAATTAAAAAATTGATATTTACTTATTGCCTTGTGTCAGACTGTTAATAAACAGCAATAAAAGTAAAAACTCAAACGGTAAATTAAATTTTCTCTAGATGGCTTCAAATGGCAAGATGGCAAGATAAGATTTTTGTTCATCAAGTCAGATTAATTGTTACATTATACCATTAATGTCCAAAATAAAGTCTGGTATTAATTATAAAAATTAAAATAAATATCTATATTAATTATAGGTTTATAAAAATGCAGTATTAAAAGTTTCTACCTTTAACACAATAATGCCTATTGTTTCATTTTTGAGATGATGGACATTAATAGATTAAATTCTCCATTTAAATTAAGGGTGTCTGAGTATGAGCTAGTTGTGAGCAAGGCTACTATGGTTGGCCATTATTAATCCATAGTGAATTTGATCCTCAGCAGGTGTCTTTATACAATAATTTAATATTAAATAATCCAACAAAGGTTGACATATAAAATTAACAATTCTAGGCAACTTAAATTATTCTCAAATTAACCGCAAACTGATCACTGCTAAACCAATTTCCTTTGACACACAGACATTTATTATAATACACGAGTAGGCCTGTGTCATTAAAAATGATGACAAAATATTTATATCGATATGCTATCTAAAATGACGGCAACATATATATTGATGGACCTACTATTGAGTATCTTACATTAAGACATAAGGAAAAGAAAAAAATAATCCAAACCCCTAGCATGACAGGAGGGACAAAACACACACACACATATATATATATATATATATATATATATATATATATAGTCATTCGCAGACAGATCTATTTTGGTGTATCACAGCTCATCAGTACAGTTAGACAGCCAATTGCTTTTTACCCAGGATTGAAACCCGACCGAATTGGTGTCAGTTGGCAGTTCTACCTCTGAGCTACGGGTACTCGATAGAAGGAGGCAGACTTTTTACTGTGTATATTATCATTATACATGCCCAATAGCTGAGAGTGTTCTAATTCATTACTGAATGAACGATGCGTAGCACACACACAAATAAATTCACAATGGTCTTGATTACAATGGAGAGGAAATATATATACATTTTATTTTTCATTTGGAAATGAGTTATTTTTCACAACCTAGGTTTCAACATTTTGGTATCTTCAGGCGATTTATAAAAACTGATTTTCCAACATTTTTCAAACGTACAAACAGGGATTTTTTTAGAAATGTACAACTGGATTTTTATACAACTGAAAATTTTCAAAATCAAGGAAGAGCTATGTAAGGATCTTACAACACATTTATCCAGGTTTGTATCTACCTAGTATGTATTTATAGGTATGATTACATCTGGACATTATTTCTAATCTTTCAGTCAATAATTTTTTGTTCTAGAAACAACATAATGGCTAACTTTTCCTTTTGGAAATCTGCAGACATTACCACCACTGTATGGCTTGGCTTTTCTTTTTTTTTTTTTACTATACCAATTTTTTTTTAAATTTCAAAACATGGCTTGCCAGTTTGGTACAATTTTTAAGGTTTTCCAGTTTAAATGTAGATTTGTGATTATTCCATGTTTTTAAAAATTTCTTATGTAGAGCCCAAATATGTTTTTCTTTGTCTATCTGTATCATGTAACTCTGCTTTGTAAATAGCCCCTTCTGTTTTACAAAGTCCATTAAGTGGGCATTTGTTTTTGTCTCTACAGTTACATACTTTATTTGTGATGTTGCATATGATTATTTAGATTTTTAGTGTCTTGTTTTTTATGTAATTTCCTAAATTACTAGTACAGCTATAACTTAATTTGATTGAATTCCTATTGAAAATTCTACTTAATTCTGAGTTTTTTGGAAAGCATTCATTAATTAATTTAAAAAATATTTGCCTTATTTTGGATATTACTTCTAAGTTAAACATTGGGTTAAACCAAATAATGTTTCAATTTCTAGTATTGTTTTTCATTTGTTTGTTTGACTGAGGTTTGTGTTCTAATTTGTCTTTATGACAGGATTTATGTAAGGCCCTTACATAATCTTTTTTCTTTTCTTCAAAGACTGTTTTGTGAAAAAAATTCTTTGATAGTCTGTGTTCTATTTCCTAGGGATGTGTTTGATTATGCTGGCTGGATGGTTAGATCTAGTGTTTATGTACTTTAAAGTTGTGTTTTTTTGGGGTTTTTTTATTTATGGAAAGACACTGCTAGTTTGTAGATTAAATTCTACATTTAAATATTGGACAAATTTCTTATGTTTCAACTTCTGTTTCAAAATCAAAATTTTTAAAGAGTTTGAAAAGCATCTTTCTTATTTTGTTATTTTCTTTTTTGTTGTCTGGTGCTCTCATTCATCCATCACCTCTGTATAATTCATTGTTGTCAATATGGATTATCTCATTAATTTTATTTAGAATATATAGTCCTATTAATTCTGAAATTTCAGTTTTATCAAACAAGCCTTGTGACACATCAAATATGCCTTTTTTATTTTTTTTATTCTATGCTTCACCATTGTGGAATATTATGGAGTTTCAGTAATTTAGTATTATATTTATATGTTTATATGATCAGATGGTATATTTATATGTTTATATGATCAGATGGTATATTTATATGTTTATATGATCAGATGGTATATTTATATGTTTATATGATCAGATGGTATATTTATATGTTTATATGATCAGATGGTATATTTATATGTTTATATGATCAGATGGTATATTTATGTACAGTTTATCAAAATTTAATGCTTCCATCAACATCTTTTCAGATATTGATGGGTAAAAGTGTTTATTTCATATTTTATGAAAGTATATTAATTTTTGTTTTTAAGTTTTTGAAACCAAGAAATACAATCATCTGTGTTTTTCCACTGATTGGCTTGAGTAGCAATCCTCAGTAAGTCACAAATGTTTTTTAATATTTGATGGCTTATCTTACCTAATTCAGTCTTTGTTGGATTTATAAGCTGGTATGAGGGTCTATTTGGGAAAATTATCTTTATACTTTTTTATTGTTAGGAAAGCTTGCTTACCAGTCAAAATTTGAACCCTACTGCTTCAACCCAATTTGTCTGCGATTTGCTTGGCCTCTGTTAATATTTTCAATGTTTCAAATGAAAAATATTCAAAAGTTCTATGATATAAATGTATTGACCACTTTTTAATACAACTGAGTACTGGTCTAATTTAATTAAAACCAAAAACTAATTATATATATATATATATATATATATATATATATATATATATATAGCCCTCCACCTTGATCAATTTTAATATATATATATATATATATATATATATATATTCTTCACTACTTGATGACATAATTATTACAAAAAAATAAAATAACGCATTGTTAAAGAGCGATCAGGAGACAAGAGCTTTTATAATGGGTAATAATGTTTAATAACTGGTAGTAAAGTTTAATCAGTAGTAAAGAGCATAAACTGAGCCAACACTGCCTCACTATTGTCTCTCTCCATGAACATGACAGGAGGGATATTATATATATATATATATATATATATATATATATTGTCATCCGCAGACAGATCTGTTTCGCCGTATCACAGCTCATCAGTATGGTTAGACTCCGATTGCTTTTTTACCCAGGATTGAAACCCGACCAAAATGGCGTCAGTCGGCGACTCTACCCCTGGGCTATGGGTGTTCGGTGGAAGTAGGCAGACACACACAAATGAATTCACAATGGTCTTTATTATAATAGAGAAAATTATAGTGGATTTAATTTTTGAACATCTAAGCCATTGTCATAGTAAATCTAGGCTAACTAAAATATTTAAGGACTTATGAATTTTTGTTCAGAATAAATTTTTAAATCTTTTGAAGTTCACAATACAATAAGCTACAATTGGTGCCATTTCAATCTGACACAATAACTTTATAAAAAGTTCATATAAGTATGCAATTTCACAGTTGAGCATAATCTGGCATTCACAACAGTCAGTCAGTTAAGTGCCATATGTGAAACATGCTTGGGCGATCATGTCTCGAAAGAGACATGACTGACTGGGCAGAAGATTATCCCGCAGTAGGTTTCTGCGGTAGATTGGTTGCCAGCCAATTGACTGATATTGGGTTCTATAGCCTTGGCTGGCAACCAGTTTACCGCAGAAAGTAATGGCAACCTACTGTGGGATAATCATCTGCCCAGTCAGTCATGTCTCTTTGGAGACATGATCACCCAAGTGTGTATCACGTATGGCACTTAATATACTTATACTGACTGATATTTGTATATGACTAAACTTGCTTGTCAACGTATCTAGCAATGGGACTGAACACAGAGAAAATGGTTAACTTGAATAATAGTTTGAACCTCATTTGCAATCTGTTTTTCAAATTTCATATTTAAATAAAGTTATTTTAAAATTCATATTTGTTCAAATATGAACTTTTCAGAATTCATGGAGCACTATTGAATAGACAATTGTTTTTATTGCAAACAACATGAAGGAATCAAAGTTTTGTTTAATTTTCATAATATTCACTTTCTCTAGCTATACATTGCAAAGATAAGCTGTAGTGCATTATCAATGTTGTTTATAGGGAGCTCATTGATAGTTTGGGGTCTTTCAGCATCATACCATCTCGCTCAGCTGACCCCACCATCTTAGATTACATGACAACATGCATCCCAGCAACAAACTACCCTTAACTTTTATTGTACTGAGTTAATTTGAGCAAGAGTAACTGTTATGGTGCCAATTTGTAGTAAGTGATCATTATGCCAGCCAATAAGAAACATGCTGTCGAATTTGTTTCATCTATAACATGACAAGCAGTATAGCCAGGCATTGCTTGGGTGTAATGAAAGGTTTAAAAACTTGTCTATGGTCCTGGAGCTCAAACTCTTTGGACGTTGGCACGAAAGACTAAAAAGCAATAGTTGTTTCCAGTTAAAGCGAAACCATAGACTGAAAGAAAAATGAATGGATGTAAGTCAAATTTTGATTTCCTGCTATCGATATCAAATAAGTTTTTTTCATCGTAATCTGAATTTTGAAAGCTAAATAAGTCCTCTGAGTAAATGGTATCATGGCTGAGACTAAGAACTACAATTATACCTACTTAGAGCCAAACCCAAAGCAAAAACTAAAATAAAAGGGCTGAAAAAATACAGACATTTTGCAGACAAACAGACACACACACTTGCCTTTTATATATATATATATATATATTATTGATTTTTGGCACTATTGTAAGAACTGCAACCTTGAAACTTCTGAATATTGTTTCTTATGTCTTTGTCTATGAGTGTATCAAATTTGATTAATATCGGACCACTCCTTCTATAACCGATTTTTTTTAATTATTTATTGGAAGTACCTCAACACAAAACCTAGCTAAGAACACTTGCAGACACTTATAGTACAACTGCGTAAATTTTCAAGAAAACCGGTTCAGCCATTTTGGATTCTATAGGTAACGAATACACACACACACACACACACACACACACACACACACAGTTTCATTTATAAATAAGTTTAGATACTGTACCAGTTTCTAGTCTCTCTGGCCATCCCATTATCAGTAAAGACACTTAGTGGATATTGTTGATACACTATGTAGACAGTTATTTCCATTTTATTATTTTCGGGCTTATTTCATAAGTTTATGCTTAAGAATACATCATATAAGCAGATCTTTAAATGTAGATGTAAATTTTAAAAATTAAGATAAAATTTATTTTTCATCAAAAGATAAGGCCCTTATTAATTGTTCTAGGGGTAAAGAAAAGTTCTAAAAAAAAAAACTATTTAAAAAAAAATTAAAATTAAAAATATTCTAATGTTTAGTCACCTGGTCAGATTTTTGAAAGTGGATCCTGAGAATTAATCCCTCAGGTGCCAAATAAACATTCCTAAATTTTTTATTTTTACAATTACTTTACTTAATGCATTTTAAGATATATTATTTTAAGATGTTGGATATTTATGATTTTTTATTGGCCATTGATGTATATTTCTTTATTTTGTAAAATTGGCAAGACTTTATAGAAATAATTTTGATTTTGTTAAAAAAAAACCAAAAAAAAAACCCCAAAATCTGAGTAATATCCTGAATTATTAGACACAGAACATGTAAATTTTTACAAGGGAAATATGTTTGGCACTACATTCGGTTCCATGCTTGAAAAATGCTAGTCATAAAACTTGTATAGCTATTTTAGGGTTTTCAAGACTTTTCTGAAAACATTGAAAAAAAAAAATAAATAAATAAAAAGACAACAAGTGGTGCATGGCAAATCTTTTCTACCTTATACAAAGTGTACATTTTATAACAGAAGAATTTTTTTCTTCTTTCAGACATTTGTGTAGAGAATGCTGAATTGTTCATAATTAGCATCAAGATTATGATAAAAAATTTTAAATTAGAAAGTCATTTGAGCATTTCAAAAAAGAATAATTTCTGGACTAATTTTTTATTTCTGAATTAGATGAACAATTTCTATTATATATATATATATATATATATATACTAGCAGTATAGCCCGGCGTTGCTCGGGTGTAATGAAAGCTTTAAAACTAATCCATGGTCTTGGAGCTCAGACTCTTTGGACATTGGCAGGAAATACTAAAAAGCAATAGTTGCTTCCAGTTAAAGTGAAACCGTAGACCGAAAGAAAAATGAATGGATATAAGTCAAATTTTGATTTCCTGCTATTGATATCAAATAAGTTTTTTTCGTCGTAATCTGAATTTTGAAGGCTGAATAAGTCCTCTGAGTAAATGGTATCATGGCTGAGACTAAGAACTACAATTATACCTACTCAGAGCCAAGCCCAAAGCAAAACCTAAAATAAAAAGGCTGAAAAAATACAGACATACAGGGCGATAAACAGACACACACACAAACATCTGGCCTTTTATGTATATATATATATATTACCAATTTCCTGCACTATTGTAAGAACTGCAACCTTGAAACTTCTGAATATTGTTTCTTATGTCTTTGTCTATGAGTGTATCAAATTTGATTAAAATCGGACCACTAGTTCCATAACCTGATTTTTTTGATTATCGATTTTCAATATTTATCGGGGGTACCTCGACACAAAACCTAGCTAAGAACACTCGCAGACACTTATAGTACAATTGTGTAAATTTTCAAGAAAATCGGTTTAGCTGTTTTGGAGTCTGTAGGTAATGGACACACACAAACACACAAAGTTCTATTTATAAATAAGTTTAGATTTAAATAGATGTATCCTGTAAGTTTCAAGTCATAATGTCCTTCCTTATTAAAATTATTAACTCGTTTGAAAGAGTGTCAGGTTCTATTAAGCAAACAAAATACAATTTTTTTTTCTATTAGATTGATACCAGGAAAGGTTGGAAGCCATTCCATTAATTTGGTCTTTTGAAACCATTTTTGGCAGGGTGGACAATAGTTAGCTTTGCAGAATGTGAAATTACTTCTTAGCTGAAACCTTTGTTATTGTGACCAATGTCACTTAAAAATTAAACTTACAAGAATTTACTGCATTTATCTTGATACCATCTTCAACTTTGAAAGGACCTGTACTTTTAATGCCTATAATTTATTATACCTGTCACCTGTTGCTGCCTTTTTAGCTATAATGGTCAATTATTTTCATAAAGGATCAAACTTTTAGCTGAATCAACAGCTCATCTCTACACAAAAATTTACTGGTGAGAAAGCAGTTTTTATGTACTGCTTCACCAAACTTATATATTTCTCCTTTTGATGTTTACTTAAATGTTGATATTTATTATTGTTCTGTAAGGTTTCTCAATTTGCAAAGTTGTGTTCCCATCACTCAATAAATTTACAATATATTATGTTCTTTTTGAAGTTATATTTCTATGTAATTCATAGCAATTCTTAGAAATCTGAAATGAAAAGTGTGTGTTTGTGTGTATATATATATATATATATATATATATATATATATATAAAATTGTGTGGCAACAATCTCTCTTTTATACAGGTTTCATTGAAAATGATAGACAAGGTATTATCATTAAGTTTTTTATATACTTTTTCATGTGCGCACATAATTATTTTCTTTTTGAAACTCAAATTATATAAGAATTGTCCAAAGTTTTTGTACTTGATATCCTCATACATACATAATAGCATCATCCATATGCAAAAAAAGATTTAAATAATGGAGACATTACTAATAAAAAAGAAAAATCCTATACTTAATAACATCAATTATGAACACAGTAACAGTGTGCTTACTAGGTTCGAAACTTAACTTACACAAGAAACTATATGTATAACTTTCCACATATTTATTTATAAGTAAAACAAAATTAATTCTTGATAATGCCTAAAAATAAGTACAAAGAGCTTTGAACAATACTTATATAATTTGAGTTCTGAAAAGAAAATAATTATATGAACACATGAAAAATTATATAAAAACTTGATAATACCTTATCCGTCATTTTCAATGAAACATGTACATATACACTACCAGCCATAATTATTAGGCCACCCCAGTTTTTTTTAAAAGAAAGGATGTATTTCATACTATTTTTAGTATTTATTACCAAGTGGATAATTCTAAATAAAAATAGAATTGTTCTTTTGTTATTATTACTTTGTAAAATCTTACAAGGCAAGAAAGTAAAGATGAACTCGTCCGAATCACTCTAAATTTTCTTTATTCTTCTGTATGGCGTCAGACTAGGAGGTGCTCTTATTAAATATTCATAAATTCATTTGATGCACATGTTATTGTGCAGTATTAACAAAAGAACCATTCTGTTTTCATTTAGAATTATTCACTTGGCAATAAATATTAAAAAATAGTATGAAATACATAATTTTTTTTAAAACCCTGGGGTAGCCTAATCACTATGGGCAGTGGTGTGTGTGTGTGTGTGTGTGTGTGTGTGTGTGTGTGTGTGTGTATATATTTCTCTTGTCCAATCTTCTCACTTTGTTTTTTTTTCAATTGGAGTAGATAGATCTATCTATCGCCCGGTTCACACTCCAACCATGTCTATTGAACAGGTTAAGAGGCTCATCCCTTGTTCCTGTTTAGGATATGGTTTCTGGCTTTCTCTTTTCCGATCTTTTCACTATTACATAGCCCCCTGCACATCAGTGGCGTTACTGCCTTGCTCGGGGTGATACGATTAAAATATATATATATATATATATATATATATATATTGATATATACATGATACTAGCAGTATAACCTGGCGTTGCTTGGGTGTAATGAAAGCTTTAAAACTAATCCTTGGTCCTGAAGTTCAGACTCAGCCTAAACAATATTTGTGTGAAGTTTGGTGAGAATTGGATAAAAATTGTGGATTTGTATAAAGGATATACAGACAGATAAACAGACACATGCAAACATATTGCTTTATATATATATATATATATATATATTTTATCAATTTTCTGCATTATTGTAAGAACTGCAACCTTGAAACTTCTGAATATTGTTTCTTATGTCTTTGTCTATGAGTGTATCAAATTTGATTAAAATCGGACCACTCCTTCTATAATCTGATTTTTTCAATTATCGATTTTCAATATTTATCGGGGGTACCTTGACACAAAACCTAGCTAAGAACACACTCGCAGACGCTTATAGTACAACTGTGTAAATTTTCAAGAAAATCGGTTCAGCAGTTTTGGAGTCTATAGGTAATGGAGACACATACACACACAGACAAAGTTCCATTTATAAATAAGTTTTGATATTTTACATCAATAATTATACTATTATAGATATATTTATTTGCTATATGAGGAAAAATTAAGTTGCATTATAAAATCTCACACACTACTAAATAAATTATGCTGAATATTTCTAATAAGAACAAATATTATCAGCTGAAATACACATAATATATTTACCATATAAGTATATCCTGAATCTTTTATTGATATCATTTATTTTAACTTACATAAGAAAACCTGATATCTTAATAAAAAACAAGTGATTTTCTGAAAATAATGCTTCCTGTTTTATTCTTGTAGCCCATACTGACAGAGATGACCACTGGTGGTATGGTGAAAGAAACTGAAATTTTCTGTAAATAACATTTAGCTTGTTACAAATTGCAGCCGAGAAAGTCTGCTAATGCCAATGGAAGTGCAGATAAAACAAAGGTTGTCACTGAATTTTGCATATATGAAAGAACTGTACTTATTGACATTCATCAACACTTGATGAACATTTATAGAAACCAAAAAAAACGAATGTGAGCACAGTTAGATGGTAATCTGGTAATCTGTTTCAACAGTTTCCTGAGAGCGTGATTTTTGAGGTGAAAAAGCAGAAAAATAGAGTTTTGTAGTTGCAAACATTCTTTATCTAATGATGTTATTGTGTTCTCTGTATCTGCTGTAGTTTATACAGCAATAGGAGGCCTTATATATATATATAATTCCAGGTGAAGAGGACTCAAGGTTTTTTTATTTTGAGTGCTCTGGCATTTATTTTATTATAAAGAGTGCTCAATATAATGAGTATTATAGAGCTTAATATAATATATATATATATATATATATATATATATAGATAGATAGATAGATAGATAACACACATGGAAATCTACCAAACTCTAGTTGCAATGTACTTGTTGACAATACACACATAATAGCATTATCTAAATGCAAAAAAAAAGTGTTAAAAACAATGGATGCATTATTAATAAAAAGAAAAATCCAACACTTAATAATATAATTTATGAACATGGTAACAATGTGCATACCATGTTTGGAATATAGCACAAACTCTACACATATTCAGTTACATGTAAAATAAAATCCACCCTTGATAATGGCTAAAGGTATAGTCAAAAGCACTCAGAAGCACAAAACATTTGGAAAATTCTTATATAATTTGTTCTGAAAGGAAAAAAAAATCATAAGAACACATGAAAAATTATATAAAAAGCTTAATGATAATACCTTGTCTGTCATTTTCAATGACACCTGCATAAAAATAAGATTATTGCCCAAATACACACACATATATATATATAGATATATATATATGATTTGTAAAGAGAAGTTTGTCTCTTAACTGAGCTGAGTCATGCCAATTTCAAAGTTTTGTGAAGGTACCAATATGATGTCTTCATTCTTCAGGACTTGACTGAAAAAAATCCCTGAGGAGTGAAGACATCATAATGGTGCCTTCATGAAACTTCAAAGTTGACATGACTCTGCTCAGTTAAGTGACAAACTATGCCTATCTCGATATCAAGTACTTTACAACAAAAAAACTGTTTGCCAAAACATCTTTATCAGTAAACCACTGAAGAAACAACAATTTTGGCACTAAGCATCATCACAACTCAATAATATATGTATATCAATTTTGTGTATTGCATTGATTAGCAAGTTAGCAGTGTAATGCAGCTAACCAATGCCAACATAACATAAATATATATAAAAAAAACAATATTATTGATTAAATCTGTGAGGGTCTGCTAAAGAATTTTTCATCCTGACCTATTTCACAAATGACAAAATGACCAAACATCAATTAATGTTTTAGCTGGAATAACTTTTTGGTCAGGTCGAGAACTTTTCAGCACTCCTATAAAAGTTATGTAGAATGTTATGATCCATTAAATCAGGGGTTTTCAAACTTTTTGACTTACAGACCCCTTTTTTGAGCTACAGACCCCTTTATATTTCAAGTTTTAGTCTAGGGACCCACTATAAATGCTTATGAAATTTATACATAAATTTTTACTAAAAATAGCTTATAGTTTTGCATTAATGTAGTAAAAACTGATTTTGAGCTTATTTTAAACTAATAAATTTAAATTTTCATTTGATAACATTAAGAAGTAAAAATAAATATCCAGACATTGAAAATTTATACTTTGAATTTCACGTGATGAGCTAATCCATGAACCCTCTATCTTATCCTTGTGAACCCCCTGTGGTCTGCAGACCACAGTTTGAAAACCCCTGCATTAAATACAGGGTTTTAAAAAAATTATGTATTTCATACTATGACAGTGATGACATATCAGTACAAGTTGAAACATTAAGAAAATTTGGCAAAGATTTATGGCAGAAGTTGACAGTCAGCAAATAATTATCAACGAAAAAAATAAAAAATTATTTGGTTTTCATTCCTTAATTCTTATTCATCACATGTACAAGATCACATTCCTTTTCAGGAAAAACATAATTTTACATACTGTTGCTTCACTTTCTTCTTTTCATCTACAACATGAACAACAACACAAGAACCACGTGCACAAATAGAAGCAGCATATTTGTTTATATCATTCACCCCGTAAGTAACACAACAAGAAAGCAGAGCGAGTTATTGGCAGACATGTTTGAAGATAGATACTTGTGCATACATATTTGATCAAATATATGAGGAGGTGCTGAAAAGCTTATAGTCTGACCTACTTTCTATTATTTCAACAACTAAACATTAGAATATGTATTTTGGAAAAAAGGTTGTGCCAAAAACATTTCAGCATCTTTTCGTATACAGATACAGAAATATATATATATATTGTAAAATGTACCAACAAAACAGTAGCCCTAATTATGACCGAAACCAGAAAACCTACTGCTAACAAGTCGGTAAATTTAGTCGTCAAACCCAAAAGGTACTACCAAATGGATAGAGGGGAATAAAAAAAAGAAACAAAGAAAGCATAAGCTGTGTTTGAAAGAAAAAAAAAAAACCAAGACGAAAACCTTAACAAAAAAGAGCTCAATACAAAGGTATGAAAGTAGAGCAAAAGCACGAACTAAAACTAAAAGTGAGCCAAAAGTTGACAGCAGTTTCACTCGCCGGATCGTCAGGACTTGGCCCGGATCGTCAGGGGCCAAGTCCTGACGATCTGGCAAGTGAAACTGTGGTCGACTTTTGGCTCACTTTTAGTTTTAGTTCGTATATATATATATATATATATATATAAAAAAGAGATAATAACTATACTTGTGCTGAAAAACCTTCCATGTATCTACGAAAAAGGGAAAAAATGGTTTTAAAAAAAAGAAAGAGATAAGTACATTAACATCAGTCAAAAGAGCTCAGACTGAGTCAGCATGTAGCCCAAAGAAAAAACCTGACACGAGCAATCAACTAACAAAAAAGTGCTCAATACTTAGGCAGAGCAGAATAAATAAATAATACCTAGAGAGCCAGACAACCTACCTAGGTTTCACCTAAACGGATCGTCAGGGAAAGCTGGCTTTCCCTGATGATCTGTTTAGGTGAAACCTAGGTAGGTTGTCTGGCTCTCTAGGTATTATTTACATATATATATATTGATTGTTTAATACTTAGTTTGTGGCCCTAATAGGGTTAGATCAGTACACATTTGTATTAAAAAGTGTTCAATACAATTATATTGTAGAACTTTTGAATATTTTCCATTTTTAAATGAGTAATTTCGCTACCCCGGTGTCTACCATGAGTGGTGTCTTCAGGTTAAATTAATTAGTTATATGACACCACTCATGGTAGAAACCTGGGTAGCAAAATTACTCATTTAAAAATGGAAAAAAAAAATATATATATATATAAGGACCTTGAATAAGTTCTCACTGGTTTTTCATGAGAAATAATGTTTTATTTACAAAAATTAGTAAGAAATATCACTGAAAGTTTTGCCCATCACTATCCACTACTTTTTCCCATCTTTCTGGCAGCATTTGAATTCTATGCCTGAAAAAGAACACGTCTATTGGGGCTAATGACAAGTCAAACCATCTTCATGAGAATGAAAGTTCTGCTCAGCCAGGCCATGTGCTCTTGATTACAACAAGTTATAATCAAACAGAGCAATGTCTGGTGAATATGGTGGATGAGGTAGGACTTCTCATTTAAGCATTTTCAAGTAGGTTTTCACTTGCTTTTGCAATGTGTCCTAGCATTGTCATGTTGCAAAATCACTTTGCCATATAGCAGCCATTTTTTCTTCACTGCTTAGATCAAATGCAACAATTATAGTCAATAGTGATTTCCTGTGATGACTTTAGTTGGTTTAAGCTACTCGTAATAAACTACACCCAGCTAATCTCAGAGCAGAAGATTTGAACCATGAATATTTGACTTTGCTGCCAATGTTAATGCATGGCCAGGCTTACTCTGCGATCTTTTACACTTAAGGTTATGATAGTATATTCACTTTTTAATGCCGGTCATGATACGTTGTGAGTAACCTTTCCTTTTCTGCCACTGAAACAGCTGTTTACACATGATGAGATACTGTTCGATGTCTCTTCATTTCAACTTATACAGCACCCAATATCCTTGCTTTTGAATCATTCAACTAAATTTTATACAAATATTAGTTTAGCCAAAATTGAATTTTCTTGTTTACACGAAGGTGCAAGTTAATTATTTTGTATTCTTTCTGTCTTTATAAGTTTAATGATAAATATAAACCTCTTTTATCATCTATTCTGTTCAAAGAGGATTTTAGGGTTACAATAATGGTTACTGGTGCAGAAAGTGTAATCAGCTGGTCAAGTTCAAATTCTAATATAGTCTGTTATTTTCGCTTTTGTTTTGTCTCATTGGGAAAGGCATAAATCTATCAGTTCTGGTTTCATTCATGAGTTAAATAGCAGAACAGATCTAACTCTTTATCCATGAATAGTAGCAAGTTCAAAAAAATAGACTACTGAATTCAGAACTGTAGAAAAGTCAACTGGGAAATTACTCCACTATCTTTCCTAAGAACTATGACATTAAAAATTATTTACAAAAGAGAAATACTCAGTGTTTATCAGTGATAGATTCAAATCATGCATAACTATAAGATATTTACATAAAAATCAAATTTAGTAATAAAGTAAAATTGATCTTAAGTAAAAAAAAAAGCAAAAACTAATTAAAATGAAAAACAAAAGAAAAAAGTGTATTTTAACAAATCACTTAGAAAATGTCTTATCTGAAAATGTTGGATGTTTGAGTCTAATTCTTAGCCCTTAAATGGCAGGCAACATCAATTGATGCTTCACTAGAAATCAGTAGATATCATCAGTTGATGATTTAAACCTTTTTAATGATACTAGAATCATTCAGTTAAGATTGGAGTTCAAACAACTAATTGGCAACTCTAAGATTTATGAGGTTACTATTTGAGCTTATAAGAGTGGCAGTAGATCAAGCACATTGACTTTGTACTCAGAGTATTTTCTAGCAATTAAAGCTCAAAGATCAAGCCAAAGATGGAGTGCCATGTGTGCATGCATATTTAAAAATAAAAGAAGCAAAAAATAGCAACAAATTGGTGCATTGTATGAATGTAAAACTTCTTTGTGTTATAGAACTTTTCAAGGAATCTGACTATTAAAAATATTAAATTGGTTTATTTTCCTGTTTTGTTTAATTTTTTTATTTTAAGAGAGTTAAGATATCATTTTTATGGGTTTTGTATATCGCTAAAGTTAAAATAAGCATAAAAAGTAATCTTTTAAATTTTTTTTTCACCTATTTGGCATGCATATTTGTGTAACCTTTTCTTACTATTTAAGAGTTAAAAAGGAAACTAAACATTTTCTAGCATATGATCCTTTTCTTATCTTTTAAATCATGTAAAGAATATTAACACACTGAGCAAGTAAACAGAATTATAATCAATCATTATGAACTGATAGGCTCATACATTCTCTTCATCATTCAGTGACATTTCATTCAGTCATGTCCAAAATATGATTATAATTTGGAACCTTCCTTAAATCCATCAGAAATATGAAATTAAAATCAAAGGATAGGATTTTAAAAAAATGCGATTAGTTGTAAGAGGAAAAAAAAAATCCTAAAATAACATTGTTAGTATCTCATTAGTACCAGTCAGTAGTTATGTCACTGAATAAAGAGAGAGACCTACATAAAGCTTGCGATGACAAGGCCCCTCCACTTGCTGAAAATGTACGCCCACCTCTTTAGCAGCAAGCGAATGACTGTTGCTGTATTTATGAGAGATGCAAAGTGTAATGGCTTAGTCTCAAACAGCTGATTACTTGCCATCAGCTTGTTGGGTGATCCTTGCAAATAGGCGGCTTCCTCACTGTTAAATTGTTTCATTTCTTTCTAAACCACTGCTGCTTAATTTTCAAGTCAACACTAATATTTGCAATGAAACTCATGAAACAAATTTTAAAGTGCTACCGTAAAAATATCACTAAGTTGTAATGCAACATGAAGTAACTAAGTGCAAGAGAATACCAGACTAAGCATCAGTCAACCAACAGTCAACCAACATTTTCGTTAGTTTATATCAGAGAAATTTCATATGAACATTGGGGAGGGTAAACAATGGAGATTACTGTCTGTGATAGTTATAACAGTCAGGTTTGATAATTTCTGAAACTGTATAATCTATATATATACTGAGTGGTGACAAGTTAGCATGAAGCATTATTTAATTCACAAAAATATCCTGAATTTTACACAAGTTTGAGAAAAATTGTAACAAATTTTCTTTTTTTAATTTTATTTGATTACAAACTTACATGGAATCACACACACACATATAATAGTGAAAATACAAAGTAAAGAAGTTAAATATGAAGAAAGTATCTATGAAACCAGTTTTCGATCTGTTGCTTTATGAATGTGTGTGTGTGTTTACAAGTTTTTAAAAACTTCCTATAAACAATGTAAACACAAATATATATATATATATATATATATATATATTAATGTTGACAAATTTAGCAATGTAACAGAGCTTTTAAAAGCCTTCCTGGCTTTAAAAGCCATGACAGAGCCTATGAGCGGATATTAGCAGGTACATATGATGCAGACATTTTTATCTTTGTTAGCAAGTGGATGTCCATACATCATATATGTAAACAAGTGACATTTTAAAATGGGAAATGCCTTTATACGCACACACTCACATTCTATATGAAGTAAATTTAGGTAGCAAAAAAAAATCATTCAAACAGATTTTGTTAGATTCAACTGACAGTAGAGCACTGGTAAATTTTTTTTTACCAAGTTTAGAATAAGTTGTTTAAAAGTGTGGATAGACTTTCTGAAGATTTGTTTTAAAAACATATATATGTAAATACTATATGCACACAAGGATATGTAAACACATGTCTGTTGTTATACATACAGGCATCTTAGTCTGGCATAAATATAAGACAACTAGCAGTATAGCCCGGCGTTGCTCGAATGTAATGAAAGCTTTAAAACTAATCCATGGTCCTGGAGCTCAGACTCAGCCAAAAGAATATTTGTGTGAAGTCTGGTGAGAATTGGATAAAAATTGTGGATTTGTATAAAGGACATACAGACAGATAAACAGACACACACACAAACATCTTGCCTTTTATATATATATATATATATTATTGATTTTCTGTACTATTGTAAGAACTCCAACATTGAAACTTCTGAATATTGTTTGTTATGTCTTTGTCTATGAGTGTATAAATTTGATTAAAATCGGACCACTCCTTCTTTAACCCAAATTTTTCTATTGATTTTTTATATTTATTGGGGGTACCTCGACACAAAACCTAGCTAAGAACACTCGTAGACGCTTATAGTACAACTGTGTAAATTTTCAAGAAAATTGGTTCAGCCGTTTTGGAGTTTATAGGTAACGGACAGACACACACACACACACACACACACACACACACACAGATAAAGTTCCATTTATAAATAAGTTTAGATTAGAGGGGATCTAACTTCCTCAACAACAATCCAAAAGTGTTCTCTTTATACATATATACATAAATGTATATAGGGTGCGATGGGTAAATTGCCGCCATTTTATATTTTTAATATTGTGCATGCATATTATTTATTTTTGATTTTGTCAACTACACAGTATAGTAGGGTCAGTTGGACACAGTCTGTGAGAAAAAGAACATCACAATTCAATTCACTCTACCAGAAATTCAAAAATGGCATGTTGTATTGCTTGGCATTTGTGCTGGAAGCTTCAATACAAATGTTTCGGAGTGATTGCGTGTCAATTTGAGGTCAGTGCAGAGGATTCAGAAAGAGTTAGATGAGTTTAATGGAGATTACAAAGGAGTTTGAAGTGAATTCTATTGATGGCAACATTATGCCTCCATTCATCTTCCCACAGGGATTCAGACTTAACACAAATGTCTATATCAAGTGCCTTTAGGAAGCAGTGTTGCCCTGGGTCAAAAGGGTAGCTGCTGGAATACCCTATGTCTTGCAACAGGACTGTCACACAAGCAGGAGAACCCAGTCATTGTCGTCAAACAATTTCTGTAACCACATCACCTGTTATATCTGGCTACCTAACTCCCCAGACTTCAACCCCCTTGATTATTATGTGTGGGGGGAAGTTAAGTAAGAGACCAATAAAACTCCTTGTAACACCAAAAATGAACTGAAGGCAAGGATAATGGCAGCGTTCACAGACTTAAGCAAGGAAATTGTCCAGAAGAGTTGCAGGAGATTCCAAAGTCATCTGGAGGCCATGGTTGAATCCAATAGCAATTTTATTGAATAAATTTACTCTCTAGTATTTCAAGATATTTTTGATAAATATATGTAAAAATGAGATATCAGTGTTACTTTCATTTTTGCATAATTTAGACAATCTATTCATCTCACCCTGAACAAGTACATACCTAAATATGTGTGCATGTTTAAACATAATACACTCTCTCTTTCCTGCTACAATTATAAATATGCGAATTAACAGACACTATTATTCACAGATATTAAGATACATTTGCAGTTACAACTGTCAAAGAAGGTCCTCCCTTTCTCCCTCTATTTCATAAGAACAATAAGTTATTTCTAAACACTCAGTACGCATTCACATATAAATGCATACTTGTCTTCATACATATTTACTAAGCATAGGTTAGTCTGGCACAAGGTTACAAACATGGAGCCCCAATACAGAAACACATACACACATATATAACATTACTACTTTTATACAAATTTCATAATATATGACAGACAAGAATTCTCTTGTGAAATTTTTACTAAATTTTTCTTATATATATATATATATGTGTGTGTGTGTGCATATCTATATTCTGTGTGTGTGTGTGTGTATGAGCATATGTGATTAAAGTTGGATGAGAATCTGATAGAATGCTAAATAAACAAAACAATGTGGAAACGTTTTACTTTCACAAGTGCTGATTGACTGGCATCATCAGAAAAATGATACTATTTCACACAAACAATCTACAAATAATCGTAGACAGCAGGCACTGACTTTATAAAGTAGTTTATACAAAACTACCACATGTTAAGATATTTTCCTGAAGAATGGAGGTATTATTTGACAATAAAACTTTTTTGATGGTGCCAGTCCATCAGTAAATCATGACAAAGTACAAATTTTCTAATTTATAACCAGTTCTAATCATAATATTAATGTCATCATCAATCACACTTCATAACATTAAGTCAAGTAATTAGGAAATATTACATTAAAATATATGCGACTTCCAATTTTTATTTTTAATCAGTTCAACTGTAATCAAGGGGATAAAGCCACTAAAATGCAAAGTGTTAATGAGAGTGAAAGAATCTAAGAAAAACATTACAAAAAAAAAAAAAGAGGTCAATAAAAGAGTACGAATTAAAGAGACAAAAGGTAACAATTGACATTGCATTTAAATTTTTAAAGGACAAAGTTGATTGAAAACCAAGAAGCTGAAAGAGAGTTCACCAAACAAAAAAATTAAAGAAATAACCAGTCTTTTGTAACAAATTCATTAGACACTCAGTAAATTGTGACATTCTCAAAATACTATTTCTAAAATTTATCTCACAAGATTAGTCGGTACATTTCTTTGACTACTTTCTTTTATCTTGCCAGCCTAATTCATATTTTTATGACTATTTTATATCGACAACTGACAAAGCTGCGTCATGTAATCATGACAAATCTATAAATCTAGGTGATGTAAAGAAAAAGAAAACATGTTGCACATGAAATACTACATAACTTTATTCCTTTTTGCTTTGCATATTTGTATTGATATGAAGACAACTTGATTTTGTCTTTTTCTTTTTTAAAAGGAAAACCGGAAGAATCTATGTCAAAGATAGCTACATTATTAACAAATCACGTTGCAATCAGCTAAGAATAGTATTGAGATATTTATACGGAAGCTTTTTATAGAAGAGGCACATGTGCACGTGTTTCTCTCTTTGGCATCCATGTCGGGCTGGTTTTTATTGATGAATTCATCATTAGATGTGTTGGCGGCAGTTGCAATTAGTAAAAAAAAAAAAAAAAAAAAGGGTAAATGGTAATAATAACTGGTAATAATTAAAATAAAAAAAAATAATTGTTGTTTGCTGATTTTCAAATAGCAGTGGTTTTGGATGGAAGTGTCGAATTTATTCATTGATGAATATATCCTTTAAAATAATAGATCACATCAAATATGATGATTTCTTAAAGGTAAGGAAGCAGTTTAGGAGGAATAACAATTAAATGTTGGTGGTTTAAAGATTAGTATCTGTTTCCAATCCATTGAAAGAAAAACAGCTGTATATTACTAACGTTTGCAATATAAATTACGTGCAGTATGAAAAGGTGCTGAAAAGTTCCCGGCTTGATTCACTTGCTAAATGTGACCAAACATTTTTAATACATTTTTGATCATGTTGAGAACTTTCTGCACCTTTCACATATTTATTTATTTATTTTTAATCATATCACCCCAAGCAAGGTGGTAATGCCACTGATGTGCAGGGGGCTACTTAAGAGTAAAAAGATTGGAAAAGAGAGAGCTGGAAACCACATCCTAAACAGGGAACAAGGGAGGAGCCTCTTCACCTGTTCAATGTGTGGCCAGAACATATCTGTAAGTTTGGTTGATGACCAACAAAAGTTCTTTGATAAGGATATTTTTTAAAGTTTTTTTTTTCTATATCTTGGATATTTTCCTCCTGGTTTTCAGTGAAAAGTTGAATATAAATAAACTGTTTTTTGAGATCATTTGGCTTACATAGGCCATTAGACACACACACAATATATATATATATTTTTTTTTTTTAGCTAAAGTAACTGTATGTTTCTTATTGATTCTAAAAGATAAATAAATAATGGTTAAAATAAGGAATTTAATTTGTATGTTGTCATTCAGACTTCAGAGTAGGTAGGCCCTCCCCAATTACACACAAACAACACTCTTGCTATCATTCATCCTATAATTTGTGTTAAATGAAAAAAGATTTAGATAAATATTTATTTACTGTCTATGCTATTTTACACATACGTGCTTTATTATTATTATTATTATTATTAATAAATGTGTGTATGTCCAAAGAGTAAAAAAAAAAATGTTTGTTTTTTAAATGTTGTTCTGATGAGTAGCATTTGATAAAGGCCAAGTTATTATTATACAAGCATCAACCATATTATCACTGAAAATATTGTTTTCCTGCCAATCTGCTAATCATCCCTGTTCTTTGAATAAACTTTATTGTCATAAAAAATGAATTTTTGTGAGTACTTTTTTCTTTATGTGCGAGTTTATCGGACTTTCACTTACTACCATAAAACTTTGTTCTGGTTCTTTGCAAGATAAACATATACTTTGAAAATTAATTCCACAAAAAACAAAAAGAACCTTAAAAAATAATTTAAAAAAAAACGCGAAAAAATATCTTAGTTGTTGTTTAGTTTAAATCACTCGACTCTTTTTTGGCCGTAACGAATGTGACAAGACGAATTGAAAAGCAAGTTTAATTGTGATTGTGTTGTATAAACGTAACGTGTTCGATTGCGTAAGGAGGAAGATTAATGATTCTTTTCAGAAAACAAAAAAACAAAAACAAATTGGCCTTTTTGGAAGAGAGACTAAAAGTAAATAGAGTAACGGTAACTAATGACATATATTTTTCTATTAAACTCATTCATATAAACTACTTTGAAATCGAAATCATGTCTTGTACGTTGTTTTTAAAATGAATTGCAGAGAGTTAGAAAGACGACTGACAGAAATCACGCCCGCACACGACACACCTTAGAAGAATTTTGATTTGACCAAATTAAAAAGTTTTACTTTCAGCAAAATTTTCCTTCTTACACTGTGGAGTGGACGGAATAATGATAACATTAACAATAATAAAAAAGACAATATACAAAAAAAGAAAGAAAAATAGCACACGATATACGTCAGGACTTAATAATTTCGCAATACTAGAGCCCAAAACGAGAAGAGAAAGAATTAGTAAAATTAAAGATTTTGTTAATCTTTAAAAAAATATGCTTACCACAGATGTGCAGCAACAGGACAGAAAAAAAAAGGTTTTTGCTTGTTGATTGTAAAAAATTGTTTGCACAAAGTTTTTTTTTAATTTTTTTTTCAGTTGATTCGATTTTTTCCGTACTCAGATTAAAAACATTTATTCCTTTTTCTTTTTTTTAAAAAAACCCAGGTTCTTGTTTGTTGTGTAGTCTTAAGTTAGGTGTGGTTCACTCTGAAGATTTTATTTTTGCTGTTATTGTTGTCGTTATATATATATATATTTTTTTTTTCTTAAACTGTTTCTCTTTCTCACTTTTTTTTTTTTTTTTAATTCTTGGACCTTTCCAAAAAGAAAACAAAATGAACGGTGATAATTGACGAAGACAAGGGAAGGAAGGAAAAGAATTTAAAAAGTATTTACACACACTGGCACTCTCTTTTTTTCTTTTCTTTGTCTTTCTCTCACTTTTTTTTTTTTTCACGCACTTTGCCAGTTGAACAGAACAAAAGTTATAGTTGAGTATTGTCGTTGATGTTGGTACAATCACTCTGCTGGTAGTAGTAGTAGTAATAACAATTACCCGAATAGTAGGAGAAATAGTAGTGGGGGAAGTGATACTATTTTAGTAGAAGTGGTGGCGATGATCGTGGTTACAACAACGACGGCAATGTTTGATTTTTTTTTTTTAAACTACGACGGACATTTCAAGTTTGCAAAATGTGTAAAAAGAAAATGATTTTTTTTTCGGGCGGTTATATGAAAACGTGCATAAATATCGTCTGAAGATGATGAGTGCGTGCATGTGGTGGGTGATGGGTGGGTATGATGCACGCGTGTGTGTGTATGCGACCAATGTTATGTGGGTGTACAATGTTGTACACACAATGCACGCACACATGCATATGCTGTTGGATTTTTTAAAGGAATGGAATCAACAAAGTGATATGAGAGAGTGCATACTATGATTGTTATCTATGTATGTATGTCTGTAAGTAATAATATATAGTCATGAATATAATAGCGATCTCTCTTCCTTTTCGACAGAACGGGCGGACAAAAACTGTGATAATAGCATACAAATGCAAGTGATGCAGGAGACTTGTTGTTGATAATGATGATGATGTTGATGATGAAAAGAGGGAGGAAAAGGCGCAAATGGAATATGAAAAGAGGAAGGGGGAAGGAGAATTATGATGCTTTTTGTTGTTGTTGTTGCTGCTATAGCATTGCCGCTGCACACCGCACCACAGAGTAATGTTTGTTCATGCAGCAGCAACAACAGCTACTGTTGCTGCTGCTGTTAGATTGCTGCTCCTCCTGCTGCTGCTGCTGCATGCTTAATTAGTGCGGTTGTCTGTACTTTTATCAGGTCGACTTGCATTTATTTAGTTTTAGAAAAAAAAAAGAAAGAGAGAGGAGACCAAACCTATATACACCTCCACCCGTCCAACGTGCCACCCACCCACTGCTGCTGCTCGTACCCGCTCCAAACCTGCACCCTCTGCACTTCCCCCTCGGCCTGCCTGCCCACTTGTGATAGGTCAGGTGCACTTTAACAATTTGTGCAAAACTAGGCCATTGGCTTGCTTGCTTGCTTGCTTGCTGATGCAGTGAACAGTAAGAGAGAGAAGCACATATGCAAACACGCAAAAAAGAGAGAGGAACAAAGAAAGAGGCGGAGAAAATAAGAGAAAAAGGGCAGTTGTGGGGGGTGGGGGTGGGGTTGCGTATCTGTAATGTTTCTTTTACTGGCGTGTGTTTCCTTTCTCTGTTGCTTTTTTGTTTGTTTGTTTGTTTGTTTGCCACCCCCATTTTTGTTTCTTTTCTTTCTTTTTATTTTATATTTATTTATATTTTATGGCTGTTTAAGTTCAACAGTTAAAAAAAAAACAAAAAAAAAAAAATGAGTGACTGAAGTACTCGGCACTGCTTACACAGCCAGTTGTGTATGCAGTGTAAACACAATTCACAATTCTAGGGCAAATGAGTGGTTGACAAGCTGGCCAAATGATACACACACACACACACACACACACGCACACAAACGCACACAAACACACACACACGCACACACACACCAGAATATCCATGGTTTAGTGCAGGAGATGCTGTCTTTTTGATAAAAAGAAAATCAAACCAAGCAAACTCAAAACAGCATGTGTAGATAAGTAAAGCTTTTATCTATGTGGGGTGGGGGGCTAGATGGATGAAGTGGGGTGTTCAAGTAAAGCATTTCCCAAGGATGAAGTAGGGTTAGTAATCCAACAGTTCAAGGTCATTGTGCATGCTCCCAAATTCTGCCAACAATTAAACCATTCCAAATGTCTAAATAGTATTCAATGAACACTTTTTTTTGTATTTCTCTCTCTGATGTTTCTTTTGTCTATTTCCTAAACAATGTCTTCTCTCTCTCTCCTACTCTCTCACACACACGCACACATCTGTATTTATTTATTCATTAAATATAACTTAGTCAGGTACAAAGTGATGGTTAGTAGAATATTCAGTGAGAAACAAATTAACCACTTTAATGAAATTGTCTTCGGGATGAACTTTCAAACTATTTCAATAGAGAAAGATCCTAATGTGCATGCATGTGTGACAGAGAAGAAGAGCATCCGATAACCCTGACAGAATTAACAACACAGATAAAAACAATGTCAATGAATGAGAGAGAGAGAAGGGGGAATTTAAATAGCCAAATTTGAAGAGTAAACTTTTAAATGTTTATAAAACAATAAACAAACTTTAAGTAAGTTTCAGGAAGAAAGAGAAAGAATGGGGTGCCAATTGATTGAATGTGTAGGGCCAAGGTTCCCAACCCTGGGGTAAATTACCCCAGTGGGATAATGAGCCCATATTTTGGGGGTAATGGATGTTTGGTTTGGGAAGAGGCAATCAGCTTATAATATCACACTGTGTCCTTGGAATGAAGACCAAGAATGATAGCAGACTCAACATGGTAAACGACGCCCAAATAGCCCTCTCAGTCACAAAGCCAACAATAAATAAACTGGCACTGACACAGGCAATACAAGTTCAACACTCACATTAAAAATCACGGCTAGGTTACAGCTACTATACCTCTGATCATTATAGATTGGTACTATTGTATTGAATAATTTCCATTAACTTTGTCTGCTTTTGATGTATGAAAATATAATTACTTCTTTTTCTATATTACGGGTATTTGTTCATTGGGGTAATGAATAATAGTGAAATTGTATTTTGGGGTAATCGCAGAAAAAAGGTTGGGAACCTATGCTGTAGGGGAAAGAAATGAGGTCCCCAAATAACAAGTTGTACATTCATTTCAAGATGACTTGGGAAGGGGAAAAAAAATTACAGAAAAACAAAAGTAAATGTGTTGAAAAAGAAAGAGTTGCAAGATAACATCAGATTCTGAGCATTGCAAGCAACAAGGAATGCAAGCACAAAAAACTGACGTCTTAAAAAGTTTAAGTGTTATTTATTTATTTGCACATATTTAATTACAAGTTCATACAATCATGTATCTAAACTTATTTATAAATGGAACTTTGTCTGTGTGTGTGTGTGTATGTGTGTTCATTACCTATAGACTCCGAAATGGTTTAACCAATTTTCTTGAAAATTTACACAGTTGTACTATAAGCATCTGCGAGTGTTCTTAGCTAGGTTTTGTGTTGAGGTACCCCCGATAAATATCGATAATCGAAAAAATCGGGTTATAGAAGGAGTGGTCCAATTTTAATCAAATTTGATACACTCATAGACAAAGACATAAGAAACGATATTCAGGCGTTTCAAGGTTGCAGTTCTTACAATAGTGCAGAAAATCGATAATATATATATATATATATATATATATTATTGTCATCTGCAGACAGATCTGTTTTGCTGTATCACAGCTCATCAGTACGGTTAGACTCTGATTACTACACAACCCAGGCTTGAAACCCGACTGATTTGGCGTCAGTCAGTGACTCTACCCTTGGGCCATAGTGCAGAAAATCGATAATATATATATATATATATATATATATATATATATATATAAAAGGCAAGATGTTTGTGTGTGTGTCTGTTTATCTGCCTGTATGTCTGTATTTTTTTCAGCCTTTTTATTTTAGTTTTTGCTTCGGGTTTGGCTCTAAGTAGGTATAATTGTAGTTCTTAGTCTCAGCCATGATACCATTTACTCAGAGGACTTATTTAGCCTTCAAAATTCAGTTTATGACAAAAAAAAACTTATTTGATATCGATACCAGGAAATCAAAATTTGACTTACATCCATTCATTTTTCTTTCAGTCTACGGTTTCATTTTAATTGGAAACAACTATTGCTTTTTAGTCTTTCGTGCCAACGTCCAAAGAGTCTGAGCTCCAGGACCATGGATTAGTTTTAAAGCTTTCATTACACCCGAGCAATGCCAGGCTATACTGCTAGTTAGTGTCATAAATATGAATATACATGTGCATGCGGAAATTAAGTTTCAAGACCATTATTAAATCACTGATTAATTACATAAAAATGATGTCTATTAAAATAGAAGATATGAAAACTTCAAGCTACCAGGAAGGAGTAAACATAAAATCTGGACAAATTGTCAAGAACAAAAAAATATCGTTATTGTCATGTGTTCTTTGCCATTTTCCACATTCATATTTTTAATGTTGTCAAGTTTCAATGATTCTTTACTAGAGTCTGTAATGTGATCAATACCGACTTGGCAGACCGGCTGCAGTCTCTCACCGGCGTGACGTGGCTTCCCTGTGTCACTTCTATAAATACTTTCATGAACTTTCTCTATGGTACCTAGTCTTTACAAATTTAAGCACAGTACTAGATTGACAGAAAGGTCTAATCATTTTACCATTGAATTAACTAGATGTAAACGTAACAAAAAAAATTTTTTGTTTGTGAAACTCTTTTCTGGCATCTTGCTTCCCAGTAAACTTCAATCTTCAAAATTTAAATGCAATGTCAATCATTATCTCCTGTCTTAATTTCTGCTTCTCTATCCTTAATAGTGTTTTTTTTTCATATTCTCTAACACTCAGTAATCCTTTGCATCTTAATAGCTTTATTGCCTTGCTTGGGGTAAAGTGATTAAAAAAAATTACAATATTCTAATAAATATTAATGAATATAAATATTTCAAACTATTTCAAACAAATTAAAAATGTCAGTTGTTAATTTCATTAATCTTTGAATGTGATTGATACCGACTTGGCAGACCGGCTGCAGTCTCTCTCTCACCGGCGTGACGTGGCTTCCCTGTGTCACTTCTATAAATAATTTCATGGCTTCTGCTCTGATGAACTTAGATCACTGGTGCCCCCTAGGTACAAATTTGCAAGAGATACTAGATTAGCAACTAGGTCCCACCCTTTTACAGTGAAACCAAGAAAATGTAACCGTAATTTCTACTCCAACAGCTTCTTTTCTCGCACTTCCCGACTGTGGAATACAATCTCCAGGAGTTTAAATGTAAGGTTAATAGACACCTCCTAACACACTAACTCGCATCCATTCTTTCAAACACTCTTCCCATCTACCCAACCCTCATCCTCGGTATCCTTACCCATCTATCACCCTTCTTCTGACATTTCCTATACCTAACCACTCTTTCTCTTTACCTTCCCCTATATAACCCCTTGCGCAATAGTGGCAGTGGAATGCCTTGCTTGGGGTGAAATGATTTATAAAAAAAAACTTTTCTCCTTTTTACCTTTTATTTTAATGCTGTTCATAATATTCACTAAGTTGTTTTCTATTTCCCCACTTATTTTAATTTTGTCAAAATTCAATGTTCGTTCAGAATATTTATTGTTGTTTATGCTTTGTTTCTCACTCATTTCTTTTTAATGCGGTCAAGTGTTTATGTTTTTCTTAATATTTATAAACTATTGCATTTTCTTCCCACTTTTTAAAATATTGCCAAGATTCAATGTTTCTTCATAATATTCACTAAGTTTTCTTATTTGTTTCCTGTACTTATAGAATGTGGTTGAACATTCAATGTTTATACTTAATATTTACTTTTCTTCGATTTTTTCCTCTGTATTTGATCATTTTTAGTATTCAGTATTTCCTTTATTAATATTTACAAATACCCTGTTTTTCTCCATACTTTTTAAATGATATCAAGATTCTACTGGCTACAGTTGACAACCGACCCTCATTCTGTATCATGTGGACTGACCAAAAAGTTAAAAAAATTATTTAGCTTACTGGCAGTAATGTGTCTGGGATGGTTTGCAACTTACTTTAAAATATTCTCAATTAAGTCATTTTTTTTCTCTTGCTTAATTTAAAAAATTCCCATGCTTAATTGAACGTTTGGTTTTGTTTTTTTAAATTGACAAAAATTTTTCTGGTTGTCGGACTTACATTATAACTTAGCAGTTCACCACACCTCTTTTTTTTTTTCTCCCCCAATTGGAGTAGATAGACTAAACTATCGCCCGGTTCAAACTCCACCCATATCTATTGAATAGGCGAAGAGACTCATCCCTTGTTCCCTGTTTAGAATGTGGTTTCCGGCTTTCTCTTCTCATTCTTTTCGCTCTTTTCTTTTTTTTTTCAATGGGAGTAGATAGACTAAACTATCGTCTGGTTCACACTCCACCCACGTGTATTGAACAGGTGAAGAGGCTCATCCCTTGTTCCCTGTTTAGGATGTAGTTTCCGGCTTTCTCTTTTCCAATCTTTTCACTCTTACGTAGCCCTCTGCTTCAGTGGCGTTAACGCCTTGCTCGGAGTGATATGATTAAAAAAAAATACCTGTTCCTTATATATACTAAAGTTTTTTTTAAATTTTTGTCACTTATGCTAATGTTTTTTAAATTTTTGCAACTTATATCATTGTTTTTTCCTAATATTTACTAATTTTTATGCTATTTTCCACACTTTGTTAATATTGCAAAAATTCAATGGGTGCTCTTCATAAGTTTTCTGCTCCACATTCTTTGTGTTGAGAAGATTCAATATTTGTACAATAATATTTACCACACTTTCTGCTATTTTTATCACAAATTTTAGTATTAACTTCCATGTTTGTTCTTAATATTTACTTTCTTTCTACATTTTATCTCAGTTTATCAATGTTGCTAACATTCAGTATTTCTTCTTAATATTTACTAAAATTTCTGTAAATGTATCAAGGTTCAATGTTAACATTTCCTTTGTTTTCTTCTATTTCCCCTTTATTTTAATTTAGTCAAGAATCAAAATTTGTTCTTAATATTTATTGTTTTCTGCAATTTTGAACCACTTTGTTATTGATATCAAAATTTCATATTTGTTCTTAATATTTACTAGATTTTATACTATTTGCCACAGTTTGTTAATACTGTCAAGATTCAACGTTTGTTCTTAATACTGACTATACATGGGCTTGTGGCCTTATCAAGTTGAAACAATAGTTCTTGTACAATCATGGAAGTTAAGCAACATCGAGCCTGGTCAACAGTTACATGGGTGACTGCTTGGAAACACCAGGGGCTGTAGGCTTGGATGTACAAATGGTGTAATGAATAATGGTTTTTGGAAATTGAAAAACTGAATTCCAATTCCAGTTGGGTTTGTTATATTCCCTTAGGTGCAAATACCCCTTGGAAAGGCATGAACCCACCTTTTCTCCCATCAACTATAGTAGGATTTGTATCAGTAAATGATTACCTCCCCCAAAATTCTTATAATCTAAAAATATTTTCTAGCTTTAAATAACCTACAAAAGGTTGATAAGCTGTAAAAAAATCAATCAAATACTATGTTTGCTTTTGCTTTCATCACATTTTTGAATGTAGTTAAGATTCAAAGTTTGTACTTTATAATTAGTTTTCTGCTATTTTCCCCACATATTTTAATCATGTAAAGATTCAATATTTTTTCTTAATATTTATGATTTTCTACTATTTACATTTTAATTTTATTTGGTGGTGATTATGGAATCCTGAAAGTGGGGAGTCAATTAGAGGCCAAGATTTTTCTAAGAAGGAGTGGGGTCAAACTCAAGCAGTATCTTCATTTTCTTACTATACCCCTATCGTATACATATCTTAAGAATCAGTTTGAGTATAAGTATGTTACTTCACGAAATTAAATGGAAAAACTTAATTCATAGTAGTGGAGTTCTAACCTATTCTTGCCCTCTTTTCCACATTAAAGCTGTTGAAACACAAAAGAGGTTAATTTCATGACAAAATCAAAGGGTTAATACTAACATCAACACTAGCAGAACAGTGTGATTTGTCTGCTCTGATTTTTTGAAAAAAATGAAAAAAAAAAATACAGAGGGAAAAGTGCCAAAGATCAAATCTTATCAAAATCAGAGACATAAGTTTAATACATTTTTGAAGCTTATAAAAGTGGGGTGGAGCAAATGAGGGAAAAGCCAAAGTTCTGGGGGCCTTGGCCCCTTCTGCCCCCACCATAAAATTGCCACTGATTCCATGTTTACTTTTAATATTTGCTAAATTTTCTTCTATTATTCCCTCTTATTTAATGTTGCAAATGTTTTATATTTGTTCTTAATATTTATTAAGTTTTTTTCCATTTTCCAGTTTATCTATTTTATCAATATTTATTCTTAATATTTAATAATTTTACTTCTACTTTCCCCACATATTTTAATAGTGTCAAGACTCAGTTTTGTTCTTAATATTTGCTAAGTTTTCTGCTTGTTTCCCAATAAATGGTGTGATGATTCAACATTTTTCTAAATTTTTTACAAAGTCTTCTTCAAAAAAATACAATGTTAGCACTTATATTTATTTTTCTATTTCCCCCATATATTTTAATATAGTAATGATGCAATATTCTCTATTTACCCCATATATTTTAATGCAGTAATGATACAATATTTTCTATTTACCCTATATATTTTAATGCAGTAATGATGCAATATTTTCTATTTACCCCATATATTTTAATGCAGTAATGATGCAATATTTTCTATTTACCCCATATATTTTAATGCAGTAATGATGGAATATTTTCTATTTACTCCATATATTTTAATGCAGTAATGATGCAATATTTTCTATTTACCCCATATATTTTAATGCAGTAATGATGCAATATTTTCTATTTACCCCATATATTTTAATGCAGTAATGATGCAATATTTTCTATTTACCCCATATATTTTAATGCAGTAATGATGCAATATTTTCTATTTACTCCATATATTTTAATGCAGTAATGATGCAATATTTTCTATTTACCCCATATATTTTAATGCAGTAATGATGCAATATTTTCTATTTACCCCATATATTTTAATGCAGTAATGATGCAATATTTTCTATTTACTCCATATATTTTAATGCAGTAATGATGCAATATTTTCTATTTACCCCATATATTTTAATGCAGTAATGATGCAACATTTTCTATTTACCCTATATATTTTAATGCAGTAATGATGCAATATTTTCTATTTACTCCATATATTTTAATGCAGTAATGATGCAATATTTTCTATTTACTCCATATATTTTAATGCAGTAATGATGCAATATTCTCTATTTACCCCATATATTTTCATGCAGTAATGATGCAATATTTTCTATTTACTCCATATATTTTAATGCAGTAATGATGCAATATTTTCTATTTACCCCATATATTTTAATGCAGTAATGATGCAACATTTTCTATTTACCCATATATTTTAATGCAGTAATGGTGCAATATTTTCTATTTACCCCATATATTTTAATACAGTAATGATGCAATATTTTCTATTTGCCCCATATATTTTAATGCAGTAATGATGCAACATTTTCTATTTACCCCATATATTTCAATGTAGTAATGATGCAATATTTTCTATTTACCCCATATATTTTTATGCAGTAATGATGCAATATTTTCTATTTGCCCCATATATTTTCATGCAGTAATGATGCAACATTTTCTATTTACCCCATATATTTTAATGCAGTAATGATGCAATATTTTCTATTTACCCCATATATTTTAATGCAGTAATGATGCAATATTTTCTATTTACCCCATATATTTTAATGCAGTAATGGTGCAATATTTTCTATTTACCCCATATATTTTAATACAGTAATGATGCAATATTTTCTATTACCCCATATATTTTAATGCAGTAATGATGCAATATTTTCTATTTACCCCATATATTTCAATGTAGTAATGATACAATATTTTCTATTTACCCCATATATTTTAATATAGCAATGATGCAATATTTAATCTTAATATTCACTAAGATTTGTTCTTTTTTTCCTAGTTTGTTGTAAAGATTCCTACTAAATGTTATTTATATTCACTACGTTTTTATCTATTTTTCCCTCTTATTTTAATGTTGCAAAGATCCAGTATTTATTTGCTTGTAATATTTACTAAGTTTTCTATTTCTTCCATTTGTCAAGATTCAATTTTTCTATTTGATATTTACCAACTTTAGTACATTTTTGCTAATACTTTTCCAATGGTCTTTAGTTTTGGTTTTTTATTAGTGTTTACTTTATTCTCCAATTTTTTCAAGTCTTTTAATCATGTTTTAAAAATCTGTTTGTTTTTACTATTTACTGTTTTTTGTGCATTGTGGTGCAGTGGATATCAGCTCAGAATGAGAAATCGGGGAGCTGAGTTCGAATTCCAGTTGAATTCATTGCATTCACTTATGCACAAATACTCTTGGGAAAGGTATTAATCCATCTCTTCCCTCCAGTTATGGGTTAAATAGCAGGACAGATTGGGTTCTATAGCCTTGGCTGGCAACCAGTCTACTGCAGAAAGCAATGGCAACCTACTGCGGGATAACCTTCTGCCCAGCCAGTCATTTCTCGAAAGAGACATGATTGCCCAAGCGTGTTTCACGTATGGCACTTAACTGACTATTTTTTCTGTTTATTTTCCATTGTTTATAATGTTGTCAAAAATCTCTGTTACCACTTAATATTTTCCAGTTATTCTACTTTTCTCGCAATTCCATTTTTTTATTGCTTTTCTTTTTAATCATTTCACCCTAAGCAAGGCGGCAACTGCCACTGATGCACAGGGGGCTACATAAGAGTAACAGTATAGACAAGAGGAGAGTGAAGAAAAACATGGACCAGTTACAGGGGGTGTCAGAGAAAGGGCAAGAGAAGGATGGAAACACAGGTGTGAAGACAGTTGAGAAGGTAGAGAGAAAGGAAAAGAACAAGATAGGATATACAGGGTGATGTAGAAAGAACGAGAGTCAAGTGGATAAGAGATGGGTATTGACATTTCATTTAAATTCCTGGAGTTGTAGCCGTCAGGAAAACAAGTATTCGGAAGGGAATTCTACAGGTGGGAAGTGTGAGAAAAGAAGCTGATGAAGTAGAAGTGGAAGCTGCATTTGGTTGATCTAACTGTAAATGGGTGGGACCTTGTTGCCAGTCTGATTGTATGAGGAAATTCTAGTGGCGGGAGGACCAGTGACTTAAGTTCATTGAAGCTATGAATATATTTGTAGAATAGACAGAGTGAGAAAGTGGCTGGAGTCAAGCTGCCAAGTCAGGACCTATCATGTCACAGATTCTTCTTTGGTGGCTGTTGAGAACACTGAGATGAACAGCAGGGGTGTCTGACTATATCTGACAGCAGTATTCTATATACGGATGGATGGTTGATTTGTATATGTGCAAGATGGATTCAGGCGGAAAAAACTTCCTGGCCTGACACAGTGACCCAACCTTCCGAGCAGTGGATTTAGCTACTGACTCAATGAAATGATTCAAGTTGAGGTTGGAAGCTGTCAAGTTTTTATGTTTATTCTTAATAATGACAAATATTTTTGCTTTCTGCTAAACATTTACAAAGTTTTCTGATTTTTCCCCACACTTTTTTGATCATTTACATATTCCCCTTTGCTCTCTTAAAATTTACCAAGTTTAACTTAATTCAACAAAAAGCCAAGTTGTGAAAAATGATGCAAGGAAGATTATATTTTATGAATCTTCTAAGTGGCAGGGGACTGCCTACCTGACTGCAAAATCAGTATTCAATTTCCAAACATTCAGCTAGACTTGAACACTCCCAAATGACTCTAGAGGAAAATGTATGACTATCACAGAAATAGAATAGCCTCAACAGTCATTGAATCAGCTTAGCTTCATCTGACACAAGGCCACAGTATTGGATTATTTAGTAAAGTAGGCTGTCAGATCAGCTTGCTTGCCATCATGTTATAGAAGGTATTATGTTTATTTGTTTATTGTCATCACTATAAGCAAAGTTCAAAATCTCTGCTTGTCTACTGTCTGTACAGAGTTAATAATTAGACTCCAAATCCAATTTAAGATAACATAAGAGAAATTGCTATGTGATGTCAGTTCTTCAATATGGCAGTGAATGTTGGACAATATCATCAAAGATGAAGGAAAAACTTGAAGCAGCTGAAATGTAGTTCTACAGAAGGATGCTGCGAATATCATGGATCGAGCATGTGAGCGATGATAAAGTGTTGAAAAGAATGGAAACAAAAAGGAAATTAATATTGAGCATCAGGAAGAGACAACTGAAGTTCCTGGGACATGCAAGAAGGAAGGAAGGCTTGGAGAACCTGATACTAACAAGCCAGAGAGAGCAAAAAAGAGACAGAGGAAAGCAGCGGATAACATATTTGAAGGGCCTGAGCAGGTGGATGACAGAACAGGGGTTGCAAGATGTTACAGGAGAAAGTGTGCTAAGAGCCACCATTGATAGGGAGATGTAGAAGGCCACGATCGCCTACGTCCTGAAAGGACAAAGCACATAAAAGAAGAAGAAGAAGAGAAATGTTTCACTGACATTATGGTGCAATGTTGATACCATTCAATTGATATTTTCAATATGAGAAAACTGTAATTGGGAATTTATTTTACTTTTCACAAGATACTTACAAAACCTATGTCTTGAGTAAAGATTACAATGTGTTAGGGCACCGCTCCTATTTGACTACAAATGGACTGTTCCCATTGCTATATATAGCAATGGTGGATTCTCTACAAGGGAGTCATAGAGAGTCACTTGAGAGTCTCTAATGAGTTACTGAAGAGTCAGTGCGAGTCAGTGAAGAGTTAGTCACACTTCCGGTGGCGTACCGGAAGTAATCACGTATACACATGTCTTACGACGGATTGGACTCTTGTATCTTTCTATTGTAAATATTACTAATCACTTCTGTACATACTAACCGTCTTTCCGTGGAATACAACTTATATTCTGATTCTGTTGTTGAGTTATTCATTTATACTTGGCGACATAACACAATGATCTTATAGCAATCAAGCTTCCATGAATTATAAGGTCAATGCAAACTTCTGCCAAGGCTCTCTTTTTGATTCTCGTCTCTTTCTGCTTTTTATTAATGACTAGCAGTATACCCCAGCGTTGCTCGAGTGCAATGAAAGGTTTAAAAGTAATCCTTAGTCTTGGAGCCCAGACTCTTTAGACATTGGCACGAAAGACTAAAAAGCAATAGTTGTTTACAGTTAAAGCGAAACCGTAGACTGAAAGAAAAATGAATGGATGTAAGTCAAATTTTGATTTTCTGGTATCGATATCAAATAATTTTTTTTGTCATAAACTGAATTTTGAAGGCTAAATAAGTCCTCTGATTAAATGGTATAATGGCTGAGATTAAGGACTACAATTATACCTACTTAGAGCAAAACCCAAAGCAAAAACTGAAGTAAAAGGGCTGAAAAGAATACAGACATACAGGCAGATAAATAGACATACACACAAACATCTTGCCTTTTATATAATCGATTTTCTGCACTATTGTAAGAACTGCAACCTTGAAACTTCTGAATATTGTTTCTTATGTCTTTGTCTATGAGTGTATCAAATTTGATTAAAATTGGACCACTCCTTCTATAACCCAATTTTTTCGATTATCAATGTTCGATATTTATCAAGGGTGCCTTGACACAAAACCTAGCTAAGAACACTCGCAGGTGCTTATAGTACAACTGTGTAAATTTTCAAGAAAATCAGTTCAGCCGTTTCAGAGTCTATAGGTTACGGATACACACACACACACACAGACACACACACAGACAAAGTTCCATTTATAAATAAGTTTAGATCTGCCTGGAAACATCCTCAGATCATTAGTAAACGTCAATGCAGATGTTACCATTATTTATGAAGAAACTTCTCAAAATCAACATGATCAGGGCCTTGCAGATGATCGCGTTTCTGATCTAGCTCCAAAAGCTCTGAAGTAGAATTGTTAGAGACAATTCGCATGTAAGCTTGAATGAACTAGGTATTTACCCGAGCCTCTCCACAAAGGAGAGATGCAGTACAAGGCTGATTTTGCTTGAGTATTTTTGAGCGTGTACGTTTTAGTAAAAGATTTCTTGTAGACCCTGTGAGGTTGAACTATCGTCAATTTATCCCAGATGAGACTCTGACTTTCAGCATAGCCTCATCTGGGTTCCTCTCTGCCAGGAGACAGAAAGTCCAACAAGGATAGAGTTTGGCAAACTCTGAATACAGAGTTCTCCTGGATATATGTATTCAGGACAGATCCATTAATGGAGGAAATCATACCACATTCTCCCCTGCCTTATTACTATAGAAAAAAGAAATCCTTGAACTGAGTGGGCATACTTTGCTGTCTGTGAGGGCGTGGCAGATTGTCAGGAGCATAATGAGATTCTTCCTCATTCTCGCTCAGACTGGATTTAATCCTGCTGTGTTTTTGTAGTATATGAGTGATTTGCTTGTCCTCTGAAGTATTGGTAGATAGGTGTGATCCATTTGTCGCCACTTGAGGGACCAGTGGTAAGGTTTCCTCACAATCTTCAGAAGGAAACCATGTCTCTGTCTCTTCAAAATCTGCCTGGGGTTTCCGAATATCTTTTACTGGAACCAAATCTCTTATTGAGACTATGTCTTTCCATCAATGGGCGTAATGGACACACGTATACTGGCATCCAGTAGCTCCACTTGACCCACCAGTGGTTTGTTTTTATTCAGTTGCGTGAGTCTTTTTAGTAATATTATTCTCAGTTTCAAGAAAGTAGAGATGCCCCAGTCTAACTTGTTCTTGGCCTCTTGGAATTATTGTTACTGTTGTGGGGAGTTACCCACTTAATAATGGACTCTTTTTTGCCTATCTTAACGGAGAATTAATTACTCTTGAGGACAGAGCCGGGACGACAGAGACACTGGTTTTCAGTACGACTTCAGTTCAGCTCAGCCTATTCTGTCTGTCGGTCACTTGTAGCCAAGCTATTATTCCTCTTTCTCTTTGTATCTCTTGTTGGCATAATATATGTTCTTGACCTACCACCGTGTTGACTCATTATTTTATGGTCTCATACCGGGTCCATATCAGTTCCCAATTTTCTACAACTACTAATTCAACAGCTTTCTAGATTATTTCAGCATACCTCTTGCACTGGCAATTGCCTTGAGGGTTATATGGTCTTGTTCTACTAACGGCCACTCCTTGTCCTTGTAGGAATCACCATATGTCCCTCTGTCCAAATGAATATAGGCAGGAAGCTCAAAGATGGCAAAAACTTAGCAAAGTGCTTGTATGACTGTTTTAGACGATATATCTGGGCAGAGTATTGTGGAAGAAAGCCGCCAAAAATTGTTGATTATTGTCAACATGTTTTTGATGAAAGTGGACCTTTAAAATTTTTATGCAATACTTTTGTAGGGTTGTGGGGCTTTTATGACCTTGCTGGTAGCAGGACGGTAAAACCTGGGCTTATTTTCAGTGCAAGAGTTACATGAGTTGGTAATCTTTTTCACATCCTCAACTGAGTAGGGAAGGTTTCTGATTTTTGCCATGTGGACCATGCGTTTAATACCTGGGTCCCTGGGTCGCACAACGCTATGTAATCTCTTTAATTCTTCTTTGCTAGCAGCCAAACTACATAAGGAGAGAGAGAAAGAGAGATAGAGAGAGTGTGTGTGAGAGAGAGAGAGAGTTCACAGCTACTTTTTATTGACCGGGATGGTAACTTATGTTAAAACAGTAACACGAGAGTTCTATCCTCCACCTGGCGATCTACCCATTTTTTATTTTGCTGGTCATTTTTGAGTTAAACACAAATGCAACTGATATTTTATCATTAATTAATTAAAAGTATTGCCTGGTCAAATAAAGCTTCCATTTTCTCAACAATTCAACAATAGTACTGGTTTCTTTTTTGATTGCAAAATGCCTACATTCTGATCTAGACAGGGTTTAGGAGAAAAAGTCTATGAGCCTCCCTGCTATGGTGTATTCTGTCTCTACTTCCAGTGGTAGTGTATGATCTAGCAAAGTAATGGCTGCTTTCACTATACCCCACTTTAACACGTTAAATATTTTTCCTGCTATAGGTGATTATAAGAAATTTTATTCAGTTGTTAGAGGGTGGATTTTCTATAAAAATGACAGTATCCACTGACCATAGTGTGCGAACATTTCTAATGCACGGTGTAGAGCAGGTAAATCTTTTGGGTTGAGTAGACTGAGTAATGGATTTAGATGTTCTAGATTGGGTTTTATATTATTATGTATCCAAGTAGTTTTATATTTTTATGCCTAAAATAACATTTGTTTTAGTTATGCATCAGCTTGTACCCTTTAACAGCTGCCATGAAGAATTTGAGATTTTTGTCATGTTTCACTTGATTTTTCCTGCAAATGGTTACACTATTGATGTAAGCATAAGTGTCTTGCAAGTTCTCATTTGTTATTATCTGGTCTATGACCCTTTGAAAGTTAGCTATTCCGTTAAATGCTATTCTGTGAAATTGATAGACAGCCATGAGCTTCAAAGTTTGTATATGGTTTATCACTGGGCCTTATAGCTACCTGATGATAGACACTTTTGAGATTCAGAGTACTAAATAGATGGGTTTTGGATATTTTTTCTATCATCTAGTTTATAGTTTGGGAATAGTCAATTCCCATTAGCTTTTTCCTGTTCTCAGAAGAGACTACAAAGGCTTGAGTTCTCCACAGTGAATGACTTGGTTCAGTTATACCTTCCTTCAACATAAGAGTAACTTCAGTTTGGATAAATAATTCAATCTCCTCTGTGTGTCACCTAGATTTAATAGCTTCCAGCTTACGATCGGGAGTTAGATTGCTGAAAAGTGTTTGGTATGGCATTCCCATCGCTGCTAGGCTGCAGACTTTAAAGGGTAGCTTAGGTTATGTTAACACAAGAAGCTGTGCCCTAATATTAGGTCGCAACATAAATCATATATTAGTAGACATATCATTTCTTGGTATAAAGTACCCTTTATTTTTACTTGTGCCTGGCCATATGCCTGCTGTAATGTTGAGGTGCTATTTTTTAATATTCTTTGTCAGATAAAGCCTGTTTATGAAGGCATCACATATCAATTTATCTCGAAATTGGTCCACTGATACTGTAGAAAATGAATAGTCTTTACTTAATTTTACTAAGACTTGATAGAATCCGTCAATTTTATCTGAGGGTTGTTGAGACCTTGTAACCAGTAAGTGTCTAGAAATCATTTGTGTGTCTGTGAAATACTCGAAAACTTGACATATTTCATGAGGTGGTGCAGTTCATTAGAACTTTTTTTTGTAGGTACTTAAGGAGTTTATGAAAATTCTTTTCCAGTGATGATGTTCTACGTTGATGTCAATAATAAGTTTCACTGAGTAGATTAGCCATTATCAAAGTGTTTAACGAGAGTTCATTAAATTGTAGTAGAATTGTTAGAAACAATTGCTTAAATGTAAGCTTCAATGTAATTGGTATTTACCTGGGCCATCCAACAAAAGTGGGATGTAACACAAGGCTGATTTTTACTGTGGAGCATTCTGAGAGCATACGCTCAGCAAAAATTTCCTGTATACCCCACATACACTGGTCAGGGTCTCATCTACTTTTCCTCAGCTGAGACTTCTCTGTGTTCGTCTCCACCCAAAGGCAGAGAGTCCAGCAAGGATAGACCTTCGATGAACTAATATTCACCTACCTCCCCACTGAGGCTAAAAGTGACACAAGGCCAAATTTTACATGAGAGATCCAAGCTCTAAATCAAAATTCCCAGTAGCGACAATTTAAGGTAGGGTCAGGCTCTTGTCTGTTCATCCCAGACTGGACCCTACTCTTTAGCAAAGCTTTGTCTGGGTTCCTCTCCATCCAAAGACAGAGAGTCAATGAAGAGAGAGCTTTGATGAATTCTAAATACAAGCAGAGTTCTCTTAAATATATCTTATTCAGTTCAGATCCATTAATGGAGGAAATAGATCATGTCACAAGCTCAATACAGAAAAATTGTTTATAACTTTAAATGCCCCCAAAATCAAGATAGTATCAATTCATCATCATGCATAGGACACTGAATTTTCTCCAGTCATGATGAATCATTTCACTCTTGATGAGGTCATGTTTTGAACATCTATTGAATCTCAATTTTCTTCCAGATCTTAAGTGAAACTTGTATGCACAATCCCATTACTAAAGTTGCTGGAAAAATAGTCAGCTCATTCTATCACTATTGAAAATATATCACTCTTTCTGTCAAGAAGCAGATCAAACTGGAAATGAAATATTGCTACCATATCTGGACTGGAGTTTCTCAGTCCTCTCTTCTTGTCTTAGTGCAGTTTAAAATTGTTTATGTATTTGGAAAGGGAAGACTTATTCTTCACTCTTCAGCCTCTTACCCCCACTGCATCCAGCAGCAAGGCCTCTTATTGAGAGGTTGTGAGGAGTATGGAACCACCTCTTAATTGCTGTTGTTCCCAGGTCCATCATGACCCAGAGTGGTAGCACCTGTAAGGGTCCTAGCTATGAGCAAATAGTTAACTCCAAAACTGGGGTCAAAACACTATGAAAGTATAAAAATAAACTTTTATAGAAATATATTCATAAAAATAGGCTTTTATAGAAAAATATACATTTTTGAAAAAAAAAATATTACCAACAATACATTTTTAAATAAAAAATTATTACATAACACATTTTGAAGGAAAAAGAATTCTCAGCAAAACTAGAAGTTTTTTAAAATAAAAAAGAATAAAAACAAAAAATTGTTCATTAAAATCTGACTAAATCAACCTTCTCACTATAACCGAACATTAAAAAATACCTTAAAACCCCACCTTTTTGGCGTTAAATAACCCACAGAAGTTGATACGCCCTTAAACAAAACTCAAACTCAAACAGACTCTTACCCCCACAGATAGAATATTGCAAGTCTATTTAAATATTTCAAAGTTTCAAAAAAGAAATAGCTTTTGTTTAACTTTCATTTAATTTCATTCATTTAATTTAATTTCATTAATTAACAAGTTTTTTAAAGTTATTTGTGATATCTATCTATCAATTTATTTATTTAGAATTTATAACATAAATATGTTATAATATCACTACAAAAGTAGCCATTTTGTTTTGATACTATCCGTGTCTTATCAAGTGATCACTTGATAAGACACGGATAGTATTGAAACAAAATGGCTACTTTTGCAGTGATATTATAACATATTTATGTTATAAATTCTAAATAAATATTATTACCTCTATTTTGTATTGAGCACTTTTTAAGAATAGTGTTTCTTTGGATATGGAATATTATTCCATCCATACCTACCCTGTACTTGGATATCTATCTATTTATCAATTCTTTTAGTCTTTTAATATCTTATGTATTCAGACATTTATATTTAAAGTAGATTTTACTTAGGTCATCAGCTAATCAGAGAATCTGTTTATTGGAACCAAATCTTAACAAAAAAAATAAAACAAATATTATTTGCTTATTTTGGGCCATCAAGCCATTTAATTAGGCCAGCACAAAGAAACTAAAGTGATTTCAGATTAGTCCCTGTTCAGTCAGGTAAGATCAACAGTGAGCAAGCATGTTAGACTGGAGCTACAATTGTGTATGTTATTTAGTGTCTGCAAAAAAGCCTGAAAAAAATTATGAAACTAAATAGGAAGTAATAAAATATAAAGATGGATTGCAAGATTATTTTATGCAAAGAAAAGAGAATGAAGGATATTCATTATCTACATTAAATCACTGCATACATTAATTTAAGAGACTATAAAAAGATATACTCAATAGATTATTCAGTATCTGAATTTCTGGAATAATGAGTTAACATTATTTACTACTGGATCTAATATCATCATCTTTGTTGCTATTATAAGAATGTTTTGAACAATGGATCCTCTGATCTTCTTCATGTATTTAGGAGCATAGTAAGAGTTCAATCCCTTGGCTGGGTAGTACAGACTGAAATTCAGTGGAAACAGGTTGAGCAATAATTGAGCAGTACTAAAGATAAATTGGAATATATTTAGATATGGCTAGTAGAATGAGAACAATCTACTCCCATAGATTAAATACAAAGTGAAGTTCAAAATTCCTTGAAGTTTACCTGGATTGACAGACACCTGAAGAAGCCTCAAGAATACAATGGCAGAAATGTTGCCATAATAACAGCAATGGTGAGGATATTAGTCTAACTGTAAATAAAGATTATTCGGTAAATTTTCATTTTAGGTCCCGAAGGCTTTCCCCCCCTTCAAATTTATCCAAAATAGCATTATTTCTGTGTAAATGTATATGCTGGACTCAAATCAACAATTAGTTATTGAAGAAACCTGCCTTTATTGATCTGAACGTCCAGAAAAAAATCAAATTACATCTTGCTCATTTTGTCTCCGTAAGTCTAATGCAGTCATGTAATTAACTGCTGAATGACTTTTGGCATAGGACAACAAATTTTGGAAATTTCAGTAAAGGAAGTAAATAGGCCGAAATTTGTGCCTATGCCGAAAGTCATTCTGCATTTAATTACATGACTTCGTGAGAGTTATGGAGACAAAAAGTTTGAGATGAAGTTCGATTTTTTTCTGGTCATTAAGATAAATAAAGGTAAATTTCTTCAAAAACTAATTGTTGATTTGAGTTCAGCATATACATTTACACAAAAATAATGCTATTTTGGATAAATTTGAAGAGGGAAAAGCCTTTGGAACCTAAAACAAAAATTTACCGATTATTCAATCATTAAGAATTATAGGGGTTGAATACGGTATAAAATATACACTATGAATAAAATTCTGTTAAGGTTTTTGATGTATAAAAATTCACTGAATTTATTTTAATTTGTGTTTAATAGTAAAAGATTTATGTTGAAAATTTTGATATGAAGAATTATTATTATCATCTGTTTTTCAGTTTAGATCAGTGTATTCATTTTGGTGTTTATATAATCACAATATTTTGTTTGTTGTAGTCTTTGGTTATCTTCAGTTGTCTGTACTCAGTAACCTACCTTCCTAACATTTTTAATTGAACTCTTTATTCAATCCACAAGAGTAGGTTGTTCTTAATCTGCTTTCCGTTAATTTTAAGCTTCTTTGTTGTGTTTCTATCTAACTGATTCAACAGGAAAAAGTGTTTATTTAACGTTTGCTACTCTATATATAGATGTGCGTTGTGGTGCAGTGGATATTGGCCTGGAACGAGAAATCGGGGAGCCGAGTTCAAATTCCAGTTGAATCCATTGTATTCACTTACGCACAAATACCCTTGGGAAAGGTATTTATCCATCTCTTCCCTCCGGTTATGGGTTAAATAGCAGGACAGATTGGATTCTATAGCCTTGGCTGGCAACCAATCTACTGCAGAAAGCAATGGCAACCTACTGTGGGATAATCTTCTGCCCAGTCAGTCATACATGATTGCCCAAGCGTGTTTCACGTATGGCACTTAACTGACTGACTCTATATATGCTAAACTAACTGGAAAATCTATGTATTTAGGAATTTTTTGTTTTGCATGGCGAGGACAGTTGCCTAATTATGCCAAAGGGCTTTATTCCTGCAGTACCTAAACTTATTTATAAATGGAACTTTGTCTGTATGTGTGTGTGTGTGTGTGTGTGTGTGTGTGTGTGTGTGTATTCGTTACCTATAGACTCCTAAATGGCTGAACCGATTTTCTTGAAAATTTTCACAGTTGTACTATAAGCGTCTGCGAGTGTTTTTAGCTAGGTTTTGTGTCAAAGTACCCCCAATAAATATTGAAAATCGATCATCGAAAAAATCCACTTTTAATCAAATTTGATACACTCATAGACAAAGACATAAAAAACAATATTCAGAAGTTTCAAGGTTGCAGTTCTTACAATAGTGCAAAAAATCGATTATATATATATATATATATAAAAGGCAAGATGTTTGTGTGTGTGTCTGTTTATCTGTCTGTATGTTCTTTATGCAAATCCACAATTTTTATCCAATTCTCACCAAACTTCACACAAATATTCTTTAGGCTGAGTCTGAGCTCCAGGACCATGCATTAGTTATAAAGCTTTCATTACACCCGAGCAACACCAGGCTATACTGCTAGTCACAGTTAATTGAAAGCTACTGCAGTTTTTAATTTATTTCAATAATTTCTTGTGTTGGAATTAAAAGCACAAAAATACTCTTCATAGATGATATGAGGCTTTTATCTTGTAAAAGGAGATTCACAATAAAAAAGTGAATTGCACATTGGGTTAAGATTTTAACAAACCATATGGATCCCCATTTTGAGACAGGATCAATCACGTTACATATTCTCTGTTGTACTTTGTCAAGAAGCCCGAGGAGAGTAGCAGGGACACCCGACCAGATGTGGCAGCAGTATTCAATACACGGGCGGATGGTAGATTTGTATCAAAATTTTTACTGCAAATAAATATAAGCCTTACAAAGAATGTTTCTAATGTCTTTCATTTACTATTCTTTTCTTTACAGATCATCATCCATTGTTTCATTTAGCTATGAACTGTTAGCAAAAAGGCATGAATAATGCAAAAGTTTTACACTCGTCAAGCTCTCTAAATCATCTTTTTTCAGCCATCTCACTTATTTTTAAAATAATGTTGAAAGATGGTGCATTACATGACTAAAATATTATTTTGACTTATGAATTGAATGAAGTTATAGAATTGAATGAATTATAATTAAAATTAAGTTTTATAACTTATAACAAATTAGTTTCACAATTCTAAGTGATTACCTTCTTAGAAATAAACTAGCAGTATAGCCTGGCGTTGCTCGGGTGTAATGAAAGCTTTAAAAATAATCCATGGTCCTGGAGCTCAGACTCAGCCTAAAGAATATTTGTGTGAAGTTTGGTGAGAATTGTGGATTTGTATAAAGGACATACAGACAGATAAACAGACACACACACAAACATCTTGCCTTTTATATATATATATATCATTTTGTATAACTGTATATATACAACTGTATATATATATATATATATATATATATATATATATAGTTGTATATATACAGTTATACAAAATGATATTCAGAAGTTTCAAGGTTGCAGTTCTTATAATAGTGCATAAATCGATAATATGTATATATATATATATATATATATATATATATATTATCGATAATATAAAATCGATAATATATACATATATATATATAATCGATTTTATGCACTATTATAAGAACTGCAACCTTGAAACGTCTGAATATCATTTTGTATGTCTTTGTCTATGAGTGTATCAAATTTGATTAAAATCAGCCCACTCCTTCTATAACCCGATTTTTTCGATTATGGATTTTCAATATTTATCGGGGGTACCTCGACACAAAACCCAGCTAAGAACACTCACAGATGCTTATTGTACAACTGTGTAAATTTTCAAGAAAATTGGTTCAGCCGTTTCAGAGTCTATAGGTAATGGACACACACATACACACACACACACACACACACACACACACACACACACACAAAAAGTTCCATTTATAAATAAGTTTAGATTTTTTTATCCAGAAGTTTCTACAAAAACAAATAAGTGATGGAAGTTTGGAATAAGTGTAATGGTATTAATATTTTATTTCTAAATTATTAAGTGGGTGACGGGGATATGATTATTACAGATTTGGGTGTAGTTTTTGTGATTTTCTGCATTAACAAACTTGAATATTTGGCAGCAAAAAAAAAGTAAAGAATTATGATTAAGCACAGAATTTTATCAGTTTTTACTTTTTTTGTTTTAGATATGTTTCAGAATTCTGTATATTGTACAGTGAAAATAAAAGATGGATTTCAGTGGTCAGGAATTAATGTAGCCATTACTAACAAATAGAATATGACTATCATTTATATTTTCAATGTTCTTAAAACTTAAGACCAAACTTATGTTTGATAACATTATGTAAAGAAATAAAATGTACACATACAATTCAAAAGAAAGGAATTGTATGTAAAATTAATAGATATTTAAACTTATAACAAATTAATTATTTTAAAAAAAATCCTTGTGAAATAAGTGACGTCAAAGTGCCAACTTAAAAATTTAAATGCGGACAGAAAAACTGAAAACCCACTGTAAATTTGAATATATAAGGAAAAGTAATGGCTTAATGGATGTGCATTGTGGTGCATTAGATATCGGTTCGGAATGAGAAATCGGGGAGCTGAGTTCAAATTCTAGCTGAATTCATTGCATTCACTTACGCGCAAATACCCTTGGGAAAGGTATTAATCCGTCTCTTCCTTCCAGTTATGGGTTAAATAATAGGACAGATTGGGTTCTGTAGCTTTGGTCGGCCACCAGTCTACCGCAGAAAGGAATGGCAACCTACTGCGGGATAATCTTCTGCCCAGCCAGTCATGTCTCGAAAGAGACATGATCGCCCAAGCGTGTATCATGTGTGGCACTTAACTGACTGAATGGCTTAATGGCATCAAAGATAAAATCTAGAAATATTTGGTTGGGCCAGAAATAATGACCAGATAAATATTCATCTGATGAGGTGAAAATGATAGCAGAAATTGTTTGTGGATTATGCCAGTTGAGAAATGAAAATTCCTGGAAGACAATTGCAAATGAAACCTTTATGCCAACCATAGCAAATAATTAGATGATATTTTTGCAATTTCAGCTGAGCTTTATTCCCCATTTATATTCTGTTTTGCAATTCAAATTCTGAAATTGAATTTTAAGTTAAAAAACATGAATAAATAGAAAACTTCTTTAAAATAATTCTACTTGAATCTTGCAACAAACACTTTTTCAATATCTTTCTGCAAAATGATTTCCAAATCTATTAAAAATATCGATATACTGTCAAATTAAACATATACTAACTTTATTTTGTCAGTAACATTGCATTAATTTCTGACCAATAAAAATCACTTTCTTCCTGACTTTCAATGTAAATTATTACACCATTGAACAAAATTTTACTATAGAAATGCTATAATAAAATTTTGTTCAATGCAATTCAATAGTATAATCATTTACAATATACTAACATTATATATATCAAAACCATGATATGCCAGTAATGCTTGCATCAATTCTGACCAGTCCTTTTCATTTTTATTTTAAGGGATTTTTCTATAGTAAAATCATTTGCAATGATTACAAAAATAGAGTTTTTGCTTAAATTACTTAGACATGTTTTCATTTTGATATTGATAAGTTCAACAATTAAGTCATGAACTTTCATTTTTTAAACATTAATAATATTAATTCATTTATAATCCTGTGAATAACCTTCACTTCTTATAGCAAGATCGATATCCATCAAAAGTAGGCTATGACGAATTCTTTTCTGAAGAGTAGGAACAAATATATCCCACCCCGTATTCTTGCTTTCCTGACGGCTACAACCTCCAGAAATTTAAATGCAAAGTCAATACTCATCTACGGACCACTGGACTCTAGCTCTCTCCCCTCCCCTGTATAACCTTCCCTTTCTCTCCACCTATGTATCTGTCATCGCACCTGCTTTCTCAGCTTTCTGTTGTTCCTTTCTAACTAGTTTGTACTCCTCACTCTTTTCTAATTAATCTTTTTACATTTATGTAACCCCCTGCACATCAGTGGCGTTTCCACCTTGCTCGAGGTGAAATGATTAAAAAAAAAAAAAATTCAATATTTTAGGTAAATTTTCTGTAAGTTGTGCATTGTGGTGCAGTGGATATCAACTTGGAATGACAAATCGGGGTGCCTTGGGAAAGGTATTAATGTATCTCTTCCTTCTAATTATGGGTTAAATAAAAGGACAGATTGGGTTCTATAGCCTTGGCTGGTGACCAGACTAACACAGAAAGCAATGGTAACCTACTGCAGGATAATCTTCTGCCCAGTCAGTCATGTCTCCTTTGGGACATGATTGCCCAAAGCATGTATCACGTATAGCACTTACTGACTGACTGACTTTCTGTAATCACAGATAACTATAAAAGGATTTATATCATATTTACTGTATCTGTTACATACTAAACTAGCAGTATAGCCCGGTGTTGCCTGGGTGTAATGAAAGCTTTAAAACTGATCCATGGTTCTGGAGTTCAGACTCTTTGGAAGTTGGCACGAAAGACTAAAAAGCAATAGTTGTTTCAGTTAAAGCAAAACCGTTGATTGAAAGTCTAAGGATGTAAGCCAAATTTTGATTTCATGGTATCGATTTATATATATATATAATCGATTTTCTGCACTATTGTAAGAACTGCAATCTTGAAACTTCTGAATATCGTTTCTTATGTCTTTGTCTATGAGTGTATCAAATTTGATTAAAAGTGTATCACTCCTTCTATAACCTGATTTTTTCGATAATCATTTTTTCGATATTTACCGGAGGTACCTCAACACAAAACCTAGCTAAGAACATGCGCAGGCGCTTATAGTACAACTGTGTAAATTTTCAAGAAAATTGGTTCAGCCGTTTCGGAGTCTATAGGTAATGGATACACACACACACACACACACACACACACACACACAGAGACAAATTTCCATTTATAAATGAGTTTAGATATTCTCTAGAAATTTTAGCATTCTGTTTAAATTTAAATTAAATTGCTATTTTTTTGCTGTGTTGCTTTATTTGAAGGGACATGGGAGATTATGATTCTTCACTACTTCCTTTTTGTTGCTCTAAATAATGTTTATTTCTTTACTATTCCTTCCAATCTCTGTCCTACCATCCATTTACTCAAGATCATTATGTAGGTTACTCACTGTTCTGCCACTTTTGCCTTCAGTATATTCTGTGAGTGTCAAATTCTCCAAGTCCTCCTTCCTCATTATGTATCTTAAAAGTTTCAACTGTCTCTATCTGATCTAAATCTAAATCTAAACTTAGTTATAAATGGAACTTTGTCTGTGTGCATGTGTATGTGTGTGTGTCCGTTACCTATAGACTCCGAAATGGCTGTACCAATTTTCTTGAAAATTTACACAGTTGTACTATAAGCATCTACGAGTGTTCTTAGCTAGGTTTTGTGTCAAGATACCCCCGATAAATATCGAAAATCGATAATTGAAAAAATTGGGTTATAGAAGGAGTGGTCCGATTTTAATCAAATTTGATACACTCATAGACAAAGACATAAGAAACGATATTCAGAAGTTTCAGGTTGCAGTTCTTACAATAGTGCAGAAAATTGATAATATATATATATATATAAAATGCAAGATGTTTGTGTGTGTGTCTGTTTATCTGCCTGTATGTCTGTTTTTTTTTCAGCTCTTTTATTTTAGTTTTTGCTTCAGGTTTGGCTCTAAGTAGGTATAATTGTAGCTCTTAGTCTCAGCCATGATACCATTTACTCAGAGGACTTATTTAGCCTTCAAAATTCAATTTATGATGAAAAAAACTTATTTGATATTGATACCAGGAAATTAAAATTTGACTTACATCCATTCAGTTTTCTTTCAGTCTACGGTTTCGCTTTCGTTTTAACTGGAAACAAGTATGAAAATCCAAATATAAAGTAGCGAATAGTAGACAATTTCCTTATAGATGAAGAAGAATCAGTCAGTCAGTCAAGTGCCATACGTGATACACACTTTGGGCGATCATCTCGAAAGAGACATGACTGACTGGGCAGAAGATTATCACGCAGTAGGTTGCCATTGCTTTCTGCGGTAGACTGGTTGCCAGCCAAGGCTATAGAACCCAATCTGTTCTATTATTTAACTGATAACTGAAGGGAAGAGATGGATTACTACCTTTCCCAAGGGTATTTTTATTTAAGTGAATGTAAGAAAATCAAACTGGAATTAGAACTTGGCTTCTCGAAATAAAGGACTTTTTAGTTAAGTGCCATACGTGATACACGCTTGGGCGATCATGTCTCGAAAGAGACATAACTGACTGGGCAGAAGATTATCCCGCAGTAGGTTGCCATTGCTTTCTGCGGTAGACTGGTTGCTGACCAAGGCTATAGAACCCAATCTGTCCTGTTATTTAACCCATAACTGGAAGGAAGAGACGGATTAATACCTTTCCCAAGAGTATTTGCGCGTAAGTGAATACAATGGCTAATGATCCTAATTGCCTGAAACCTGCATGTGGTTAAGAAAAGTCTGATTTCCAGCTGAAAGATTGAAATTAATTTCTATGAAATTTAATTTAAATGAAGTCAAGAAGAAAGACAAGCTTGCTCCGTGTTGATAATCATTAAAAAAGAAGCTAAGATTCATTGATTATTACAGCTAATGATATGGGTGTTAGCCTTGTAGATATTGTCTCCATTAAAATAATTATAAAATAAAGTGAAAAAGCATTGCTATTAAAATAAGAGAATAGCACAAACTTTGATATGTCTTTGTTGATGTCTAACTCAGAAAGAAAATTACAGGACCTTCTAGACTGGCAAAAAAAAAAAAAAAACCAAGAAAAAGTAGTAACCATCAATAGCAAGAAAACAGAAAATATGGTCATCACCAAGAGTAAAAATCCAAGATGTGAGTTATAAATCGGAGAAACAAACATCAAGTGGGTGTTTATAAATCCTTTTTTTGTTTTAAAATCATATCACCCCGAGCAAGGCAGTAATGCCACTGATGCGCAGGGGGTTACGTAAGAGTAAGAAGATTGGAAAAGAGAAAACCGGAAACCACATCCTAAACAGGGAACAAGGGATGAGCCTCTACATCTGTACAGTAGACATGGGTGGAGTGTGAACCGAACAATAGTTTAGTCTATCTACTCCAAGTGAAAAGGAAAAAAAGAAAAGAGTGAAAAGATTGGAAAAGAGAAAGCCGGAAACCACATCCTAAACAGGGAACAAGGGATGAGCCTCTACATCTGTACAGTAGACATGGGTGGAGTGTGAACTGAACAATAGTTTAGTCTATCTACTCCAAGTGAAAAGAAAAAAAAGAAAAGAGTGAAAAGATTGGAAAAGAGAAAGCCGGAAACCACATCCTAAACAGGGAACAAGGGATGAGCCACTTCACCTGTTCAATAGACATGGGTGGAGCCTGAACCAGACGATAGTTTAGTTTGTCTACTCCAATTATCTGGGAATCATTTTAACAGAGGATGGAAAATGGAACACAGATCCAGTCATGCATTGGACTAGTGAAGGAAGCATTGCAAAAAGGTAAGCAAGATGCTGAGAAACAAAGAAAAGATTGCTGGATTGTCGTCATATTTGTCTTTTTATATGACAATGAATTCTGGAGAATTTTTTCCATGCAAATTCTGCTCCACCAGCTTCTTTTCTTGCACTTCCCGCCTGGGAAATTCCCTTCCGCTTACTTGCTTTCCCAACAACTACAATCTTCGAGAATTCAAATGTAAAGTCAATAGTCATCTCCTGTCTCACTAACTTACATCCTCTCTCTCATGCTCTTTTCTCTGTCCACTCCACTCTCATCAGTATTCTCTACCTTCTCATACCCTCTTCTTGACACCCCCATAACCTGTCACTCTTTCTGATAACATTACTCCTATGTTACCCCCTGCACAACAGTGGCAGTAAAATGCTTTGCTTGGGGCTAGACAATTATTAAAAAAAAAAAAAGAGTGAGAGAAAAAAACTAGTGACAGTAGAAATGTGGTTTTACTGAAGGATACTGAAAATTCCATGGACGGAGTGAGTAAGTAGCAAAGATGTCTTAAAGAAGTTGAGAATCAAAATAACACTTTTACTCAAAATTAGGACAAGATGGTTGAGTTTCCTTTGATGCATAATTTTTTTTTTTAATAGTATCACCCTGAGCAAGGCGATAATGCCACTGATGTGCAGGGGGCTACATCAGAGTAAAAAGATTAGGTAGAAGAGAGTGAAGAGAAAGACGAACCAGTTAGAAAAAAGTAAGAGAAGGATGGGTAATACAGGTGTGATGACAGTTGCAAAGATAGAGAGAAAGGAAAGGATATACAAGGTGGTGAAGAAAGAACTACAGTCAAGTGGTTAAGAGATGAGTATTGACATTGCATTTAAATTCCTGGAGGTTGTAGCCGTCAGGAAAGCAAGAATATGGAAATGAGTTCCACAGGAGGGAAGTGCAAGAAAAAAAGCTGTAGGAGTAGAATTGTTTTCTGCATTTGGTTGATCTAACTGTGAATGGGTGAGACCCAGTTGCCAATCTGGTTGCACGAGTAAACACCTGTTGCAGAGGCACCAGTGACTTAAGTTTGTTGGAGCAGAAGCCATGAAAGTATTTATAGAACAGACAAAGAGAAGCCACATTCCATAGGTGGGGAAGTGGCTGGAGTCAAGCCACCAAGTCGTTACCTATCACATTACTGATTTTCCTTTGGAGCCTGTTAAGAACACTGAGATGAACAGCAGGGGTGCCTGACCAAATCTGCCAGCAGTATTCCATGCACAGACGAATGGTTGATTTGTATATATGCAGGATGGATTCAGGCAGGAAAAACATCCTGGCCCAACACAGTGACCCAACCTTCCTAGCAGTGGAATTAGCTATTGAATCAATGTAGTGGTTCCACTTGAGATCAGAAGAGAGGGTAAGGCTGAGGAGGCACAGTGTATTGTTCTCAGGGAGACTCGCTTGGACCATGCTTATGGGAGGCAGGAGAGGTTGCCTGTGATGATTGACAGACAACAGCTTGGTCTTACACGCATTGAAATTTACAAGCCACTTCTTACCCCAATTCACCACAGAATGTAGATCCCTCTCAAGATCAACAGTGAGGTTATGTTAGTCCACCAAACCAGCTTTCTTACTGATGAGGAAGTAAATTGTGGTGCCATCTGTGTAGATGCCTACTTGGCTCTTGATCTTGTCTGGGAGATCATTTATGAAAATAAGGAAGAGCGTTGGGCTTAGGATAGAGCCCTGAGGGACACCAGCATTTGTACAGTAGGATGTGGAGGCATGCCCATTTGGGACAATCTTCATTATGCGGTTATTTAGAAAAGATTGGATTAGATCAAGCAATCGTCTGGTAATACCGTAACTCCGTAGCTTGCATAGAAGGCCAGTATGCCAAACCCTGCCAAAAGCCTTGGAAATATCCAGAGCAACAGCACGAGCCTCACCGGACTCCTCAAGGGCCTGGAACATGTACTCTGTAATGGTTGTTAGTATGTCAGCCGTGGACCTGGCATACAGCCTGTCAGAGAAGAGTATATTGGCACTAAGATGTTGAACTGCAAGGACAGGGGAGAGTTCAGGGGCACATTTCTTAAGGACAATCACCGGGATTCCATCACCACCGCTCACCTTATGGCGGTCAAGATTTGATATTACTCGGGATACTACTGTCATACAGTTCAGCCTCAGTTCTAATAGGGAAGTCGGATGAGGGTACTCCAGATGAATCAAATGGGGAGTTGGATGAGAATCTGCGAGCAAAGCACTCAGCCATGTCCACTGATGAAGTGAGGACCTTAAATTCATTGATTAAAGGAGGGATAGAGGATTTGCTATTGTTTAGCACCCGTTTGCATAACCGCCAATAGTCCTTGGAGCCGTACTTGCGGTCAGTTATGCACTGTCTCACTCCCTCAGCAAATAAGGAAATTTGGAAAACTTCAGTTTCATGGGGCATATTGAGTTTAAAAGAGACAGGAGAAGGCAGTGAGCCACTTCTTCTGATGGGCTTGTGTGAATGAATGGTGAAACTAATCTTAGCAAATGAAGAAAACTTGCTAAGAGCCATGATCACTTATGCCGTCCAGGAACACAGCACTTAAAAAAGATTATCTCCACAAAATATGCTATACAGAAAAAAATGCAATACTTTTTATAGGTCCACGACTGATTATATATTAGCATAGAAAGATACTACCTATGACCCACTATATGGATCTCTATTTTTCACTTTTGGTCAGACTGCTAACAAAATTCTCTCTCAGGCACAAATCTCTCTCCTGTTGCTAGCTAGAGGTTTCTACCTGGCTATATCAGTCACCATATCATGTTGAATGCACCAGTTCTCGTCCGATCACTGAAGTTAAGCAACATCAAGCCTGGTTAGTACTTAAATGGGTGATCATTTGGGAATACCAGATGCTGTAAATGTAAGGACCAAGAATGGTCCACCGGTCCTCCAGGTTTGGGGGTTGTGTGCAGGGCTAACAACCTTGCCCCATAAAAAACAGTTAAATCTATGTAATTTTTTAAAAGAACAACATAATTTATTCTCATCTGATGCATACCTACAAAAAAAGTTGCTATACTTATTATTCAAACAAAATTACTAAATTCAAAATTTATGTCATGAACTTCCACTTTTTAAACACTAATGATTTTTATTCATTTATAATTCTGTGAATAACATTCAACTCTTATAGCAAGACCAATCAGTCAGTCAGTTAAATGCCATATGTGATACATGCTTGGGTGATCATGTCTCGAAAGAGACATGACTGACTGGGCAGAAGATTATCCTGCAGTAAGTTGCTATTACTTTCTGTAGTAGATTTAACAGCACAAAAAGTTGCTGCCCTATGCACCATTGAATAAATGATGATGATGATGATGATGATGATATTAGTCACCTGATCAGCTAAGACTGGTAAAGTTTTATTAGGGTTAATTTGAATTTGATACAACGTACTCCAATTACCATAAACTGGAGGATGTATTTTCTCTTCTTTCAACCCACTTTTGATATTAAGGTTTTTAAAATTTTTATTATGAGTTTTATAGGCTGTGGTTTTGAAGATATTTAAATACTTCCTGAATAATTCATTTTGAAAAGACTTTTGTTGGGATGAATTAAACTAAATTTATTCTAAAACCAAGTTGTTTATATCACTTATATCATGAGTAAAATGAATAAAACAAATAAGTGACAACTTTCATTTACTCTACTAATTATAAATACAGTAATAGAGCAAAAAAATGCAATCTAAAAAATATAAATGCTCGATTTACTTGACTAGTATATCACAGGTACAGTGAATATGATATAAATTCAAAAGAGCGGTACTTATCTGTGCTTATACAAAATATTAGCTTCAAAAGTATACCTGAAAATTAGAATGGGTATATTTTTCGCCATTTCACAAAAAAAAAAAGTTGTCATAGCCTATTTTAAATAAGTATTGGTCTTGGATGTACAGTGGATATCGGCTCGGAACAAGAAATTGGAGAGCAGAGTTTAAATTCCAGTTGAATTCCTTGCATTCACTTATGCACAAATACACTTAGGAAAGGTATTAATCCGTCTATTCCTTCCAGCTATGGGTTAAAAAACAGGACAGATTGAGTTCTATAGCCTTGATCTGGATGAAACAGAAAATTAGAACACTAAACTATCGCCCGGTTCACACTCCGCCCACGTCTATTGAACAGGTGAAGAGGCTCATCCCTTGTTCCCTGTTTAGGATGTGGTTTCCGGCTTTCTCTTTTCCAATCTTTTCACTTTCACGTAGCCCCCTGCACATCAGTGGCGTTACCGCCTTGCTTGGAGTGATATGATTAAAAAAAAAAAATAGCAACCTACTGCGGGATAATCTTCTGCCCAGTCAGTCATGTCTCTTTCGAGACATGATCACCTAAGTGTGTATCACATATGGCACTTAATTGACTGACTGATTGGTCTTGCCATAAGAGTTGAACGTTATTCACAGAATTATAAATGAATAAAAATCATCAGTGTTTAAAAAGTGGAAGTCCATGACATAAATTTTGAATTTAGTAATTTTGTTTGAATAATAAGTATAGCAACTTTTTTTGTAGGTATGCATCAGATGAGAATAAATTATGTTGTTCTTTTGAAAAATTACATAGATTTAATTATTGTTAGTAATTAATAAACTGCATATGTATTGATTAATACACAAAATGATCTGGTGAGGGAGTACGGCTTCAAAATATTAAGCAGAGGTTAGTCTAATTCAGAATGTTAAAACAAAAGCATTTGTTTTGGTTTGGTTCTTCTTAAATATACGAGTTTCATTTGTTCACATAGGATAATGTGGCACGGAATAACTATTTTCATAGAGCACACACCTAATTTCCTAAAATAAACTACAGATAATTAGTTAATAACTGTTCTGGTTAATGCTTGTAAGTTTTTTTTTTTTTAATCGTATCACCTCGAGCAAGGCGGTAATGCCACTGATGTGCAGGGGGCTACATAAGTGTAAAAAGATTAATTAGAAGAGAGTGAAGAGGAAGATGAACCAGTTAGAAAGGAGCAATAGAAGGATGGGAATACAGGTGTGATGACAGTTGCAAAGGTGGAGAGAAAGGAAAGGATATACAGGGTGGGGAAAGAACTAGAGTCAAGTGGTTAATAGATGAGTATTGACATTGCATTTAAATTCCTGGAGGTTGTAGCCGTCAGGAAAGCAAGAATATGGGAGCGAGTTCCACAGGCGGGAAGTGCGAGAGAAGAAGCTGAAACAATGTCATAATTAAGAATAATGTATTTTTTTTAAATTTAAGAATAGAGTTTTGAAAAGGCATGAGATTTTTATATCAATCACGTTTTACTTTAAGGGTTCCAAATATTTCAGAAACATAACCCTCAAAAAAGATGTAAGCTCATAAAGTGGGTTGATAAATGTTTAATATAAAAAACTTCACAAAATTATAAGAGGTATCTTAGTTTATGTCTATCATAATATTATTAATATTGATATACAGTATAACATGGAGAGAGAAACCCTGATGTAAGATAAATTTTTATATACGAGAAATCTTGATATAAAAGAAACCCGGGTATAAGAGAAGTTTTCTCTGGTCCCAAATTAGATCCTGTGGTAATGTATATAAAATAGACCCAACCCGGATATAAGAGAACTTTTATCTGGTCCTGACAACTCTCTTATATCAGAGTTATATTCATGTATGGATATACACATAGCATAGGGATTATGAAATCTTTACTGTATAATATTTAACTTATAAGGGGGAAGTTTTAAAATTTCTCCCTTATAAGGGCATTGAAAAGAAAGAAATTATGTTGAAAATCAAATGATCTTTTCATCATTACCATAAGTATGAACTTATTGATGTTTTGGAAAGAATGGAAACAAAAAGGAAATTAATATTGAGCATCAGGAAGAGTCAACTAAAGTTTCTAGGACATGCAATAGGGACGGAGGGCTTGAAGAACCTGATACTAACAGGCCAGATAGATGGAAAAAGAGATAGGGGAAAGCAGTGGAGGGCCATGATCGCCTACGTCCTAAAAGGACAAGGCACATAGAAGAAGGGCACACCCACTGACAGACCTTGGCGCTATTTAAGTTAAACTTCAGTTCTTCTCACAGCTGATTCAGAAAAGAAGACCACCACCACCATTATTATTAACAGCAGATGACCAGATGAGGTTTTAGGTTCACTGGACAACTATAAACCTGACCAGCTCCCTTCACTGGTCTCAGTTGCATGCCAATCCCTGAGTCTTTGTGAAGTATTTTCCAGTTCACTCAGTTTTCGGCACATTTACTTTTTTACCTCTTCTTTCACCTTAGGACATACATTATTAAATATTAGCAAGCTTTGTGAGATAGAAATAAAATCCTTCCTGCTCAATTGTAGACAGGTTTGTTTTTATTAAGTCTCTGTGAAATTAGGGATACATTAAAGGTACCCTTAAACAAAAATGTGTGCTTTGCCAGTTAAGAAGCCACTGCACAGAATTGTTACCTTAAAATAAAAAATAAAATTGCAAACTGAGTATGAGCATGGGTCTCCCTTTATTGCAGTACGCTATTGGACTGTCAAGGTTATTTAATGAATAACTAGAGTGCACACTACTGAGTATTCCTTAGCCTGTTGGACTGGGAAAAAAATCCTGAACAACAAAAGGAGGAAGAGAAGGAGGTTAGTAGTTATAGGAGGGTCAGGGGGTTGGCATATCTGTTAAACAGTGCAACTGAGGAAGAGCATTCTCTTATCATATCCAATCACATAAAAACATGTTGTCATCTATGTCACTTGAAGTGTACAGGAGGCCAATGGTCACAGTGCAGAGGTAATATTGCTTGTTGACTGGGATTTGTGACTCTAGAGTGCAAACTTTGTAGATTATATGCCTGTCTCACCAATTGTCACCTCCTTTGCTATCTAAAAAGGTTACGAGCACTTTTATTGAAAGCATGCAGTCACTGGTGACAAGCAATTGAAATATGCATTTAGAGCAGTGTATAAACAAGCACTAGTTGTTTTATCCTGAAAGGAAGGAAGAAAGCAAAAAACAAAAGTGGATGTGGCCAGCCCAAATGAGATTAACTTTATTCTAAATTTAATTCTTGAATTGGACTTGTTTTAACTGTGCATAGAATGAGAGACATGACAAATATTTCATTGTGTTAATAAAATAAAAGATCAGGTTCTTCGTCTGCACATAGCTATACATTTGTTTGATTTTAGACTGACTCACGCATACCTAAGTACAGAAAAACATAACCATATATATATATATATATATATATATATATTAGTCATTCACATACAAGCCTGTTTTGCTGTATCACAGCTCATCAGTGTGGCTAGACATATCCACTTACTTTTGGCTGGGATCAAAACTTGACTGATTTGGTGTCTGTCATAGTTGCTACTCCCTAAGCCATAGGCGCATGGAATCAGAGAAGGGAAATTATAACGTGTTGTATATAAGCAGTGTATGCATGCGCCACTCACTGAAAGAACTCAATTCATTTCTGAAGAGTCACGCTTATATATATATATATATATAAACAAAACTTTTATACAACAGAATTTATATATGGCTCTGGAACGCATTCTTTTAAAGGCACTTTTTTTGACCAGCACTGCTTCATAAAGATTTACTTGGTTATGCATCTGGATATTTTGATGGTTGATTTTTGATTGTGTGCTTCAAAGACTCGGTCAGTTAAACATTCATGGTTTTTAGAAGAGGTTTACTGACTTTGTGCAGACAAATATTCATCGTTCTCAGTGTCTCATGGGTGGGTGGTAAGTAAATATTTCTTTCTGTTTTATACTCACTAGAAGCTTATTTACACCGATTTTGTTGTTTTAGTAATAATTTTAGTCATGGGTCCATATTTATCTTTCTAAATTTTATCATTTTGACTATTATTATTCCAACAAAACTTTCTGAAGTAGTGTTGGACAGAAAAGGTGGCTTTGAAAGAATGCAGTCTATCATTTTCATGCATATATATATGTATATATATATATATATAGTCATCTGTAGACAGATCTGTTTTGCTGTATTACAGCTCATCAGTACAGTTAGACTTTGATTGCTTTTTAACCCAGGATTGAAACCCAACCGAAATGGTATCCATCAGCGATTCTACCTCTGGGCTATGGACGCTCGGTAGAAGCAGGCAGACTTTTTAGCGTGTATAATATCATTATACACACCCAATATATATATATATATATATATATATATATATATTTTTTTTTTTTTTTTTTTAAATATACTGTTAAATATAAGAGACAATGAATGTCTATTATGCTTAATCATGAGC